>CM071933.1:69602213-69987411 GCA_016081115.2 Rehmannia glutinosa
TCATGAAGAATTCGGATTCATGCATTGCTTGCTTGCTGCATTTGCAACTCTTTACGTGGCGGCGGCCAGGTCAGATCCTCATCACTTTCTCGATAGAATATCGAAGTGAGAATGCGTATGTTCTGTGGTTCCGGTGTGAGAGGCGAGATCTTGGCTTTCTCTCTTGCCTCGGCCTTCTTCTCGCGATCGCTCCTTCTCCTTATCCTTGAAGATCTGCAGGATATCGTGCGAGCTTGTCTTCATCTAGTCTTTGGGATCACGAGGTCACCCAAGGAAGTTCAACGATTCTTCTTCTTCTTCTATAAACTCGGGCCGTTGGAACTGTTCCCTGGATCGACTCAATTTCCATTTCCTCCATTCTCATGAGACGATTTTGGATATCCGGGTAAAGTGGGGATAGGATCATCACATCACTATCGCCTTTATTAGCTTCTTCTTGTGTCTCAATCTGCGCGGACTACTAATTTGTGTCTTCAATTTGCCTCTCGCTTCGCCGGCCAGACTTAGATGTTTCATCAATTACATGGGGACTCTCTTGCTTCGGCGGTTTCGGTATTTGTTCGGTGAGTGGTGACTCGGCCCGGTTTCTCAAGCTCGGATCGCTTGATGATTCTTCGTCGTCTCTTAGTTCGTACTCAGAGGACTTCTCGGTTGAGAGAGTTTCTTCCGAGTCTTGGGCGGCGGGGCGTCTTTGGTGTCTTCTTCTTCGAGGAGCTGGCCATCTTGGCTTATCGATCTCCTCTTTTTGACGATCCGAGAAGGTAGTTGAGAGTCCTTCTCGACCGCTATTCTTTGGGCGGGAGACACAGGCGGGGGCGGGTGACTCCTGCGAGCAGGAGGAGCGATTTTGACTTTCTTTCTTGCGCAGAGCAACATGATCTTGTTAGCAAGCAGGGGCGACTTTCTTCTTTGGTGGAGAGGAAAACATTTGTATCTTGGTGGTGATTCCCTCACTCGTGTCGCCTCCTTGGCGTAGGCTCTCTTCGTGCGCCAGAGAGGTTTGATCGAACATCCTCTTGTTTAC
This sequence comes from Rehmannia glutinosa, assembly GCA_016081115.2. Taxonomy (NCBI): domain Eukaryota; kingdom Viridiplantae; phylum Streptophyta; class Magnoliopsida; order Lamiales; family Orobanchaceae; genus Rehmannia; species Rehmannia glutinosa. Next base: position 69,603,238 of record CM071933.1, read on the forward strand.
ATGGAACGCCTTTCCATGTCAAGAGGACTCCTTTCACCTCCATCACCGGCCAATCACCAGGCCATATCCTAGGGATTCTCCAAATGTACCATCTTCCTTGAAGGATTTGTTCCATACATTTTGGCATAGTCTGCTTTGACAAACAAACACCCGATTTATTTTTCCTTTCTTCAATGATCGCGACCATTACGATCAACTTTGCTTTTGTGATTGGTCAAAGCCGCCAAATTTGATGTCTATGCATTTGGCAACTATGTCCAACGACTTGTGATAATCCTCCTTCAAGCTGACCTCTTGTTTCTTTGTGTAAACTATTTTATTAGCATAGTCGGGCTTGGCTATTTCCTTCCAAGCAAAGCAGCCATGTTTTCAACCGTTGATTTCGATGCTCCTTCCGTCGGTAGTGGCGGTGTTCACCAAATCCTTGGCGAGAGATGGTGAGCTTCTTTCCGTGAGCAGATGACTTTATCCCTTCATCGTGAATCTCGGCGTTTCAGAACGTGCGACCTCCTCCACATAGGTCATCGGATATTCCAGCGTCGAAACGATTTCACCAGGCGTTTCCAATTTCTCAAAGCAATTTTCATCACTAGGGTGTCGTCGGACCCCTGTTTCACCATGCCGTCGAAATCCACAAAGTACACCCGGTGTGGATTTGCTTTCCTAACTTGACAAAATCATAGGTTGATGCCATCCTTCATTTAATGTCTCGTATTTAATGCGGCAGCATTTATATCCAATCATAAGCTTAGTGTGCAGCTTTTGCCTGTACACGTCATAATTATCTTTGACGTCATTCTTAAAAACATTCCCGCTTAGTAAAAACATGCGTTTTTGTCACTTTGCTCATAAATGATTCGACTTTTGCCCTCATTTGGTTTAGCTCTACTTTTCACATTCCTCTTTGTGACTCAAATTTGTCGGTGACTTGGTATAGTTGTCTTTCCGATACGGTGATTTACTTAGCTGATTTGTGAGTTCAAACTCTTTTTCTCTTTTTGTGTTCCATTTCTTTTCTTTGATTCTTCTGAGTGTCAGCTCAGCTCAATTAACCCTAACTCATGCTTGAGTTCTTCAAATCTTGATTCACATAATGGTTTTGTGAAGATGTCAGCCAATTGTTTGTCAGTTGAGATATATTCCAAGATGATGTCCTTCTTTTCAATATGATCTCTTATGAAGTGATATCTGACATCGATATGATTTGTTCTTGAGTGCAACACAGGATTTTGAGTGATTGCAATTGCACTTGTGTTATCACACATAATTGGAATCTCTTTTTCTTCAACTTCATAGTCTCTCAGCTGCTATCTCATCCATAGGACTTGGGCAACAATTTGCCGCCCATGACTATGTATTCTCGCCCCAATTTGTAGAGGTGGCTATTGAATTTTGCTTCTTGCTAAACCAGGAAATCACTGTTTCCTAGCATTTGACATGTGCCTCGAGGTGCTCTTTCCTGTCAACTTTGCATCCAAAGATAGTCGAGTCGAATAGCCAATTAGCTTAAATCCACCTTCCTTTGGATACCATAAGCCAACTTCTTGGCTTCCTTTCAAGTATCTCGGGATTCTTTTAGTAGCTTTGTCATATGACTCTCTTTTGGAGCGATTGAAATCTCGCACAAACACCTACAAAGAAAGGTGATGTCGGCCGCTTCTTTGTGAGATAGAGCAATGATCCAATAAGTGCTCGTATCTTGTTTGATCTATGTGCTTGCCATCCGCATCCATGTCCATTTTGGTGATGTATTCATTGGTATTTTTACGAGAAGACTTCTCCTCCATACCAAATTTCTTCATTAAATCTCGGTGTATTTTGTTTGACTTATGAAGGTTCCATCGTTGTTTCACTTGGAGTCAAGGAAGAATGTCGCTCTCCCATCATGCTCATTTCAAATTTATTTTGCATGAGGTTTGAAAATTTTTCACACACTGACTCTTTGTTTGTGGATCCAAAAATGATGTCATCCACATATATTTGAACAAGCAAAGTATACTCTTTTTGTCTTGAATTCTGAAAAGTGTTCTATCTACTTTTCCTTTTGTGAATCCATTCTCGTTAGGAATTGTGACAAAGTATCATACCATGCTGCTCGGGTGCCTGTTTCAATCCATACAAAGCTTTCTTGAGTTTGTATACCTTATCTCCAAGAGTCTTCTCGCTCAAATCCGGAGGTTGTTCAACATACACTTCTTCTTCCAATAAACCATTTAGGAATGCACTTTTTACATCCATTTGATATACAATGAAATTCTTGTGAGCAAAGATAGGCAAGAAACATCCTTATAGCTTCCAATCTTGCTACGAGGAGCAAATGTTTCATCAAAATCTATTCCTTCTTCTTGGCAATATCCTTTGGCTACTAGTCTTGCTTTGTTTCTTACCACAGAACCTTCCTCGTTCATCTTGTTTCTGAACACCCATTTAGTACCAATAACATTTTGATGTGTGGGTCTTTGAACTAATTCCCATACTTTATTTCTTTCAAACGATTGACTCTTCTTGCATAGCTTGAATCCAATGTGTGTCATCCAATGCTTGTAACACATCTTTGGGCTCTATTTGCGAGATGAAGCATGTGAACATAGCTTCTTGTTGAGTTTTGGATCTCGTTTTGACACCTTCTCTTATATCTCCAATGACAAGTTCTCGTGGATGGTCTCTCACCATCTTACATCAAAGTTGAAGTAAGTTAGCCGGGTTCGATTGTCTAGCGATTGTGTTGCTTTGATCAGCCTCTCTCTCGCACTCACTTAGCCGCAAATTTTCCAAAGCATTTTATGAGACTCGGCTATCCCATCTTCATCCGAGTTAATAGTTCCGGCTTGACCAAAGATAGGGACTCTTCTCGTATGGTTGGATGATTCAACTTATCATTTGATTCTTCAATGTCTTCTCTATTTACATTGGGCTCATCAAATACCACATGAATGGATTCTTCCGCAACCATAGTCTTTTTGTTGAGTACTGTAGGCTTTGCTTTCATTTGAGTATCCCAAGAAGATACCTTCATCTCGCTTTAGCATCGAAGGCCTTTAGATTGTCTTTGCCATTGTTGTGGATGAAGCATTTACATCCAAATATTCTAAAATATGCAACATTTGGTTTTCTTCCAGTCCAAATCTCATAGGGAGTCTTTGTCACCGTCTGTTTATCATACATCCTGTTTTGAGTGTAGCAAGTGTGTTGATTGCTTGACCCAAAATCTTTTTGGTAACCCCGCTTGACTAACATGGTCCTTGCCGCTTCTTTGAGAGTTCTTCTTCTTTCGCAACTCCATTCTGTTTGTGGAGTTCTTGTCTGCAGATAGTTCATGACCAATACCATTTTCAATACAATACTCGAGTTATTATTCCATTGACAAACTCGGTTCCTGCATCCGATCTTATTTTGATAATGGTTTGGCTCTTCTCGTTTTGAATCCTCTTCATCACCGTGTGGTAGTTTTCGTGAGAGTTTCTTTCTTCTTACACATGAATATTGTCCATGTATATCTTGAGTAGTCATCTACTACCACCAAGGTGTATTTCTTTCCACTTATCCGGGTTTGGTTCCTTTGGGCCAAATAGATCCATATGTAGCAAATGCAATATTCTTGTTGAAGATGGACATGTCTTTTCTTTGAATGAAGATTTGATTTGTTTTCCCTTCGACATGCATCACATATACTCTCCTTCTTGTATTAATCGAGTCCGGAAGTCCTTCCACAAGATTACTTCTTGCAAGCTTGTTAATCGTTTTGAAATCGGGTGACTCACTTTTTGTGCCACCACCAACTTAATTCAAATTGTGCTCTTTGCTAATAGACAGTCTTTGTGTGTAGCGGTTGACCAATCTACTACATACATGTTCTTTTTTCCGCATCCTTGCAACACAACTTCATTCGATTCAAGATCCTTGATTTGGCATATACCCATGTTGAATCCAACATTATAGCCCTTGTCACGAGTTGATCGATGCTTAGCAAGTTGAAGTTGAGTCCTTCAACATATGCAACATCGTGATTTCTAATCCATTCCTCTTGATAGATCCAATGCCTCTTATTTCACCTGGAGCTTCATTTCCACCAAATATGACTTTTGCTCCTTTAACTTCCTTGAATTTTGACAGATTTTCTTGTTTCTGTCATATGTCCGGAACGACCCATTGTCCATATACCAGGTTCCTTGGCACTCATTTGCTCCTTGAACTCCGCAATCAAGGAAATTAAGTTTTAGGTACCCATATTTGTGCGGGTCTGAGGGGTTAGAATTGTAAGATGATCCAACCAACTTATAGCCAAATAATTGGACTCTAAGGGGTTTCCATCTATCAGTGCCATAATCATAATTAATCTTGGCAAATTGCTTGGGGATTTTAGGTTCATACAAATTGTCTCTTTTGTCGTATGCCTCGTGTGTAAGTTTTAGCAATCGCCTTCTTTGGGTAATTGTGGTGTCTCCGAGTGTAATGCCTAGGTGCATATGTGTGTCTTTGATGAAAGTTTTTATACTTTTGGAATGGCCTTTCTTGAGTTCTAGGCCTTTTCCATTTGAGCTTATATTCCATAAGTCTATCCGATAGTTCACATCATTCCAATCAGCTTGGCTTGGATATTTTCTACCATTCCCATCATATGTATTTCTTTTATAGATTTTCGGGGTTTTGGTAGCTCGCTTCTTCTTTTCTGAGTATTTTCTGTTTGGAGTTTCTTTGAGGACTCGATCAATCTCTTCTCTTTTGTCCTTTCAGCCGCACTCAATCGGTCATTTTCCTTTTCCTTTATAACCAAGGCCAGTTTGCTTGTAATTGTGCTTTGGAGTGAATGTGTGTACAACATTTAGAGTTTTGGATTTTTAGACTCTTCATTGCTTGAAGATCCTTTTTCCAAAATTACTTTTGGAGTTTGACATAGCACAGAGGAATTAAATCCTAAGCCTGTCTTGTCTCCACATTCTCTTGACTCATAATAAGATCATCCAATGATTTAGATGCCTTAGTGAATGATGCAATCACATTTTTGAGGTCATTCTCCCTCTTTTCTATGGCAACTATTTCGCTATTAGCTTAGCATTTTCAAATTTTTAAACTTTCATTCTCATCGACTATTTGACTTAGAGTACTCGGCTCCTTAGTCGGTTGTGAGTTTTGGCTTTTGAGTAGGTGTTTTCCTCATTTAATAGTGTGTGTGAGGATTTAATGTGTTCAAAATCTTTCATCATTTTGCCTAATGAATCATAAAGATTAGTGGGTGATGAAGTGTGTGTATCACACACTACTATCACTAGAACCGAGTTTGATGGTGGAGTGTACCTCATCTTCTTGGTGAGTTGATCTTGTTCCTTGGCCATTAAACGGATCAAGGCTTCTTCTTCGTGAGTCACTTGAGTAGTCGCTTCACTTGCTCTCTCAATCGATTGTCTCTCTTGACTTGGTTGTTTCAAATGATCTCAGCCCAACATTGCCTTTTTCTTTTTTTGTCTTCTTTCTCTCAAGACTTTTCTTTCTTCTTCATTTCGTATTTTTGTTGACTACGAGGATATGGGCAATCAATGGCATAGTGACCTGGTTGTCTACTGAGTTCAAAGATAGATATTCAACCTTTTGATCGACTCTTTCCATTCTTGGATTGTCACCCTTTGATATTGACTTTTTGATGATCTGTTCTCTTGGTTGGCCTATCTTCCTTGACTTGGAGGAGCCGAGTGTCTTCGGAAGATTCGCCCTTGCCTCTTTTGTAGTTCTTATTGAAGAACTTGTTGAACCTTTTAACTATCGTACATTTTTCCGGATCAATGGCTTCTTTGACCTCGGCTCTCTTCCCATCTTTAACAATTAGAGCGAGTTGTTTTGGGTACAAGTTTGTCTCTTCCTGGTCTTTTCTTCTCGGCTCAAACTCGTAGGCTTTGAGGTCCGAGAATAGTTCGTGGTTGGATGTCTTTGATAGGTCCATGGAATGTCAGTGCCATGACCTTCATTTCCCATTCATTGGAAGACTTTTTAGGATCTTCATACACATTTCTTCTCGTGTATATTCCTTTCCAAGTGCGAGATAGCTCGTTGGTGATTTCGTGAACCGAGCATCCAGTTGATCCAGGTTTTCTCCGAGATCATTTTGAAGTTCTCAAATTTCTCGTACGGCCACCTTTGATAATTTGTTTTCTTTGATTTGCTCCGAGCCTTCACAAATCAATGTTAGCTTGTCCCGCATTTCTTTAGCCGTTTTGCATGATTTGACTTTATTGAACATGGCTTTGTCCAATGTTTTGTAAAGGATGTCCTTGGCTACATTGTCCAGGTTGTATCTTTTCTGTCATCATTTGTCCATTCGGTTCTTGGTTTTTCAACCATAGTTGGTCTAGGACAACATCCTCTTCACCTTCACCGCATTGCTCTTTCTTACAGTGTGTTCACCTTTAAGATTTGCGGTGGCCCATCCTCTATCACTATCCACATCTCATAATGTAATCTTTGATAGATGAGCCTCGCATACGAATTTTCCAATCATCAAATTCTTCAATTGTGAACATAGGGATGCGTGTCAAATTTGCTTCCATGATAATAAATTTTAATGATAAAGGTAGTTTTGAAAGTTTAAGTACTAAAGCGAGACTTTGAAAAGTTTGGAGATCTAGTTCAAGAACTGTGCGGAAGGCTCAATGAACCAACCGCTCCGATACCACTTGTAGGTCCCAAGGGGTGTAAGTGTAAGGTTTAGAAGGGGGTTTAATAAACCTTACCAAATTTTTGATTTAGTCCTTTTAAAAGTTTAGAGTTGATACTACACAATTTTGTGTCCTTGGTGGATGACCAATTTAGTTAATCAAGTAGAGTTAGTCTCTCAAGACTCAACTCGAGCCGTTGATGATGGAATAACTCAATTTGTTAAGTCTAAATTAACTCAACGTGGTTTGTTTTCATTGGGAAGACTTAACACCCTTAAGTTTGGTTAAGTAGAGATTTAGAGCTTGATTTAGTACTTAGAGATTATCTAATGGATAGCAAATATGTCACAGAATTAAACAGATATGATGCAAGAATTAAAGTCTTTGAAATGTAAATGACACAATAAGATTTATAGAGGTTCGAAGATGGGGTAATTCTTCTACTCCTCTCTTCTCCAACTCCCTGGAGGAATCCACTAGGTATTGATCATAGATACAAAGTGGTAAATCCGGATACAAGTCTTGATCACACGGTGACTTGATCCTTTGGGACTCGGCCCGAGACGCCTTGATCACTCGGTGGCTTCTCGTGACGACTCGCCTTCTTCACAGGGCAGTGCGCTTGCTACTACAGCCCACTTGCTCAAGCTCTTTGGATTTGATCACGAAGCCCTCCAAAAGCTCAAGACTTGATTCAACCTTGAATCTTCCTACAATCCTTCGTGGAATGTAGACCCCTTGATTCTTCAGTAATTTGCTCTTCAACTGATTGAAGTTTTCTTTCCTTCACAGGTGAGTGTTGGATTGATGTTCTTCGTAGTGTAGGCTTGAGGATTAATCTTGAATGATTTGAGAATTCTTAGGTTACAGTTCAAAATGTTTTCTTGAAATGTTCGTGGTTCAGGTAACCCTTCGTTACTTTCTCTCAGAGTCATTCCTCAGCCTTTTATAGTGATCTTTCAAAAATCGCCGTTGAAGAGATAGCTTATTTTTGAAAGTCACTTGTGGTCGTTGGCTTGTCTTGATGCGATCCTTGGAATTGCCACTTCCTCGTATGAATTGTTCTTGACTTTTCAGAGTTCGACACGGTGTAGTGCTTCCCATTGCTTTATTCCTTTTGCACGCTTCCTCGGGGTGAGCACTTGAGAAAGGTAGCATGGAGATATTACTTGTTTAGGTAATTCTCTTGATTTACGTGCAATAGATCTTTTTCGATTATCTCGACTGATTGTATTTCCTTGCTTTCCCAGGTGACTTAGAGTCGCCTTCCAATCATTGGATGACTCTTGTCACTTCAACTTGAGACTTGGCTTTTCTTGAGTTGACTTGACCGATACTCCACTCACCGCATCTTAGTTGCTCCTTGAGAGAGTTCCGTCTTCTCTTCATTGCCATACTCGGTTTGTCTTGCAAATGAGTCTTCCTTCTAGTCTCCAGTTTGTCTTCTTGCATGTTTGGGCATAGGCGACTTAACTCCTTGATCACCCTATTTATTACAAAGCGATTTACAACAATAATTGGGGTGCCAACTTCCTATTCTAAGTTTTACATGGCATTCATCAAAATCTAAACAATAAATTTCCCAACACTTTGTGTGCGCTCTTATTCTTATCTCCCTGTTGTACTCTATCGTGTTTTCAAAATTGTTGATCGGGACGGTCAACGGTGTAAGTTTGGGGGATTTTGATAGGTGTGAGTTTTGCATATATTTTGAGGTATATTTCTGGTTTTAATGATGGGTAAACATGCATATACTTGCGTAAATTGTTACATATTCACTCCTTGTGGAAAAGATATTACACTTTGCTTATTTTATAGGAATTTCATGATATTTGAAGCAAATTGAATACAATTACGAGCATAGCAAAGTGGAAACACGGAGAATTGAGTGAACATACAAAAAGTGAAGCCAAAATGAGCGAAAGATGAGCATATAAGGAGAATACAGGGAGCGCACGGGTTGGGCGTGCCTTAGGCACCACCCGTGCACCCCTGAATGAAGAAAATTTGAGCTTATGCATGGCGCACGGGTAGACCGTGCACCGACGCATGACCCGTCCACTCTGATTTCTATGGGATGGCGCACGGGTAGACCGTACACCGACGCATGACCCATGCGCTCTACAGAGATTGGATGATTTCAACGGGATGGCGCACGGGTAGCCCGTGCGTCTGCGCTGGAATCCCATAATCTGCAGCATTATGCCCTAAACTGAAAAGTGCGTATAAAAAGGCTTTTTGGGGGGCACACACAAGGAGATTCTGGCATTTTTGGGATCTACAACACAAGACAAGGGTCTATTCTTGGAAGAAGACATCAAGGAGACAATCGGGTTGCATCGGAGCTTGAGGAACGGAGATATATCGAGAGATTGTCGACTTTCCTAAGTTTTTCTTGCTTCTCTTTTAGTTTCAATCTTTCATTTTCATTTGTAATGGCTTTGAACAATTTGTTTAGGAGTTGTTTAGAAATCATGTGTAGCTAAACTCTTGAGATTTCCGGGTTTTGGGAGTAGATTAATGAACTCTTGTTGGATGTTTTAATCTTAGTTGAAGTTATTATCTTGAAGCCTATTTGAGTATTTTGAGCTTATTCTTGTTTTATCACTTGATCAATGATTTAACTTGTTTGATATATTGATTCATAATTTGAGAGATGAGTTTCAATATTAGATCTTGAATACTCGACACAAATATTTGCATGAATCAAGAGGTTTGTAAATATTTGTGAGGATATTTGATCTTTTAAACTTTTGGGAGTTGAATGCTTCATGTTGAGTAGAGATGCTAGCATAAGTATTTCAATCCACGTTTTATATGCATCTCGAGAGGGAGGATAAAATAGCTTTGTGATCGTCTTATAGGAATATTTATAATAACGTGGCTTGATTAAACCGGATAACAAGAGGATTATTAATCGAAACCTTAACTCAGAAATCCATTTCATTATCTTGATACTTCTATCATTTGTATTATCTTAATCTTGTGTTTTAGTGATTTAAATTGTCTTAATCTCAATACAACAATCATCCAATTTCGATTGTCTAAATAAAAATAAGACTATCTTAGATCAATACTTAGCATATTAATTTATTAGTCTCCGTGGATACGACCTTGCTTACCCTATTCTATAAACTACACCGTACACTTGCGGTGGAGCTAAAAAATAAAGCGAACACTTAGTCAAATCCTACGTATCAAGTTCACAAAGTCATTTCATATTTGAAACTCAAGTTAATACATCTATTTCAAGTTGACTAAACAACACTATTATTAAACTTGAGATAATCATTAGGCAAAGTAAAAACATAGCCACATACAATCATCATTTTATCAATGACTAATCGCCCCCCCCCCCCACGCGCAATTACCTAAATGCGTAAAAGTAAAAGAGAAGGAAAAAGATACGTCCCTGAAAAATACGAAGATCGATAAATGGCACCATAGTCATATCCGCCAACAAATCTGCAAAAGTCATGTGAAGGAACAAACAACACATGCAAACTCACACAAAGGAAAAAAAAGTTTGGGTTGCCTCCCAAGAAGCATTTTATTAACGTCATTAGCTTGACGATATCAACTAAGAAAATCATGGCGGGTCATCAAGCAAGACCTTTTTACTATCTGGGAATTTTTATCCAGCTGAATTTCATTATGTTCCTGCCATAAGATATCTTTCACAGCAGAATCGATAGAGTCAACAATAAAATTATCAGGCAAAGCACAAGCAGGACCATGAGCTATATTAAAATTAAAAACGTCACAGTTTTTCCCAAGACATTCATACTTAGTTTTCTATTTTTTACATCAATCAAGGTGTTGGTGGTAGCCATGAACGATCTACCCAACAAAATTATATGATCATTAATATTACCTTTATTCTTCCCCATATCCAAGACAACAAAATCAATGATAATTTTAAGACCACCTACTTGGACCAAAATATCTCCAACAATACCTTTAAGATATCTAAGTGACCTATCAGAAAGTTGCAAACATAATCCGGTGGACCTCAATTTTCCTAAATTTAATTGTTTAAATTTAGAGTAAGACATGAGGTTAATCCCAGCTCCTAGATCAAGTATACCTGCGATATTTTTACCATTCCCAAAAGCAATATTAATGATGAAACTACCTGGATCTTGTTATTTTGGGAGTGGACTTGGGGATGGATTAGGAGATTTGTAAGGATTGTCAGTTTTATGTAAGGACGATCCCTTACTTGTCTCCTCATTCGTGCTTTCTTCACTTGTATCATCCTTCTTTTCAATTTTAGCAAAACCAATTTCAAGATCAGTGACGGCTTGAGCTTGCTCTGGTTGACTAGGCAACGTGTCCTTTTTGACGAGATGTCGAGCTATTTTACCAACTTGCATCGCCAATTGGCTGACTTGAGTCTCAATTCGCTTAAGAGAGGCCTCCAAGGATTCAAACCGTCTGTTATTCTACTCTTGTGTTTGCTGACTAACTTGAATAAAAGAATTCAAGCTCTCTTCTAATGTGGGTCGTGGTGGTTGCTCTTGATTAGTCGTCATACCTAGTGCTTGTATAAACAATACTAGAAAAATAGATCAAACGCACCTGACGAATAAACCTAAACTAGAAACAAACAAAAAGAATCATAATCTAGAAACACGGAAAAATAAACATAATAATTATTACTTTAAGTCTTCACAACGGCGCCAAAATTTTATTTGACCGCTTAACACTTAAAATAAATCTAGCAATCCTCGCAAGAGAACGAGATCAATTGTAGGGTAGCAAGTTAACCACAAGTCGTCTCTCAAGGAAGACTTAGCCGGCAAATAATTATTATGCAACACAAATAACAGAAATTAAATCCTAAACACACTAACAAGATTTGTGATTTTTAATAAACTAAAGGAAAACAATTAAAAAACCAATAATCAAACTGAACACGGATAAATTTTGAGAAAAATATATGAATAAAAGTCTAGGATTTTGGAATTATCTCATCAAACTTGCAAGCAAAATATCAATTCATTGATCATGCAGTTAACAAACATAACAAACATGTAAAAACTAGGTCTAGATCTGATAACTCACGTATTCACAGATTAGGGCTATCCCAACATAATTTGTTATTTTCATTAAGCCCAGGGTTAGATAATACATCTCTGATTCATATCTAACTCCCTGAATAAATTTAGTCCAGGAATAATATTTCGATCGATCTCAATTATTCCCCCAAAACAATCAAAAGTTGATCAGACGATTAATTATCAGACAAAAAAATTTATTCAGGAAAGCAAATCAATTACTCGATACTCATGTTTTTTTTAGCAAGATACTCGTGCTTGTTTGTTTGAATCAAATCATCATAATCCTAGAATAAGGAAATTAGTTCATGCTTGTAGATGGATTCATCAATTCAATTGAGATGAAGAAAGCAATTATGAACATGATCATGCAATAACAACAATCACCAAGCAAATTGAAAATTAGATAAAGAAGATGGAGAAAGATTACGCTTTGATCTAGCCGCAAAATATCTCCGGTGGAAAAACAAGCAATCCCCAATGTTGGATGGAAGAGAAAATTACCAAAAACTTAAGTCTAAAAGTGTTAAGAATGATGGTGTGTTGAAAATAAGGGTTCCCCAAGTCCTATTTATAAGCCTAGAGTCCTAAACAAGGTGGAAGAGCCAAAAACGTAAAAAAATCAAATATTTCATGCTATGCAAGTCACGGCGCTCGCTCGTGCACGCGGCCTGCTGCTGTGCAGCTGTCTGCATCGCGCGACTGCGCACCTCTTGCACGCGAACGCGCAACCTCTAAACATCGGAATTTCGTCTTGGTGTTTGCTTATGAATTGTAGCTATATTTCTTAGCTTTCCATATCCACTTGAATCACCTCAATATCAATTTTCTAGAGAGAGTTACGGCCAAAATACCCAGACGTGTTATTTCCGATATTTCGACATATTATTTTGCCTTGTACATGATTTTAACCTATCTAAACGTCTTCATTCGCATTTAGTAGAATTTATAGACATTGTATAACTTTGTCCTAACTTTCCAATGGTGTATTAATTATGTTAATTGGGTTTCGGATGCGAACGTTACGTCCAAAATACGATGACTGCCGCAGTGGCGCGAAATGACTTATTAACATTTTTTGCTCCAAAACTTGTTTTTTTCCCACCAAAACCTAAAAATCAATAATATAACACAACATAACACTAAAACATGCAAATGCAAATAAAAAACGCCGAAAATATGTATAAATCATCACACAAAACACACACAAAAACATGTAAAATAGCTTTTTTCAAACAAGATGTATTTTTGCGAATAAAATATACATTGCAATATCTCTTATTTCACTTAAATTTAATATGTAATGCAATGTAATATTTTTCAATTGGTGTAAAACATAATTTATTTTAACAATATTAAAAGAATAATCTAAAATGAATTGTGTTTAGTATGCAAAGTGCGAATCTAATTATATCATTCATATAATTAGTTCTTAATATATTTAACTAAACACTAAAGAACAATGTTTTATTTTACCCAAATTATAGAGATGTGGTGCAATGCGGTACAGTTTTGATAATTTTAAAAAATCTTAAACCACAACCACACTAACAAAGTGGTGCGGTTTTTATCTTATATTTTAAATCAGGTATTGGTCATAAATTATTATGAATGGTGCGACTTGGTGCGATCTTGATGGTTTTTTAAAATTTATGATCACTCATATTTGCGTTAGTAATTTTGTATGATTCTCTCTTGTGTTTTCTCTCTTACTTTGTGTGGATGACTTGTGTATGAATGAGAGGACGACCTCCTCTTTATATAGATGTTCTCTTGTACCTCAAAAAATCTACAAAATTTGGAAACAAGATATACACAAGTATATGATAAATGAATCACTTAATGTTAAACAGTTCATGCTAGGACGAACAAATATTTTCAAGAAAGGCGGGCTCAACCCAGGTCTGGATTTGAAACAGTTAGTCTGAAGTATTTTAAATTGTAGGTCCAGCTCAGCCCAATAATCCATTTCTAGTGGGTCGGCCCACAACTATTCCCGGCTAGGTGGGCTTGCGGACCAAACAAAGCAAAATTAAAGACAAATACCATTGCATCTAATTAATAATAAATTACATTATTTTCAAAAAATAATAATAATAATAATAAATTACATAGTTGTCCTACATTTGGTTGTCCTGGTCCTCCTGGATAGTTTTTTGGGCTCTCACAAATATAAAATGGTAATTTCACTTCACGAAAAAAGTGAATGAACTAAAGACTATGGCTGGTAAGTTTGGACCCGAAACTTAACACGAACTTAAAACGAAAATAATGGGTATGAGTTCAAGCTTTATCGGTCTGGATCGAAATCGTTCAGACTCAAATAACCCACCAACTAAGCAAGACGGGTTTGGATCAACCTGCTATGACTCAGTTAACCCGTCTAACCCGCTTGTGAATTTAAAAAAAAAACTAAATAAATAGTTTATTATAAAAAAAACAAAGAACAAGACACGTCCTTAAAACTTAAATATTAAAATCTTCTTAATTATGTATGTTGTTATTTTGCATGTCTTTTTGTATGTAATCCCCAAAATATGATTAGTATATTATATTTATATTTAATTATGTTATTTCTTTTTTATGTTGTGAATTGTGATTTTTTTTATACCAAAAACGATAGTATTACATTTAGGCTTAATCACAAATATACGACATGCCCACTGGCACAAGAGCCATCTTGCACAACCATTTGTCAAGGGGAAGACATACTCCAAAGGAGAAAAAACAAGGACTAAGAAACAAAGAAAATACGAAACAAAAAACTAAAACTCCCCCATGAGGAGACTAAAAACACTACCCTAAAAAGAAGAATAGGCACTCCCCAAAGGAGACTACCCACTGAGACAGACGAAAATATACCTTAGGCACGAGCTATCCCATGTACTATAACACAAACATCTCTGACCTGCCTACAGGCTTCACCCCTTAACCGAGAACCACAAAGATACCAAAAGAAAAGAAAAGACACAGGAAAACAACCAAAAAAACACAAAGCCAAGAAAGAACATCAGCATCTCCCTCTCCCAAATCCACCACTACGACTGCCACGAAATAACTCTTAAAGTCCAGATCGGAACAATAGGAGAAACGCTTCACAAGGGGGGCCTGGCCGGCAATCAGACATCGGCGGCTGCCGCCGACAAGAAACAAGGAGGAGGAGGGGGAGAGGGCGGCTGTAGAAGGGAGAAGGAGAGAGCAAAATGGGGCTAGGGTTTTAGTTTTTAGAGAGAATGGAAAGAAAAAAAAATTAAGTGAGAAGGGAGGGTTAGACCGATTTCTCCTAATTATGATATTTTTTATTGATTGAATAGTGTATCATAGTGATTGATTTTAAAGAAATTAAAATTATTCAATTGAAACTATTAAATGTTTATAAAAATAATTGTATTAGACTGGTTAAACAGATCGGGTCCGGTTACCTGTAAAATAAATGGATCGAATTAGGGTTTAAGATTCTGACATGAATAATTAAACAAGTTGTATTCGTGTTGTTTATTCTGACCCCCAAACCTCCGAATCCACCAATTTGGACTCAATATAAATTGACACCCTGCTCAAAACTACAATAGTGATAGCAAGATGCTTTTAACTCTATTAAAAACCAATTCGAAAAAAAGTAGAGAGACAAAGATGAAATAATATGATAAAGACGGTACTTGGAAAGAGAATAATGTACTTGGATGTGGAATATGACTTCTGGCTTGACAGCTATCCTCACTTGTGTACTTCGCCAGTTTCAACCATATTAACCAGGCTTTGTGGACGATTAGCGATTTGGAATACGACTAGGCTTTTTTGAGTTTTTTCTTTTTTTGTGGAGATGTCAATGGATCATGTTCGTGTCCAGTTTGCCTGGATTCGAGCCGACCCGATAAAATTTGTAAGGACTCAGACCCAAGTGCGGAGCTAGATGTATGAATTTGGAGTCGGCTAATTAATTTTGGGGGTTTTTTTTTGGGGGGGGGGGGGGTAAATTAATAAAAAATAATTATTTGACATTAAAAAATAATATTTTAAAATAAAATATACATAAAATAATTTATTTTTTTAAAAAATTGTTGGGGTTTAAAGCCCCCTCATGGACTTAGAAGGATACGCCCTGCCCAGACCCACCTCAGACCTGATGGGAAGACACATTAGACTAGAGGTGACAATCCCATTATGACACGGATGCGACTTGAAGTTACTATGAGAAACACGAACACGAGAAACACTAACACAATGTTATTGTTTGTCTTAAAATATAGTTATTTTATATTTTACTTAAATTTTGATGTATTTTGAACATAACCCAAAATTGACCTAAAGCTAACCACGAACACAACCCAATAACCCGAGTTGCCACACCTACGTTAGACCAATTAGACCAGTTTAATATTTTAAAAATATAATATATATATATAAATGCTATATGGAATATATTTTTTAAATAAAATATCATTATATATATAATAAAGTTTAAATAATAGAAAATTAAATGGACCTGGAAAGAAATATATAAACCCATACCCATACCAATTTATACAATTAAAACTCATCCTAAATGGGGCGGGTCCGGATCTTACTCGAACTGGTTTTTTTTTCCCGAAACGATAGCTTATATATTAAAAACTAGAGAACAAAATTACACTGCCAACTGGCAAAAGGGCCATCTTGAACAAACATCAATGTTAAGGGGAAAGCTCCGCACAAAATGAAATTAATCACTAATTGAGGGAGTAAAACACGACTCAAAGAAAAACAAAATAAAAACAACAAAACAAAATAAAAACTACGCACTCCGACCGGAGACTAAACCACCCCCAAAAGGAGGACTAGGCACTCCGCAAGGGATACCCACAACTGGAACCAGGGGCGGACTCACGTTTGTTGTGAGGGGGGCCCTGCCCCCCCCCCCCCCACCCCAACCCCCACCGTTTTTTATATGTATATTTTAGGATCAATTTCAATATACTCTTGTATTGATTTGGTAATTATTAATTAATGAGTTAAAATTAATAGATGATCAATAAAATATAATCCAAGCCCTCATTAGTATTAATTAATTTTTTATTTTTATATTTAATAATTATTGATTAGATATTGAGATTGAAATAATTTTAGGTGAGACATTAGATTGACCTAGGCTACATTTAATCTTTTGTTTTTCCTTTTTCTTTGTAGATCAAGGAAAAAATATATTGAAGCATTCTCGTAGATTGTTAATAAGCAAATTGCACAAAACTTTAGTATAAAGTTACTTATAGATCATTTTCATGATATTCAACAGAGACGTTCTAAATTTTATATTAGAATTATAATTATATGTTTAGCTCTGTTGTAAAAATCCGCGTCTAGCTCCGATTAGTCTCCGCCTAGGCACTAGGCTCCCCTTGTCCATCTACGTTTTTTTCGATTAGGCCCCACCTAATCCTATCCAGGGCCGGTCAAAGCTCCGCCTAGGCGCTAGGCCCCAGTCTGCCGTCCGACTAGCGCCTAACACTTTTTACAACATTACTATTTAGGGATGTTTAATGATGAGTATTGACATTGTATTTGACACAAACATATAATATATTTGAATTTTTGTTATTATATAAAATAAATATTTGCTTATAATTTTTGGCCCCCCTGGTGTCGGGTTCTGGTTCCGCTAATCCGGGTACGAGCTACATCATGCACTGCAAGATAGAAATTACTGCCCAGCCTACGAGTTTCGCAAATCAACCGGAAAAATAAAGACTCCAAAAAAAACAAGAAAAATACAACATATAGCCAAAAACGAGAAAAAACAAAAAATAAAAGAGAAAAATGTCTCTCCCTCTCCCAAATCTACTGTCGCAGTCCATCGTCAACTCAGCTCCGAGACACTTCCGTGAAGCTCCGACCCGCTTTCACCCTGGACCAAAAATTCTGGCCACTTTCGGACGTCCAAGGGATCGCCATTGTTGACCCTCCAATAGGAAGCATGGAGGGGGAGGGGGGAGAGAGAGAGGGGGCGTCTGAGATGGTGGAGGCAGGGCAAGAGAAATTTGGGTTAGGGTTTTTTCTTGGTAGAGAGGAAGGAGAGAAAAATGAGAGAGAGAGAGAGAGAGAGAGAGAGAGAGAGAGAGAGAGAGAGAGAGAAATTGTGACTCGAACTGATTGACATCCCTAGTTTTTTGGGTGATAAATGGGGCAAAATGATTTTCTTATGACTTGACCAAATGCGACTTATTGTATATACTAACACATGAACAATATGTTCAATTTTAGCTTTTACCGCAAATCTTTAGACTTAAGGTGCCATTAATTGCATATTTTTCATTTTGAATATTTTCTTTTTCTAGAGAATAGTGGTAAGAAAAGTTTTGAAAGAAAAAAATATGAATATTGAGATTGTCATTGGATATGAAATGAAAAAGTAATGATGAAAGTTGATTTGATATAAAAATAGTAAAATAATGATTAGATATGATTGATTTGTTAGAAATACGCGAGTAGTGAATAGTGGAATTTGTGGGATGATGCGTAATAATGATTAATGTTTTTTTTAAAAAGGTGTAGATGTGATTGATAAGAGAAAACATGAAAATGAGTAAACAGTGTATTTTTTGAAAATTTGGACAATTGCTGAATAAAAATTTTTTTCTAGCGGAACGAAAATAATTTTTTTTCATATCAAGTCGCTATCTCTCTCTCTCTCTCTCTCTCTCTCTCTCTCATGCTAGAAATGAGCCTCTCAACGCCCAAACACACTCATCATTGTGTATGTTGAATGGAAGCCTAACAAACTGCAACAAGAAGATTCCCATTCCTGCAGTCTTCCTCTCTCACTTCTCATTCTTCCTAATTAAAAGTGTCATTCTTGTGAAAAACGCTTATATATACCGATTTCCACCTCCCATAATTCTCCACTCCTATTACTATCCTCTACATAAATGATCACCGATTGCGGTTACATGGACTGCGTTAAAACGGCATTTGACGATTTATCCATAATTGAAAACAGAAAGAACTGGATCAGAATGGATAAAAGGAAGAACATTATTCAAGATGACGAAGACGAGGACGAAAATGGAAAATTCAAATCGAAGAATCTGAAAGCGGAGAGAAGGAGACGCAAGAAACTCAATGATAGACAATTAGAGCTCCGTTCCTTAGTCCCAATTATCACAAATGCAAGAAAATCACGAAACCTCTTTAATTTAATTATTTGCATTTTCCAATTTTTTTTGATGATAAGTTTATTAAGAAGTCTTATTGGATTTTTTTTTTGTTTGGTTTAGATGAATAAAGCATCGATAATCACTGATGCAATCACTTACATTGAAGAGCTGAAAAATACAGTGGAAGAGCTAACTGATCAATTACAGCAAATGGAGGCAGTTGGTGTTGATGAAGAGAAGATCAAATTTGAAGCGATTAATTCCGAACAAGAGATGAAGAAATTGGGGATATCAGTATAAAATTCTAATGAAGTTTTTTATACTCTGTTTCATCTTTACTATAGGATAATTACAAAAACACCCCTGAGGTTTGGGCTGATTACAAAAAAACTCAGAGTAAGACTTTTATAAATGTCAGTGGAGGTTTTTTGCAAAAGATTTGCTTATGAATGGTATAATGTAAGACAAAATCAAATCTAGAGGTGTCAAATGGAAAAATTGATATGGGCTGGGCCAAATTCCATCTGCTAACAATTTTTGGAGCCTAAGCCTGAGCCATGGTTTAAAAATACATGTAAAATACACTTGGCCGACCAGGCTGGCCCGACAATTTGGGCCTGACCAAATAGGCCCGACTCTTTCAGGCTTAGCTAGCTGGTGAGCCGGCTGTTTTGACAGCTCTAAGATTCAAGCCTGAATTTTTGCAATTTTCAAAAACTTTTGGGTTTTTTGTAATTAGCTCAAACGTCGAGGGTTTTTCTTTTTTCATTTTTATTTAGCCCTTTATTATTTGTTGTTCTTGATTCGTCTTTTAATTCTTTTTAATTGCTGTCAGCAGCCGGAAGTTGAGGTGAGCCATATTTGTGGGACAAAGCTATGGATAAAGATTGTGTTCCAGAAGAAGAGAGGTGGGCTTACTAAATTAATGGAAGCCATTAATGTGCTTGGATTTGATCTCACTGATACCAGCATTACAACATCCAGAGGATCAGTTCTTTTTACTTCATCAGCTGAGGTAAAAATAAAATTGTTCTATACTTATAAAATTTCATCTCACTGCTCTGTTCTAAAAATGTTATGCATTGTTAAAGTTGCTTAACATTTTCAGAATGCAGTTAATACATTCTTTCACTAAAATAATGCAACTTTTTTCTGTACACAAAAACTTCCAGGGAACTAATGGTGGAATGCCGGATGCTGACCATATAAAGAAGTTCCTGATGGAGATTATTAGGACAATTTGGAATCGATGAAATATTGATCATGGCGAACATCTAATAAAGAAGATACCAGATCTAGCTCCACAAATATAGAGAATTTTTCGATCACATTAGTGATCGTATTAGTACTCAACTAGATCCAACTTGATGTTGGGAAATTTTGATGAAGTTCGAAAACAAACGGATCCATTCCTGAAGCGTGCGAAGTTAGCACTGTCCTTAAGGATTTATTTGTGTAATCCTCCAGGATTCAACAGGGTTTTAGAACGACAAATTAAACATAAACCCAGCAAATAAGAAGAAGAAATTAAGATGATTGAGTTATTGCCTTTTGTCTGATTTCTATTCTCCCCTTCTGCACAATGGGATGTTTCTATTAATAGGCTTGAAGCCAACATAGGAAAAGCCAATTAATTATTTATGTGGTATATTGGCTCAAGAAAGGTGCAATCAATTATTGAAGCGCATGATTTCCACCACTAGCCAAAAGAAGAGGATTTATTGTATAAATAAGAATTATGATTAGAAGTGGAAATAAGAGAATCCTAGGCAAATACAATAAAATAAAATTGAAGTGGGATAGAAAATATTTTAAAACACTTTTTATACAACAATCCCCCACATGTTTTAAAAGATTTTAAAAGAATAGAATAATTTGCTGGATTACAAAAATTTGTGTAGAATGCATCGAATATGGTGTCATTTGGACTATGAACCAGACCTAGAAAAATAAGATTTAACGTACAGAGTTTTGGTGAAGCTTGTAGCATCTATGAACCAATAACTCTTTATTGTAAGTTAAAATCTTACGAGTCACATTACACCTTCTCAAAATTTTGTCGTTCAATGCGGTTTTGCGCTAATAGGCCATGCGCGTGCCTGGTATTCATGAGTGCTCTAGAGACATGCCAAAGTCTCATAGGAGCGGCCCCACTCCACACTCATATAGGTGAATTTCATCAAATATATTTTGCAAGTAAATATACCACCCTTATGGGATATGAAATTCATTAAGAGTTTATCAGCTCATCCCTCCATACTTGCATTCTAGCACTTCTCATACCATAGGAATGGACAATCAATTATTGTGCTAGCAGAATTAACAAGTGACTTGTTATTACCTATATGAACCTCATTCATGGGATCTCCAATCACAGAGGTTAGGTTTCCATCACTGTTAATTTCTTAAATTGGCTAAAATCTCATTCCCCTCGATGTTTCAGTAATTAATTTTATTCTCAAAAGTTTAGTCAGATGATTGGCCAAATTCATCCATGACTTCACATAATCAATAGATATTACTCCATCTTTCAATAGTTGTTTGATCAAACCACATCTCAGACGAGTATGTCTGCTTTTAGTATTTTTATTCTTCACAATTTGCAATTGTTGTTTGACAATCAGCATGAATAAACACTGAAGGTGTTGGTTTTGAATCCAACATAACATCATGCTAAGAAATTTCTCAACCACTCAGCCTCATTGCCAGTTTAACTCCAAGAGTCCAAGCCAACAAACACAAACTCTATAGCAGATTTAGCTATGCTAGTTTGTTTAGTTGACTTCCAAATAATTTCGCCCCCACCAAAGATGAATATATAACCACTAGTGGATTTTATCTCATCTGAATCAGAGATTCAGTTATCATCACCAAACACTTTAATACAGAGTGAAAATCCACTATAAAGAATACCAGTTCATGGTACCTCTCAAGTATTTCATTAGTCTGACTAAAGCAGTCCAATGGTCACAGTTGGGATTATATATATATGCTCAATTGACACACAAAATAAACTATGTCAAGTCATGAAATATTCATCAAATGCAACAGACTCCCAATAATTTGTGCACACTCAAATTGAGCCACATGATCACCAAGATTTTTCTTTAATTGAGTATTACCATCATAAGCACTCACAGGTTTGACATTAAAATGCCCAAACTTTTTAACTCGCAGTTTTGACATTGAAATGCCCAAACTTCTTAAAAAGTTTCTCAGCATAAAGTCCTTGAGATAATATTATGATATCATTCTTTCTTATGATTTTAACACTCAATATCATACTTGCTTCGCCCATATCCCTCATATCAAATTTAGAAGCAAGTAACTCTTTAGTTTTATATCAAATAAATATTAGTACCAAATGTCGTTCTAAAACCCTGTTGAATCCTGGAGGATTACACAAATAAATCCTTAAAGACAGTGCTAACTTCGCACGCTTCAGGAATGGATCCGTTTGTTTTCGAACTTCATCAAAATTTCCCAACACTTGATACACTGAATCAATTTAATTTTAAAGAGTAACTATTTCAGTTTTAAATTTTATCACTAGTAAAAGAAGAGAATGAAATCAGTCCCCTTTGGTTACAGTTAATTGACCGAGTGGAACGAAAAATTCATGATATTTGGACACAAGTGCTAAATAAGTAACCTTGACTGGTTGATCATAATTTAATTTCTAATAACAATAACAAGACGTGAACATGAGTGTTAAAACAAAATTGATCATGCACACCAACTTCATCTGGACTACTGTATTGATTTGTTTGTAAAATTTCACTTCAATTAGTGCTTGTTTACTTCATTTTGATTGAGTTGGATATGCTAAAACATCCAATGTATTCAAATGGTACTATTAAATGGTACAATATTTCGTAAGAAACCCGAAATTTTGCTACAAATAGAGACTGGAGTACGATTGGACCAAACAACGGCATTGGCTGTCTTGTGCTAACACCAGTCACAAAATAATACTATTATTACTAAGATTCTTAGGATGCATTTGGATCTTAAACTTTGACGAAGGGAAAGAAGAAACAAACTAATAAAATAAAGTAAAAAGTTATGAATAATCATATTAGATTGACGAAAACATATCGTTTTATCTTTTTTCTCATCAAATTTAATCATTCAAAAGTAGGACAATGGTTTTTCTTTAAACCAGCACAATGTGAGCATTAACTATTGTTGGTTTTTGGTGTCAAAATAGAAGAAGGGGTTTTTGTCCCACATAGGTTGGGAAACAAAAGGGATGGGAGCCTTAAGGCTATTTAAGGAACCCATGTGTTTTGATTTCAAGTGCACCAATCAAATACACTATAATCTTTGTATTTTGATTCTTCTAAATTCCTTTCTTGTATTCTTTTGTAGAATTGGGAGAAAGGTGTGAGTTAGTCAAAGATTTGTAATAGTGTGGTAGTATTGGAGTCTGAGTCGGGAGAGAGAATTTCGTGTGATTGTATAAATTTTTCATACAAGAGAATTGCTCTGGTCAAGGGGTCGTGGTTTTTCTCCGGTTTTGGAGTTTCCACGTAAATCTTGTGTTGTGGTTTGTTATTATTTTATTTCTCAATTATTTTTGCTTGTCCCTAGGAATGAATGGGGATCGTTTTTCCCAACAAGTGGTATCGAGAGTCGGGTCTCTTGAAATTCTGAGTATGCTCTGTGGTTGCAGCTTTGTCTGATCTTCCACATCAGAAAAGATTTCTTGAGAGGTAGGTTCCGGGGGTCTCTTAAAGTTCTTAGTATGCTCTGTGGTTGCAGCGTTGTCTGATCTTCCACATCAGAAAAGATTTTTGAGGCGGGTATTCATTAGGTTAGGGGTGTATAAGCAGGTATGTCAAAGTTTTCAAATTCAATGAAGTTTGACGTGGAGAAGTTTGATGGAAGAATCAACTTTGGCTTGTGGCAAGTACAAGTCAAAGATGTGATGATACAATCCGGATTACACAAGGCAATCGAAAGGAAGGTCGGAGTTCGGGCGGTTCTACCAAGTCGATGGTCTTTGGCCGAATCGAGCGGAGCATCTGACAAAGATTCTGCAAAGACTAGTATGAGTGATGAAGATTGGGAGGATCTAGATTTGAGGGCTGCAAGCACAATACGTCTGTGTTTGGCTAAGAATGTTCTTGCAAATGTGCATGGGATTTCAAATGCTAAGGAGTTATGGGAAAAGCTTGAGGCTTTGTACCAAGCAAAGGGCATTTCAAATCGGTTGTACTTGAAGGAGCGATTTCACACATCATGCGGATGAACGAAGGATCTAAAATCTCAGATCATTTGAGTACACTCAATGGCATCATCTCAGAGCTAGAGGCAATTGGAGTGAAAATCGAAGATGAGGATAAGGCGTTACGACTCATCTTGTCTCTTCCCCATTCCTATGAGCACATGAAGCCGATTTTGATGTATGGGAAGGAAACTTTAATTTTTGCGGAAGTCACAGGTAAACTTCTTTCTGAAGAGAGAAGGTTAATGAGTGATGGACGAACTTCCACAGAAAATTCGGTAGCGGTGGCAGTAAGTAAAGGGAGGAAGAAAGACTCAAGAATGTTGTTTGTTGGAAATGCGGAGAACTGGGCATACAAAGCGTAATTGCCGGGGTGGAGTGGTGCGGCAAATAGCTCTGAATCAAAGGCTAACATTGTGATTGATGAAGATTTTCTCTGAGGAGAAAATGTGCATCCTTATGGCATGTGTTTAGTTGTCATGAAAAAGGATGTGATGGTGTTAGCAGGTCCTCAAGTTTACACACAGGCATTGACTTGGCATGGATGCAGGGTGTGTGGTGGATGTTATGTCGATGGCTGAAGGACTTCTAGGAGAGCCAAGAGCTAGAAGTTGTACCATGAATTTTCAGCGGGGTTTTTTCGACATGTGCCGATTGAAATTCTTAGAATGGTTTATTCTAAGTGGTCTACTTATATGGTGGAGTAGGATTCTCTGGTTTGAGAATGATGGTTCTCGGGTTGAGAATCATGGAGTTTCTTTTATTTTGCCAAGGTGGAGTTTGTTGGTTTTTGGTGTCAAAATAGAAGAAGGGGTTTTTGTCCCACATAGGTTGGGAAACAAAAGGGATGGGAGCCTTAAGGCTATTTAAGGAACCCATGTGTTTTGATTTCAAGTGCACCAATCAAATACACTATAATCTTTGTATTTTGATTCTTCTAAATTCCTTTCTTGTATTCTTTTGTAGAATTGGGAGAAAGGTGTGAGTTAGTCAAAGATTTGTAATAGTGTGGTAGTATTGGAGTCGGGAGTCGGGAGAGAGAATTTCTGTGTGATTGTATAAATTTTTCATACAGTAGAATTGCTCTGCGGGTCGTGGTTTTTCTCCGGTTTTGGAGTTTCCACGTAAATCTTGTGTTGTGGTTTGTTATTATTTTATTTCTCAATTATTTTTGCTTGTCCCTAGGAATGAATGGGGATCGTTTTTCCCAACAACTATATATCTACAGCAGTGTAACCACCTATGTTGCTTTTCCAACTTCTTCTCCAGAGCTGGTAGTTCTTGAGATGAAAACTTACCAGCAACAATTCAACAAACGTTAGATGGGACGTGAGGTAGTCCTAGGAAAGTCCATCCGACGTTCAAGTCAATACCTGTTGGAGAGAAAATCCAGAGCAAAGTAAGCATCAGTTGAGAGCAATTAACTGAGAATAGTTACGAATGAGATAGATGGACCTTTTTATACATGAGTTGATAGCCCGCATAGGCCTTGTAGGATAAAGTAGGCCGCGTGGGCCGGATATAGCGAGCCCCACAGACTGCTCAATAATAGTTTGGGTCTCATGGACCAATTGACAACATTCAGACCCAGTGGTGAATATTTATTGGTGAATAATTAAATACTGACGTAATTAAATAAAAGAAATATAATTATGACAGTAATTAACTTTGTCGAGGATCAAGGTACAACCTTTCTTTGGTTATTGCTCAATTCTAACAATACTCTATCTTATAGTACCGCTGACATTTCTTTTTCAGATATTCAAAAGAAAAAGTTTATTATTTTCAAAAAATAATTTGTATTTCTATAACAATCATCAACTAACTTTTGATTGAGCAATACCTCAACAGTCAACACAGTCAGAAAGGTACATTAGTAGTCGTAAGATGGTCAGTCTAGTGACTATCACAGCTGTAATCATCAGATATTTTATGCTAAGCTAAAATCTCTCTCTCTCTCTCTCTCTCTCTCTCTCTCTCTCTCTCACTCACATATCATAGGCAAGAAATGAGCCTTTCAACGACCAAGGACACTGATCAATCTGTATACTAAATGGATGCCTAATAACAAATTTCTGTACGGAAGAAGATTCTCAGTTCTCTTTCCTCTCTCCCTTCTCTTTCTTCCTGAAAATTGTTATATACTCTTGTGCAAAAAAAGCACTTATATAAATGAATTCCCACTTGCCACCATTCTGCACTAGTCTTAGCTCCTTTCTCCTACAAAATTATTCACTTCTCCTCTACACAAAGTTTTAGGATCGTGCTAACATGATCATTATTGCGAGTTCAAGGATTGTGTTCAAATGCATTCGGTTATTTGGAACTGAAGACCGAAACAACGAGAGCAGAATGGATAATTGGACATCACCGAATCATGATCAAGATTCAAGAGAACAACCAATAAACAAGATTTGAAATTGAGTTAGTAAAAGTGGTTACATATCAGCACTCAACTAGTTGGAATAAGTTGATAATGTGATGCAATTAATCACTAATTTTCAAGAGTGCAATTGTAATCTTTGGTTTTTAGAAGTCTTCAAACTGATCCATTGAGTGAACCACATTAATGCTTGTTAAACTAATGGTAAAAGAATATAGGGAGAATATTTCATTATGAACTGAATGAGATTACAAAGGCTACAGGTCTACTTATATAGAGAGCAGAGGAGAGACGGTTACATGTAACTGAATATGTAACTAACTAACAACCATCATAACAGAATTAACTAACTCTAACTAACTCTAACAATAGAACCTTCTGGAGACTTGTTAACTCTAACAGCCCCCGTCAAACTTAAGGTTTCATAATCCTGAACCTTAAGTTTGTGTCTCATATCACCAAATGTGGTGCTTGAATTAGCCTTTGTAAAAACATTCGCCAACTGATCAACTGCAGGAACATGACGTATGTCAATGAGATGTTTTTGAACTTTTTCTCGAACAAAATATAGGTCCAGCTCAATGTGCTTGGTGCGTGCGTGAAGAATCGGATTTGCTGACATCTGTACAGTGCTCAGATTGTCACACCAAACAATAGGAGTTTTAATAGACTGTATATGGAGTTCCTCAAGTAACCCATTCACCCATGTTATTTCAGCAACCAGGCTTGCAACACTTCGGTATTCAGCTTCAGTAGACGAGCGGGATATAGTATTTTGTTTCTTTGACTGCCAAGAGATTAGATTAGGACCCAGGAACAAGCAATACCCTGTGGTTGACCTTCTATCATCACAATTTGATGCCCAATCAGCATCAGAGTATCCTACCATATTGAATTGCAAGGAGTGATCTGGAGTAAAGTGAAGACCATGTTGAATTGTACCACTTAGATACCTGAGTATCCTCTTAACTGCTTTCCAATGTGAGACTAAAGGCTGCTGCATAAACTGACACACTCTATTCACTGCAAAAGAGATTTCAGGGCGGGTGATTGTCAAATATTGTAATGCTCCAACTGTGCTCCTATAAAGTTGAGTGTTAGGAAAGGGATCATCTCCATAGGCAGACAACTTTTCACCAGTGGTCATAGGAGAATGTATTGCCTTAGCATTTTGCATCTTAACTTTGCAAAGGAGATCTTTAGCATACTTAGACTGAGAAAGGAGGAGGCCTTGAGGAGTATGTTGCACTTGAATGCCAAGAAAGTAATCAACATTACCAAGATTCTTAAGGAGAAGGACTGACTGAGATAGGTGATGAATGATTGAAATTATTGAGGATCACTCCTGGTCACCAAAATATCATCAACATAGACTAAAACATATAAAGTATTGTCTGCACTCTGCTTGACAAATATAGAGTGGTCTGATCTTGTTGAGTGTAGCCCAAACTTGAGTACAACCTGGTAAAGTTTATTGAACCACTCTCTGGGTGTCTGTTTCAACCCATAGAGAGACTTCTGAAGTTTGCAAACATACTGAGGATAAGTGGAATCTTCAAAGCCAATAGGTTGATGCATGTATACTTTTTCTTTCAAATCACCATTGAGAAATGCATTGGCAATGTCCAACTGCTTGATTCCCCAATTCTTACTGAGAGCAATAGTTAAAATAACTCGAATGGAAGTAGACTTCACAACTGGACTGAATGTATTTGTGAAGTCAAAACCTGCAACTTGATTAAAGCCTTTGGCAACAAGCCTGGCTTTATATTTATTTATAGTGCCATCTGGATTTTCCTTGACTCTAAACACCCATTTGCACCCAATTGCATGTTTGTTGGAAGGAAGAGGTACCAGTTGCCAGGTATTATTTCTCATAAGAGCAAGATACTCATCAACCATAGCTTGCTTCCACCTTTCATCTTGAAGAGTTGTAAGAGCATCAGTAGGTTCTTTGTGACAGAGAAAAACCTTAGGCTTATGTATTCCATTCTTTGCTCTTGTAACCATAGTGTGAGTGTTAGCTGGTTCTACAAAATTTGAGGCAACAGGTGGCACTGGACTTGGCAAGTTGCCATGATCAGCTGGTAAGGGCAAATGATTAAACCCACTGGACTCTGTGGAGGAAGAAGAATGAGTGGATGCTGAAGAAGATTGAGGATCAGGAGTATATGATGGTGTAGAGACAGATGGAAGGACAGTCAGAGGAGGGGAAATGGATGACTGATGGGTGATAGATGAAGGAATAAGAAGGTTGGAAGAGAATGGAAACTGGGACTCATCAAAAGTAACATCCCTGGAGATGTAAATTTTGCCATTGTTGTCAAGACACTTGTATCCTTTGTGATTCAAGCTATATCCCAGAAATGTGCATGGAGAGGAGCGAAAGGAGAATTTATGCTGATTGTAAGGTCTTAGATTGGGAAAACATAAACATCCAAAAGTTCTAAGAAGATCATATCGAGGCTTGGTGTGAAAAAGAATCTCATAAGGACTTTGTTGTGAAAGTAATGGTGTAGGTAAGCGATTTATGAGATAGACTGAAGTTCGAAATGCTTCATCCCAATATTTAAATGGTAAGGAGGCTTGTGCAAGAAGAGTTAAACCACAATCCACAACATGTCTATGTTTTCTCTCAGCTAGACCGTTTTGTTCATGAGTATATGGACAAGGGTGTTGGTGGATGATGCCATTAGAGGTGAGAAAATTTGTAAAAGGTCTGAACTCACCCCCCCAATCAGTTTGAATAGCTTTTATCTTGAAGCCTAACTGCAACTCAGCATGCTTTTTGAAATTAATGAAGGCAGTTAAGGCCTCAGACTTTTGTTTTAAAAGATAAATCTAAGTGAACCTGGAAAATCTATCAACAAAGTGAATGTAGTATCTATATCCACTAGAGGACAACACAGGGGCAGGTCCCTAAAGATCTGAGTGGATTAGCTGGAGAGGTTCAGTATAGACAGTAGTAGAAGAATAGAAAGGAAATTTGTGAACCTTTCCAAGACAACATGACTGACAAATAGAATTGGAATGCTTTGAAACTTTATTATTACTGAATGTTTGAGAGAGAACAGTATGAACTACATTGTCACTAGGATGGCCAAGACGTTTATGCCAAACATCAAATGAAATACTAGTAGAAGCAGTATTACAAGCAGGTAAGACAACATGATTACAGGAACTAGAAAGGCTGAGTTGATGCCTGGGAAAAACATAGAGCCCATTCTGGAGATGGCCTTTTAAGAGGACAGTGTGAGTTGTGGAGTCTTTGACAAGACAATGATCCGAATGAAACTGAAAGTAGACATTGTTGTCTTTGGAAAACTTTGACACACTAAGCAGATGCTTTGAAATCTGTGGGACATGAAGCATTTGTGTGAGAGTTAGAGTGCGAGATGGAAGAAAAGGAGAAGAAAATACAGATGAACCAATGTTTTTAATAGGTAAGCCCTTACCATTTCCCATCTTAACTTGCTCAGTACTAGTGTAGGGTGTTTGATGCATCAGATTTTGAGAAGCAGCTGTGAGGTGATTCGTAGCTCCAGAATCGGGGTACCATTCGTCTAGACCAAAACTCCATGTAGCAGAGGAAGGAGAGGAAGTAGATGTAGCTGTATTGGCAGTTGAGTTGGGAAAATGTGCAATATTACCCTGAATGGATGTACTCGGAGCAGTAGGCCGTTGATGAAGGTGTGTGGGTCCTTGAAAACTCTGATCGAATCGATAATAGCACTGAGGTGCTGTATGATTATTGCGACCACACAATTGACACATGATACGGTTATAATTGAATCCCCTTCCTCGAGCAAACCTACCAGAACCACGAGATCCACGAAAGTTGCCTCTTGGCATATAGCCTCTTCCTCTAGAAAAACCAGAAAAACCAAGAGAAGGTGCATTGCTCGTGTGCAAGTTTGCAGCAACAGAAGTAGTATCATGCAGAGGACGTGTGATGGCAATATTAGCCATTGCGAACTTCAATACTCTTCTTAGCGGACCGTTCAATGCGAGCCTCATGTGCCAAAAAGAAGAGACTCAATTTCACTACAGGTGTAAGGATCATTGCGAGTAGTAATAGAGAGGACAAAAGTTTCATATTCACCAGGTAAACCATCCAAAACAGCATCAACATGATCTTTTTCAGAGACAGGATGTCCAACAAGTGTCAACATATCCACACAATGTCGAATTTTAAGCACATATTCATTAATGGTGAAGGATCCTTTCTTCAAATTCTGCAATTGTAATTTATATTGGCTGACCTTAGCTCGAATTTGCGCACCAAAATACACTTCCAAAGTACTCCAGGCAGATGCTGTTGTGTCACAATTCACCAATCTAGTAAGTATATCTTCACTAACTGAGGCAAGGATCCATGAAATGATCTTGTTGCTCCCACTCAAGAAACAATGGACTGATACAACTTGCACACTCTTCATCAGTCGAGATAAATCGAGGTGGTGGAGCGAAATTTGTGAGGTAGGACTGTAATCGATGACCACGGAGAGTAGCTAAAACTTGCTTCTTCCAGACTAAAAAATTATCATGAGTTAACTTGGAGGAAATAGGATGAGAAAAGGTAACTGGTTGAAATGAACCAGAAGTAGAAGCACCAGCGGCCATGGCAGAGCTCCGATCAGGACTCCAGGATCTAGCCTGATACCATGTTAAACTAATGGTAAAAGAATATAGGGAGAATATTTCATTATGAACTGAATGAGATTACAAAGGCTACAGGTCTACTTATATAGAGAGCAGAGGAGAGACGGTTACATGTAACTGAATATGCAACTAACTAACAACCATCATAACAGAATTAACTAACTCTAACTAACTCTAACAATAGAACCTTTTGGAGACTTGTTAACTCTAACAATGCTGGATTTGCATAATATTATGACTGATTTTTTATGTACTTACACAGTTAGCAGAGGTGATTTTTTTTTTTTTCATTTCTTTAGAATTTTGAGTTTCTGACTGTGAAAAGTAGAGCTGTAAAAACTAGCCCGATTATATTCAAAAAGAGTCGAGCCTATTATGTTCGAATCCCGGCCCAGCCCAATTGGCCCGACTTCTCAGGTCTATTTTCAAGAGTTGGACTGGGCTTGGGCCTCCAAGATGATGGAGTGATGAAATTTGGTCCGCCCGACCTTGGTCCATTTGACAATGACTCTAGTGAAAAACACTAGTTGCACCCCTTTAAGAACTATGGGTCGAGTTCATTAACTTCTGGGTCATCACATTGTCTCAAATTATATGGGTCGTGTTTAGAAATGGTGGTGCTGATAAGTGATAATAAATGACGACAATTACCCTAGCATCAACTCGAGTCTCTCAAGAATCAAGCCCTTTACCACTTGTTAGAATCAATCAATTCATTAGGTCAACAAATATAGTTATTAGTAGATTTCTTAAACTTTTAGCAGCATAAATTATTGTACTAATCGACAGTCGAATATGAGGTGGCTGGCCCCCACAAGAGTCATGGGTCGAGTTAGGCAAATCACTGGCAGAGGGTTGACCCCACTCCTCAATTCAGAGATGTTAAAAGGCCGGTCTGTTGGCTCAGATCGTTTAAACCGGAAAAAAGAAGATTATGGCTGAATTATTTTGGCCCGTATAAATCTAGGTCAGTTAAGGCTAGCCCGAAGGTTAACTGAGCTAGCCCGCTAGCCCACCATTTTTATTTTTTTATAAAATAAATATAATTATAATATAATATATCTATTTTGGTTACCTATTGCTAGTAAATATATTTTTCAAATTCGCATCTCCCTCATCTTTAGGTCTCTAACTTTATCAAACATGTTATATATGTTCTCGACCAAATTCTTTTTTATTTGTTATTTAGTTTAGCTATTCGATTTTTAGTCTAAATAAGAAAATATCACGAAGTTTGATTGGACTATTTAGGATATGAATTACATTTATAAATGGTATGCTAAATCTAACTTTATAATTTTGTTAATGCAATGTATTTATAAACTATGCATGACTTTTTTTATAATGTATAGATTCACTTTAAATGTTAAACTTAATTATTATATTATATATGCTGAAGTTTAAAATTTTAGATTTAAATTTATAATTATAAATTTTTTGCTTATAGCCATATGAGTAATTTCAAAAATAGCTGTTATTTTTTCCCATTTTGTATGAGTATATAGTGCTAGTTTATTATATATTTTTTTAAAATTTAAATTATACAAAATTTAATTTTATTATTTTGTTAGTGCAAAGAAATTAGAAATTATGCGTGACATTTTTTATGAGGAATACTTTAACTTAAATTGTTAAACTTAAATGTTATATATGTTCAAGTTTAAATCTTTATATTTAAAAATATAATTTTTAAAATTTTGACTTATAGTCCGAAAGTGGCCCATTTAGCCCGAAGTCCACTAGGGTCCAGGTTAGGTTCTAATATTGACAGCTTATTTAATATCGACCCATTTAGCCCGAAGCCCCTAAAACTAGCTCGAAACCGCTAGGCCAAATTGGTCAGTTTAACATCTCTACTTCTCATTTTTGTTTTTAATAGCTTATATCACTATGAAAAAAAAAATATATATATATATATATATATATATATATATATATATATATGTATATATATATGTTTTTGTTTTGTCTCTAACTCATTCCACTTTTGTATTTTGTCTCTGCCATTGAGTAAATGATTAGGGATATCAACGGGG
The DNA here is from genome assembly GCA_016081115.2 of Rehmannia glutinosa. NCBI lineage: Eukaryota > Viridiplantae > Streptophyta > Magnoliopsida > Lamiales > Orobanchaceae > Rehmannia > Rehmannia glutinosa. The sequence goes on from CM071933.1 coordinate 69,636,386, forward strand.
CGTGTGAGGAGTGGTCCCCATCCCTCACCCCGCGGTCACGAGGAATTCCGTCCCCATCCCCGTGAGATAAACGGCGAAAAAATTCCCTCCATCCTTGTCCTTGCAGGGATTCTCCACCCCCCTATTTTTTTTATTTTTTTTATAAAAAAAGTAATATTGTTTTAAAATTAATTATTTTTAAATATTTAAAAAAATATAAATTATGTAAAAAAAACTAATAAAACACTTGTTATACAAAATAAATAAAATAAGTTCAAGATTCTTTCATTTTTATTATATTTAATGTTGCACATTTAAGATTTGGTTCCCCACGGGGAAGGAGTGAGCAATATGATTCCCATCCCCGCCAACGGGGAGAAAAGATTCCCCGTCCCCGTCCCCGTTCCCATGGGGAATGTTTCGGCGGAATCCACGTCCCGTTCGTGGCGGATCCCCACAGAGAATGGGGATACTCTGCCCCACTGCCATCTCTATAAATGATAGCGCTGACAATAAATACCAACATTAAACTCATTAGAAAATATTGATTGTATAGTTTTAGGTAATTTTTTTTATTTGTTTCCAATTCTTTTTGTGGGTATAATATGCTATTGAACTGTGGAAGAGAGAGAGCCATGTAGGACCATAACTAAGATATCCTGCATTGATATTTGATATAATGGTGCTGTCCAGAAACATTAAGCCCCACTACATTATTTCCAGACAATAAATTGTCCTGCATCTATATGTTTATGAATAGTATTGATTAAATGACAAGGAACCTAAAAAGAGAGCATAACAAACATGACACTGTTTACTCCACCTGCAAATGTACCTTACAGTATCATAAACCAGATTTTGAAGACCTTTTTTTCCCCTTAACTTTAATCCTTTACATTGTTCAACCAACACAAATCTCCAATTACTGATTGGCAAAATCTTCCTCTTGAATTTTTACATTTAAAACCAAACTCTGTTCTTGACTATTATAACCAAACATGTGGACCCAAAGGTAGTAATGTTCATTGTAGAAACAGATATCCACCTTTAAAAGCTTGATTAAGACACCAAATGTCTGGACCTAGTCAGATTTACTACATTTTTCAATGGCCCTTGGTAACATAGGCGTAGCCAGCTACATGGTTACTCTTGAACTAAATTTTTTTTTCCTCTAGCTTAACTATTTTTTACCCTTAAAAAAATATATATAAACTTTTTTATTTTTTTTCCATAAAAAAATGGGACAAAAAAAATTTTGGGGTGCGCGGGGGCCGGGAGCCCCCTATCTACGCCCCTGCTTGGTAAGAAGTGTAAACAACTGTTTGCTTCCCCAACACTAATTTTTGGGTTAATTACAAAAATCACCCCTAAGGTTTAGTCTAATTACAAAAAAACCCAATTATTGAAAGACAGCTTTGTGAATTTGAATGATAACTGGAGTTTTTGTATTTATCGTAAACCTTAGGATTAGTTTCTGTAATTATCCCGAAATTTTAATTGATTTATGGTAGGTTTACGATTTTGCCAACCAGGAATGGCCCCTAAATCTTATCCACATTTTGTCACATTATAGTGAAAAATCTTGGAATATATGTCTGCGCAAAACCAATAGCTATTTGATTATAACTCAACCAATAACTAACTTTTGTTAGTGAACTCAATTTTTTTCAAGATTTGAGTTTTTCTTGGTTATTTTTGAGATGTTTTGATACTTCTCTTTTACAGAGCTTCAATCGGCACGATTCTGATGATGTTTAATATTGAAAAAAGTGGAGATCATAATTTAAGTATCAAAAATCCCAAAATCTTTTCATTAATTTCTCTCCAAACTTAGTAGTTAGTATCCATCTTTTTACAAACCTACAAGTTTCTACATATTAGGGAAAGGAAAAAAAAAAAGAGCATTGCAACAAAAATGTGGTCACATCACAAATTGGCAGCAAAAATCCAGTCTTTCATCTCTCAACTTCAAATCCAAAATCCCTCCTTGAATTCTTTTCAAGCATCCCACCTGCATTGCAAAATCCAGCAAATTAAACACCATCTTACCACATACAGTATAACCTCGATAATTTAATACTCGATTAATTAATAACCTCGTTTAATTAATATTTTTGGTCGATCCCGACTTGAAGACCACAAGCAAAATTAATAATTCGCTAATTTAATATCTCGCTAAATTAATAAATATTGACAGTCCCAATGTTATTAATTTATAGAGGTTTAACTTTATGTGGTTGTTATGGATAAGAAAAAAGATGGGCACCAATTGTCGGACTTGAGATTTTGAGACCTGACATGAGCTTCACAAATGATGCCCTCAAAATTCAATATTCATATATTTTTATCGATAATAATACAATAATATTAAAACATATGGAGCGCGATCGCTTCATGAGATTCATGTCAAGCCTGGCCCAGCCAATTGTATGAGAAGATAATTAGAGAAAAGAAAGAGTACCTTGTGGATAACAAAGAGGAGGTTCTTCAAACAGGGAAAGTGACATCTGTTTATGAGCCACTCCAATGTCAAACAAAATAAGACCAGATGAAGGATCATAAACAATGATATCCTTAACAGGCAACCACAAAAAAAGCTCTTCTTGAGACAACCCCTCAACCCCAATCAACCCACCATAGCTAAGATTAGCCCTAACAACACTCTCAAAAGAAACCCTTGTCTCAAATTTTGCAACACAGGGCCTGTCCAAATACACTTGCAAAAGCCCATCTTCACCAAGCTCATAATACTTCACACCATTCTTGGGAAAAAGCCCAGCTGGCAAACCCCTGCTTGTGAGCAGGTCATGAATGGAACTTGAGGCTGTGGATAAAGTGAAAAGAAAGAGATGGATGAGAAGTGTGAATATCATGGCCATGGCTGTGAATTGAAAGGGGAGAATGAAAAATAAAAAAGAGGAGGGTTTTAGGGGTTTATTAATGGTGTGAATATGGGGACCACATTGTTAATTAATCTTTTGTTTCCAATATTAGCCTCATTTGCTTAATTAATAAATTTAATTTTTGATGTCATGTAATTTGAGCTGGCCTTTTTGACAGATGAGTTTGCCAGAGTAGATCTACCTAAGAACCAATAATTATTGGACATACTATACTCCAAATCTTTTCTTCATGTCTATTATTATTCTGGAATTATTCTACTTGATGCTGTTTTAATATTATATAGGGATAATTACAAAAAGTACCCCTAAGGTTTGACCTAATTACAAAAAAATCCAGCTAACTTAAAAACTTACAAAAAGTACCCCTGAGGTTTGAAATATATTTCAAAATCCCCCTTCGTATTTGTAAAATCATTGCAGATTACCCCTTAATTTTAACACTAAATCAAACCTCAAGGATACTTTTTGTAAGTTTTAAAGTTAGCTGGGTTTTTTTGTAATTAGGTCAAACCTTATGGGTACTTTTTGTAATTATCCCTATTATATATATTGAAACTATTTAATTTCACACTTTGTCTACACCTGACAGAAAAAATTATTCCAAAATTAGGAGTTTAGTTTTTAAGGTAGATAGCAAATAATGATTAAGAGGTCAACAAGGGGAGACAGAGTGAAGGGTAATAATGGTAAAACGTTTAAGTGTACCAAACGCTAGACAATTGGCTTAAACCTAAAGGTTGGTTGTGCATGGTAAGAGAATCATGTGAAAAAGAAGTATCATCATATTCATCCCTACTCAATTATGTAAAACAAACTTCACATTTTTTTTCACCCAATCTGACGACGGAAATTACGAGGTTACTGAACCCACTTTTTGGATCTTTCTTATTCGCTTATTCAACTTCATTTTAATTACTTTTCTATGCTTTCAGAGTCCCTTTTTTTTTTAACTAAAATTATAGTTTTACCCCTGATTATATATGTCTGAGGACAGTAGCCGGCTCTCATTGTAGTCACCAAATTAAACCGCCGGATGTGCAAGGACTGGTTAACGTTAGATGTGTGTTGAGTACAACCAACTCCTCATAAATAAAGAAAACAAGTATGTTCGGTCCCTCGAACCCACATTGTTATTGAGAGTTTGTTTATTATATTAACATTCGATATCTTAAGTCTTAACGGTAAAAGATGAATCTTAATACGATAATGTGAGGTATCTTTCCCGCAAGATTCGTGTATGACAACATTTTTATCAGAAGCTTAAACTGGATTAATTAATTTGTGGCATCTCGACAAAGAACTGGACACAAAATAAAACAGAGACGCTGAGCACTATTTTAACATGTAAAGTTTAAAAAAGTATTTTTAATAACGAACCCTATTATTTAAGAGACATGATTCATAATTATACTTCGGACAACCTCTTGCTTTCGCTTTATGACTTTTTAGGCTTTGTCTAATGAAATTGTCCTACATATTTTCATTGAAAATTCCCTGTGTACATATTCTCAAGTTGACCTTACTGTTTATTTCTTGTACATTTTTTTAGATAATTACAAAAACACCCCGATGGTTTGGGCTTAATATAGAAAAACCCAAAGATATTTCAAAATTACAAAAAACACTTAAATTTGATTATGTCTTAAATTTAAGGGGTACCTGTAATATTTTTATAAATATCAGGGGGTTTTTTGAAATATTTTTTGTTTATAAAGTGGAAAATATATGAAGAAATTAAACTTCAAGGGCCTTTTTACAATTTTTAAAAAATTCTGTTTTTTTTTGAGCCCGAACCTCAAGGTTTTCTTTTTTGTAATTATCCCCTTTGTTTTGTGTGTGTGGTTTTCTCTGATTTTAATTTTCTTTGTTTTTTACTTATTCAGTGGGCTGAATACTGGAAGCGCGGAGTGAGTTAGTAGTGACACTTGAGGACTGATTCATCGAATCAAAAGAAGCAATTAATGAGCTATGTTGTACGGACATATACAAACAGTGTGCTACAAACATATATACTGAACCATAACATAAAAGTAAATAATGGCAAATATATTATTTTGATACCAGAAGTGTCCGTTTACAGTTAACTATCACAGCCTAGGTGTTTTCAGAGAGAAATATTATTTTGACTATCAGAAAGTGTGTTGCATATCATTAAAATCTTTTAAGGGTCTGCTCTATTTTTTTGTAAACAGTTTTAATTATAATTATTTGACTAACTTATATAAATCCAAACCGAAAGTGGTCTAGTAGTCCTAATCAATTTAACAAATAGGAAATCCAAGAACAGAAGGTAATACATTTTTACTTTACCCTTGGCAAAATACCTCAAGCTCTTCATTTTTCATTTGTTTCTAATTGTCACTTTACTATTATAGGTTCTCGTCGTACTCTCCAAGTACCTCGAGGAGTTTAACCTCATAGAGAACTGCTAAATCATGAAAGTTGGAAATTTGAGCTATTTTATGCAGTTATTCATTTTCTGGGTTTTCTTCTTTTGAGTACAAGGGAATCTTCCGATTTAGCGATTTCTGTGATAGAAGAAGAGTCTATTCTATAATATACCCCTAGACCCGGTATGGGAACCTCGTGACCTGAGAGTTTTAATAACTCGACCACTATTCGATTCCCTTTTTTCCCCTCAAAGTAATACTCAAGAATCTAAAATTTACAAGATTACGCGGTTCCAAGGCAAACGTTTCTAACAAAGAAATCTCTAATTTGAAAAACATATATATAATCACGGCATGAAAAAAGGAGGAATGAGACAAAAGAAAGAAGATAGTCTAATATATCATTATTTTGCCGTCCATCAATCTCTAAACAGTCGCATTTAAAGATACAACGTTCAAATTAAACAATGCCCAACAATAACTATGGCTGGCTTAGTTTGATTGCACAATGTAAATTTTTTGCCCAACCGCTACCCTTTGTCAGTAATGCAGGCCAAGGCATAAAGACAACAACATACTCAGTTTGCTTCCACCATATGAAACTATAAATCCAAGGCCAATCACTCAAAATTCTCTCCACTAATCAAGAAAACAGGATTTCAACCAAATAACTAACTTACAAATACATAGACAAGAAAGAAATTATCACAAAACGAAAAATAAGAAGAAAATCATACCAAAAACGGCCCAGAATTTTCGTAACACTCATACTGAACCTGCTGCTGATGATGATGGTAATTTTCATAATCATAAACTAAAGGACTCCCAAAAAGATAATCCGCCGCACTTTTCCATGGATCCATATTTCTTTGTCGATCGCAAAATTGGTGACACTCGGTTTTCCTCTGTTGCTCAATCTTGGCCAAACAGGGCCAATAACCAAATATACTTTCACAAATGTCAATAGTTTCCAAACCAGAACCGTATGGAATTTGAGACACCGGCCTCTTGATTTCATAACCATACCCATTTTCTTGTTCATAAGACGGAGAATCATCGTTAGGAATCGCATCTAATGCCTCAACAATTTCAACATCAGTAGTAACCTTATCTCCATTTTCGACATTGTCCGCTTTTGTGTCTACTGGTTTGCTTCCGTTCGGAGGCTTAATCGGGGGATGATCGTCATCTTTCCCGTACGGTGAAGGAATCGAAGCGTACGAGAAATTTTCAGAGGACGTGTTATCGGATTTCAGCACGGATCGAGGATAGCAGGTGATGTCTGAAGGAGGAAGAGGTTTTCCGTAGGTTGTAACCGGGTCGTAACCTCCACCGTAAGGAGTCGGGTCGTAATCCTCAAATTCGGGCTCGTTGAATTGTGCCGTGGAATAGGAGATTGTGAATTTCGTCTCGGAAGGAAAATAAACTCGAGCGTAAGAAGTTGGCGGTTCATACTGGAGAAATTTTGGCTCACTGTAAAAGTTTACTTCTGATGGATTTACAGAATATTCATTGTTATTGTAGGAAGAATGATATTGAATTGGCTCAGAATAGGTGTGTACAGAGTAATTCAATTCTAATGGATTTACAAAAGAATTATCTGTATAGTTTGCAGAAAAGTTATACTGGATCGATTCAGGCTCTACGAATTCATATGGAGAAGAGTATTGGGATGAGGCTTGAATTGGAGTTGGATCGAAATCGAAACCAACGTTGCTGTTATAGCCAAAGAAAGCCATTGTGCCAAAATATCTATCTCTACATGTAATTTTGCTAGAAGATATAACAGATTTGCAGAAAGGGTTTATCAAGAATGGAAGGACAAGTAAAACTGGAAATAAGCTTAATATCAGCCAGTAGAATCTTATCCAATTGGAGGCAGGGGATGATTTACCAAATTGGTTGGTAGATTTCACATTTTTCACTTATCCACTTTTCACTTTTATGGGAGAAAGAGAGATGATAAATCTGAGTGGAGAAGTGAGTGATTTGTTTGAGGACAAAGTGCATGTGCTATTGTGCTTTGATCTCAATGCCAAAAGCCAATAAGTCCAAATCAGGATTGTGACAGTCCACCATCCATAAGGTTTTTGCAAAGGCCAATTCGGCAATACGAGTATCGGAATGGGATATGAGGGCTTCAATTTGTTGAACAGAATGTATAATAAGATCAAATTTATTGAGTGTTGGAAGAATATACATCAAAGTACCAGATTTTGAGCTCACACAGCTAGGGTTAATTGTCAGTATAATAGATGTATGTCCCTCATCTCAATTATTGATCACTCCAGTGGGATCTACACAGATGATTGATTCCCTATCTTTATGTCAATTAGTCATGTCTGCTATAAGAGGATGTTTGGCTAAGCTTATTTTAAAGATCTTTTAAGTTCATATATCTTATAACAAGGTTTTTAGAGCTTATAAGACTACAGATCATATTTTGCAAATAAGTTATTGAATTGTTTGGATAAAAAAAAATGATAGAGCTTTTAAAATGTCATTAGAGATGTTAAACGGACTGACCGAGCTTTTAAAATGTCATTAGAGATGTTAAACGGACTCGCCCTAGCGGTTTCGGGCCAGTCCTAGCGGGCTTTGGGCCAAACGATCTTCGGGCTAAACGGGTTGATATTAAACGGGCTAGTAATATTAGAACCTAACCCTAACTCTAGGGGCGTGGGCTAAACAAGCAGCTATCGGGTTAAAGTAAAAGAATATATATATATATATATATATTTAAATCTAAACTTATAACTCGAACATATATAACATTTACGTTTAACATTTTAAATTAAAGTATTCATCATAAAAAAGTCAAGTGTTGTTTCTAACTATATTGCATTAACATTATAAAATTAAATATTTTATGATCTAAATTTAAAATAAAAGTATAATAATAAAAGCTAGCATTGTATACTCATATAAAATGAAAAATTAATATTTTTTTCGGAAATTATTCATATGCCTATAAGTCAAAATTTTTGGAATTATATATTTACATCTAAAATTTTAAACTTGATCATATATAATATTTAGAGTTATTATATTCATTATAAAAAAATCATGCATAGTTTTATATTTGCATTGCATTAACAAATTATAAAACTAGATTTACTATACCATTTAGAAATATAATTTATATCATAAATAATCTAATCAAACTTCGTGATATTTTCTTGTTTAGAATAAAAATCGAAAAGCTATAATTAGGTAATTAATAAAGAATCTTGTCGAGAAACTTAGCTTCTTTGTAAAGTTATAGACTTGACGATGAAGGAATATATGAATTTGAAAAATATGTTTTCTAGTAATAGGTAATAAAAGTAAGTATAAAATATTGAAATTATATTTATTTTTTAAAAAACAGAATGACGGGCTTCGGGCTAAAAGGTGCAGGCCAAAAAGGCTTAAATTTAAACGGGCTAAAATAATTCGGTCCTAAACCTCTTTTCTTCGTCGGTTTAAACAGCTCGGGCCAATAGGTCACGGTTTGTTTAACATCTCTAAATGGCATTCATACTAGTTTTGTAACTAAAATGGTCAAAACTAAAAGCTGTTAAAATAAAATCTTATTTTGGGGGAAAAAAGTTGTGAGTCCACTTTTTTTTTAAAAAAAAAAAAAAAAGAGTGCTTCTTGGGAGGGTTTGCGAAAACTTGTGCTTTCAGAAAAAAATGATCCATTGTAGTAGAAGTAAAAGTAATTGAGAATTAGAAATTAGCATTATTTGCAATCCAATTAGAAGTTGAGAATCAAAAGTTGAGAATATTTCGTGAAAAAATTGTAAAAGTGTTTATTTGTTTATAAAGTCAAACACAAAGCAGAATCTGAAATCTAAGGGCGCGATTGGATATATTTTCATTTTGAAAATTTTCATTTCGCAGAGAATAGTGGTAAAAAAACAATTAGAAGCGAAAGATGAATTTTGAGAGTGTGATTGGATGTGAGATGAAAAATTAGTGATGAAAGTTAATTTGATTTAAAAATAGTAAAATAATGATTGGATATGATTGGCAGTTAGAAGTGTGTGAGTGGGTGAATAGTGAAATTTGTGGGAGCGTGTGTAATAATGATTAGTTTTTTTTGAAAAAATGTGTAGATGTGATTGATGATAGAAAAAATAAGAAAAATTGAAAGTGACAGAATAGTATATTTTCTGAAAATTTTCATAAACAATGGCATATTTGGTCAAAAAAAATTCTCCAGCGGAATGAAAATAGAATCAATTTCATATCCAATCGCCACCTAAAGCATTTGTCTCCTTACTTTTAGTTTCTGCTACACGAAGCAAAGTCAGAAGCAAAAGTTGGCATTTGCAAAAACTAAAAAGTGATTTCATGTAGAATCAACGTACGAGGTGAGTTCGTATCTTTGTTCACTATTTTGCCAGCATCACAAAGGCTAAGAAGGATTTTTTTTAGTGATTGCAAGCACTCTCAAAATCTACGAACATCTTATTTTGAGAGTTTATAAGATTTTTTCTAAAAACAAATCACCATACCCCTCTAGACAGCTGAAGAATTCTTAAACATCTTCTAACATGTTTTGAAGAGCTTATAAGCTCATCCAAACACCCTCCAAGTCCTTTGATTAGACATGCACCGAGAATCTAGCTGCAAAGAAACTGCATTAATTCTAAAATAAGCTAATGCTGGTGAATCAAAGCCATGGTGTAACCTATCCAAGCCACCATTTGACAGGTTCAAAAGACAAATGATTGCTTTAACCACCTCCACAATGAGGACATTTATAGTCCAATTTTTCTTCCCTCTGGTAAGCTTCCAACCTACCAACAAACCAGATCCGGAAATATAATGTTTCATCTCCTATTCTTATAACGAAGTGCATGGATGACATCTTTTATATGCTTGGTGTGATACTAGAATACATTGTGAAACACCATTTGGAATAGAGTATCCCATAGGGCATATTGGTGTGCGGTCTCCAATCTTGCATAATTCTCCGACTACAATTTCTTTTCCTTTAATCTTTGGTAATGCGAAGCTCAACTTCAATTTTGTTCAATCACTTTAAATAGAAAATGTTCATAGTTTAATTTATCAGCCTCAAAACGATACGTTAAACAAAATAAAAAGGCGTACTCATACAAGAACATTCTAGCTATTTGATCATAGAACCATGAGTGATGGAGTTCCAGATTACATAGTGCACAGTTCTGATTACAGTTCCTCATAATACAACTGCTGGTCCAGTCATACACACTGAAAATAGACAAAAATAGCCCTAGACGGCTAGACCAAGCTTGAGATGTGGGATTGCTAACCTTAATCAACCTCCTGTCTTCAGAACCAAATCAAGCTATAAATAACGTAATAGCATCCATTTATCGTGATTCGATTAGCAACTGAGATACCACCTGCAACCAATAAATACAGGAAACACGAACAATATAAGTGAATAGAGTAACAAATTTAACAGTATAAAAGATTTAAGACTTTGAGAGCTCATCCAATGAAGCACAGATCTGATGCTTGTATTCCTTCCTGATGTACTAGGGATGAACTACAATTAAAATTGGGGATAGTTACAAAAAGACCCAGAGGTTTTTAAAAATTACAAAAAAACCTTTGAGGTTCGATTCCGTCTTTATATTTTCCCCTTCATAAGAAAAAAACATTTTGAACCCCCCCCCCCAATATTTATAAAAATATTAAAGTTACCCCTTAAATTTAAGACAGAATCAAACCTGTGGGATTTATTTTTGCAATTTTCAAACATCTTTGGGTTTTTTTTTGTAATTAGCCCAAATATCAGAGGTGCTTTTAAAATTATCCCTTAAATTAGCCAATCAAGGTATGAGTTTTGAACCTACTCATAGTTCATCAAGAAGCAGATTCTGGAGTTGCTTCTTGTCTCGGTTTTCTTCGTTCAGCAGGAGGGCCATCTCTCTGTCTTACATATGCTTTGCTCTTGTATTTTGAACCCCTATTCTGCTTTGGTTGATAAGTTGGGTACTGGCAAGGAATTATCTCTCCATTAATGTATTTATCTCCTGGAACAGTAAAAAAACAGTGAGGCCGAGCAAGAAAATGTTAGAAGGTAATAAAACAGTGGTGAGATCAATGCTAAGAAAATGACAAACCTCCATAATCCTTGTTCTTAACGTCAATATACGAATCAGGCAAGACCCATAACACACCAGGTAGACCTAAAATTGAAGAAACACAATCAAACGAGTAAACTTAGGAACCGTTTACTCAGTTATTATTGCATGTCCTTGATGAAAGAAACTTCAATAGTTAAAGAATGTACCCTTAAATTTCTCAGATGTTTCTTCGGATACAGTGCACTGAAACCCAGTGTATGTGGTTGTACTAAACGCATACATATTCTTCTTCGCTTCTTCCATGCTAAGACACAGAATTTGAGGTCAAGTGTGAGATGTTTGGCATTGCTAAAACAGATAGCCGAAAGGTATCACTATATCCTATTCAAAAACTTGAAGTGGCTATACTGCCGTAAATGATTGTTCTATTATTCTTCAAAAAACTGATAATGCTGCCATTTATGCTTCCAAACTTAAAACAAAAATATTCAAGTTACATGATTCCCAAACACAAGATTATAGCCACCAATCTACTGAGTTTCTGATTGCTTAAAGTTTTAAACCAAAAGCAAAATCCTAGTACTTCGCACGAAATATAAGGTCCTGATATCCATATGTAACAAGTAACAACTACAATCTAGCATATATAGACTGTAGTTACATGGAACCCATCAGTAAACCTCTCGCTATAAATATGTTATTTTGGGGCAAATTTTTCACCAGACTTTGAGAAAACCATTATGTTTAATCTTAACAACATTTACCTTTTCTTTTACTATAATAACTGCATAAAAATCAATATTTTCAAAATCTTCAATACTTTCACAATCCAAAATAGGAAGAAAAATATATAATCATTATCCCCATCGATTAGAACCACACACAATATGATATAGAAAGAATAAAATTATTATTCTTATCAATTGATCAAACCAAAAGTATTCATGTGAGCAACAACAAAAAATAAAGAAAACAGAGGAAAAAACAGCGAAAAATCACAACCTAAGAGTTCCCCAAAAATAAAGGGAAAAGTAAAGGAACAAGAGATACACCTGCCGAGAACGGTTGCAAGAGTGTTGAGATAGGTATCGATCATCTGCTCCCTGGTGGGAGCAGGGTCTTTGGGAAACTCCATGACAATGAGCCAGTGATTGTAGTCACAGCCAGGTAACATTATCGTTTCTCTTTCCTCACTGTTGCTGCTCCTTTTCGCAGAGTATTCCCCATCGGCCAACGCTCTCACGGCCGGGAAAGCGGCAGTCCTCGATTTGGTTGGGTACGGAGGAGCGCAATGGAGGAACGAAAGGGATGAAGTTGAAGGAGATGAAAGAAGAGGACGTAGGGTTTTGAGATTAGGGGTTAGGGTTTTGGGAAGGAGAGAGAGGTTTAGAGTGGCCATTTCTTGGTTGGGGATGGTGAAAGAGTAGCAGCGACTGAGGAAGATGATAAGGTAGATAATCTGCCTCTAAGTCGAAGATTTTTCTTTTTTTTTTTTTAACTTTTATTAGAAAGAATGAAAGATCGTTTTATGGAACTGAATTTTCCGGCCCATAATCCATTCATATGCCGTAATGGAGATTTAGCCCAATATCTGATTGACCCAAAGCACTGACATTGATTGGACGGAAATGAAAAAATATGCAAACTTAGATGGGCCGGTCTATTGGTGCCCAGGTCTAACGGTTATATTAATATGGCCCATTTTCTGAATTTTAGCAGCTGTTAGATACGTTGGAGCGAAGCGAATTTTGTGCTTGCTCGCCAGTGGGCTAAGAAGGCCCATTATTTACTTTCAATTTTCTAATTTTTTTTCTATTTCGCATATTCCATTTTGGGAAAATTACACAGAATATGCTGATTTTTGTATTATTACCATACAATACGCTCCAATTATTCTTGTGCCTATTTTTTCACTTTTGTACCTAATTTCTTTTTTATGCTCCTTGCTATTTTTTGATTATTTTTATTTTTTTCTTTTTTTTGTTCCTGCATTGTTTTATATGGTATATAAGTTGTTTCGAGATTGTTTAAATTTGTTTATATGTTGTTTCGATGAGTCAAAATAATTTTAACCTATTTTTATGGTGTTTTTTATTCATATATTATTTTGTACATTGTTTCTATTATTTCGGTGTTGTTCTATAATATTTTTAATGTTGTTCTAATAATTTTTTGTTGTTGTTTTCATGTAGTATTCAATGTATAAATACAATTTTTACCTATTTTTAAGCTCTTTTTATTCATGTTGTATTTTAAATATTTTTTACGTTGTTTCTGGATTGTTTCCATACCCTTTTTAATGTTGTACTGATATTTCTTTGTTGTTTCAATGAAGTTTTCAATGTTTAAATACAATTTTTTACCTATTTTTATTAAAAGAAACATGTTAGAAACAATGACACAGAAACATGTTATAGAAATAATGTTGAAACATAGCGTAAAAATTTCCGGGAATTTTTGCTGAAGCGTATTGTTGTGTAAAAAAAGAGCAGGGAGCGTAAATTTAGGTAAAATTGCACCGAGAAGCATAAATTTAGGTAAAATTGCACCGAAAAGCGTAAAAGGTTGATATTAACTTAAAAATGTGAGTATTTATGTCAATTTCCCTTCCATTTCATTTAAATAGTGGTTGACCAAATCTTTTTTCGGCCATTCTTGGGATTAAATTGAGAGAAACGGAGTAAGTATAACCTGAATAATTTTGATTAAAGTATTGTTTGACAAATATTTAATAATGAAATAAAAGGTGGAATGTATATATTCCATCAGCAATTAATAATTTAGGTCAAAAGCTAATTAATCCATATTTATTAGGAATTAAGTCCAAAGCTTGAGGACTACATAGGTCATGTTCTTTGACGAAGAATTATATAATCGCATGTTTACAAGTTTAGGTGAAATCCCAGCACAAAAATATAATGTATTGCCTAACATTTGTGATTTGTTGCATAATGGTGTTTTTAGTGTCTAATAGGAGATACTGTTATTTGACTTATTTGTACCAAATTAAGCGTGCAAACTACTCTTTCCAAAAGTGTGTAAAACTTTCTATTTTATTTGACCATATCTGAAATCTCATACTTAATTAGTAGTTCAACGGAACTTTTGTCTACACATAATGGTCCATAGGAAATACTGCGATGGTAATAATAAAGCTCATTGAATCTTTATACCTTATGAAGATGGGGAACTTGGAATTTGTATCATATAGGCATTTCTATTACAAATTTAATTTATGTTTTCTATTATTGTGCTGGTAAAGGAATAAAATAAATGTGATACAACAGAAAATACTTGCGATAAAAAAATATATTTATTCATAGTGGTTGACAGTTTATTCCGTGCTACACTTGGAGAAGTACTCAAAGTGCATAATAACCATAGATTTATTATAGGTGTAAAAATTCACACACAATCGCACAATTTAACGTGTATTGTATACAGATCTATGCTAGATACTACATATAGTGTATTCCTCCAGGAGTAGTGTCTACAACAAATCATCCAAACACAATCACAAACTTCAAATTAATGTCGAATACCTAAAATTATAGTGATTAATCAGCGTGCCTCTAATATTGCATGATGCACGTTACTAAAACATTTATTATTGAAAGTACATATGAGTAAAATCTGATAAATCTATACTTTGTATTGTCCTTTTTCGTGTTTTCTCATTTTTTTTTTGGGAATATTGGCAGATGTTTTTTGTAAAATCAGTAAAATCAGATAAATTTATACTTCCCAATCTAAAATAAGTGTCGTATTTGTTAATTGTGCGTGGATTTTAGTAGAGCAGCTTAACCTCCCCTTAACGGTACTTTGGCATGTAGTTTTTTGGCAGCAAAGGACAAAGGTTGTGGTTCATTAAACGATAATCACAACAATTTATTATTCATTAATTTATGTGTGTTTCTGGTAAGTTGTACTTAGTCATATAGTAAGATATCTCAGATTTATCTGGTATTACTTTCTTTACATATATATTATATCAAGACATCAATTAATTTTAAATATGGAACTTTGTAATTTAATTAAATTTTCAACAAAGAATAAACTAAATCCACGCTAGTTGAGGAAGGCCTGTAGTAATTAACAATTCAAAGTTTTTATGTTTAGTTCAAGATCCTCAATCCGATGGGAAACTTGTAATGGATGGCGTGGCGTAGGAAAGGAAAAATCAGAGGAAAATTTCGAGTGTTGGGTTTTTATTTGAAAACTTTAATCATAGCTAAACTTGAAGATAAAGTGGCACCTAAGATTAATTAGAAAAATGTAGGAAAGAAATATGCGAGAATAGACCTGGCCAAATGGAACCGAAACCGGGTTCCAAACCGGAACCGGAACCGTGGTCAACGGTTCCTAAACCGTAACTGTGGTCAACGGTTCCAAAACCGGAACCGGAACCGTGTAGATCGGTTCCGGTTCCGGTTCCTAGGTCTCAAAAACCGTGGAACCGGCGGTTTTAACCGTCGGTTAGAACCGTATATGGAACCGTGATGGAACCGTTTTTTTAAGGTTAAAACCAACAATCTTGTTTTGGTAAATACATTCAAGAAGAAATGTAAAATGTTTATTATGATATTTTTAATATTGCACAACGATTACTTAGGGAAAAAAGTAAACGTCTAAGGGTTCCTCTAGCTCAAATGTAGAGCTTGAGAATTATTTAACTACTTCTTTCGAGTTTAGTGAAATAAATATTGAAGACTTTGATATTTTGAAATGGTGGTCACAAAGAACTCAACCTTATACAATCATCTCAATCATCGCAAAAGAGGTTTTGGCATGCCCCGTTTCAACGGTTGAAGTAGAGCAAACGTTTAGCTCTGATGGAAATATTTTAGATGAATCACGCTCGCGTTTTTTTTCCTTTTTTCTTTTTATTTTTAAACTAAATTGCTAAACATTTTATCTAAATAAAATTAAAAACAAAAGGTTCTCAGTTTAACCTTAGGAACCGAACCGTATAGGAACCGTGTTCGGTTTGGGAATCGAACCGGCGGTTCGATTTTGGAACCAGGAACCATGAGCATAAGGTTACGGTTTAGGTTCCTCAATTTGGAGGAACCGGGCGGAACCGAATCAGAATGGCGGTTCAAGCGAAAGTCAGTACATGCGAGAAGTAAGGTAGGTGTCCGCAAAAAATTGAGAACGAGACAACACAATATTAGGTTAGCAATGATAAGAAATTTGAGAAAAGAGAAAGAATCCACCTGGCCACCAGAAGCAAATGTGGTGTGGAGGTTAGGAGTTCAAATCCCTACTTCACCAAATTGCTTTCCAGAGCATATGCGAGCTGATAAAAATTTAGTGGGAACTTATGTGGATTCGATACGAAGAGAGATCGTCAACCAAAAAGAGAGAGAGAGATATATATAGAGAGAGAGAGAGAGAAAGAGAGGGGGTGGGTCCAACTCACCCCTCAACTCCATTGTACCCTCTCCCGACCAAAAACAATACAAAAATGCCCCTCGTGTGACTTCTCTTTTAGGCCTAAGTCCTTTGATCCATTAGAGCAAAATTGACCCATAAATTGCACATTTACCCTGTAAATAATAGAGGAAATACCACAAAATACCCTTTGAAAAAAAGACAAAAATACAATCATATCACTAATCTACCCCATCCGATCTTAAACTTCCCAAATATATCAACTCATTTACTTTACTAGCACATCAGGATGCTCCGGTTAAACTGAGAACAAATAAAGTATTTTCGCGCGTGTCGCAAAACCTGGGTTGATGACAATGACGTTGGAGCCGCATTCGGCGAAGAGTTGAGACGGGACTACTGTTTTAAGGTAATCCTGTGTGCATCAAATTACAATTAATGAATTATTATGTGTCAAAAAAATTGAATTATTAGACGACTTCGCTTGAGAATTTCGCGTGTGTAATGTGGGTGATTTGTGCTCACCATGGCAGAGTTTTGGGAGCTTAAACAATTGGGAATTATATGTTTGATTTCCTGAAAATTAGAGAGCGGAGGTTGAGGGGAAAATCCTAACACTGATGTAAAATTATTTTGATTCTCAAATCTTTTTGTTTATAACAAAAGGGTACATGAATTTTTTGTTGGCGCAATTGTGTTCCTGCGCTGATAGTCGGCAATGGCTGTTGGAGCACGCCGACAGCATCGCGGTGGTGGCGAAGAGGCTACTAAGAGTATCTCCGGCGACGGATGATAGGATTTTGTGCTTATTGGAATCGATCGCGCGATTCTCCACCACGCCGGCGGTGGTTATGGAGATGCTGAGGGTGGGTGGGTTTCGAAGATGTGTATGGTTTTACAGGCGGATTGCGCAGTTTATTTCGAAGATGTGTTGCTGATGCATGATTTTTCTATGTTCTTTTATTATTTTGTGATTTGAAGTTTTTCGTTTGTTTCGAAGTTGTTTCTTTTATGTTTCTTTTGTTCTTTTATGTATTTTCTATTTATTTATTTTTTTATTGTTTTTGATTTGTTGTGTTATCTATATGACTGTGTATCTTTTTTTATTTCTTTTGTAGTGAATGTGGGATTTTTTGTTGCTTGTTATGTTGAGCACTTTATTGGTAGGAAGGCTATGGACGTCGAAGCGTTTGAGATAGAGAATGAACAAGCAAGGCTCAGTCATCTGCTTCACAATCATGATAAGTTGAAGCTTCAAAATGGTGATGACGATGACAATGACATTGAGTTTCTACCTCCACTTCCTAATGATTTTAGAGAATTATTGTTCTGTAAATCTTAATGATGATGTAATCAGTTGAAACATGTAAGAAACATAAATGAAACATGTAAGAAACAATTGTGAAACAGGGGATCATGTGATAAAAGTTTGTAGTAAATTGCTTTTAAATTTAGAGAAATAGTGTAGTTTTTCCCCCATATACTCAGTTTTTTTTTGTCATCCTTGTAAATATTAATCTTTGCTTCATTTCGATGTATGCACGTCTAATCTTGAACTAAAGATCTCACGTACTCTAGCAAAGTTGTTACTAGTAAGTCTTTCCCCGCTAAAATTGATGCATTCAATAATTCTACGATGTTGGAAGTCAATACAAAGTATTTTTTGGTCTGACAGTGGAGTCGTGTCCATTTTTCGTAGCCGATGATGGACAAGTAAGCTCAAATTTTCTGAATTAAATTTGTTGTTCCAAGAATTCGTTTAGGGTACTGAATGTGCAGTCCATTGGAATCAGTATTCTTGTTATTTCAAAGTTGGTATACTCTCTATGTTCTTCTCATTGTCCATTGTGGCATACCACAACTGAGATTTTCTCTATGCAACTGTGGAATTCAATGAAAAGTTGGCTAAGTGAAACATATAAGAAACATAAATGAAATAGGTATGAAACAACAAAGAAACAACAAACATGTTTGAAACAACAAAGAAACAAAAAAGAAACCAACGCAAAACAAATCAGCGAAAAATGGGTATTTTTGTCAAAAATCAGCGGAAAATGGGTATATTTGTGTAAATTCAGCGGAAAATGGTATTTTTGTCCAAAATCAGCGGAAAATGGACATTGTGCAGGGATTGAGTATGGAAATGGGGTATTTATGTCCTTTTCCCTAAATAATAATTATAGGCAAAATTGTTTTTTTGGTCCGTTAAGTTGGTTCGATTTTTCTTTTAGTCCATTAATTTTTAGGGGTTGCGTTTGGCAAACACTAACTTTTCTAAACCTGCACATTTAGTCCGATTTCAAAATTACGGGGATATCTTATCCCTAAAATGCTGAGTTGGGCCATTTTTCCATGGAATAACTATTTTGCCCCCTTTTTTTGGAGGAAAACTTTGGTCATGTGCATATCACATGACTTGTTCAATATCTCAATGAAATTAAATACAAAAATAAATATAAGATTAAATTAAAGTAAACAAAAATCTAAACATATATTTATAATTTTAGATAAAGTTGATAAATATAAAATATATGTTCGACTTTTTTTTAATTTAATTTATATAAAATAATCAGAACATGTATTTATAATTTTCAATTGTAAATAAAATTAAAAACTAGAAAAAAATAGAAAAAAAATTTTCAACTATATTAAAAAATAAAAAAAAACAAAAAAAAACATATATATAATTTTCAATTGTAAATTAATAAAGAAAAATAGAAAGCAAAAAAATAGAAAAACCAAAAGAAAAAGAAAAAAATGTACTACTGTGTTTTTTCTAGTTTTTCTTCATTCTTATTTAAATTTGAAAAATATAAAATATATATTCCATAATGTTTATTTAAAGTTATAATTAAAGAAAAATAGAAAACAACAAAACAGGAAAAAATATATATTTATAATTTTCTACTGTAAATAAAAATAAAAATAAATAGATAACAAAAAAATGGAAAACAAATATATATTTACAATTTTCTATTTTAATTTAATTTTTATTCAATGTTGGAAAATATACAAATATATGTTCGACTATTTTTATTTAAAGTTAATTTAAGTTTTTTTTTTATTTTTATTATTTAATTTATTATTATTTAAAGTCCATTATGCTGAAAGAGAAAAAGGAAAAAAAAGGAAATTCAAGAAAGAACGAACATTATTATACTACTCTTTTTCCATATTGGATGAAGTAGAATTGTGTTGGCTTGGGACCCAATGGGCAATGACTATTAATTTGGAGGCCTAAGAGCACCGTGCAAGTTCAATTTTTTTGTGGGTCTTTTGAATGCCACGTCACCAAAATATAAATTTGAACTAAATCATCATCTACTATCACAATGGTAAGTTTAAGTTCAAGGTTCATAATGGGTCCCATTATCAAATCTTATTTATAGTTTGTATTTTTTGTGTATAATTTTCAATAAAATTACTAATATAATTATATATATATTTTCTTGTTTTTGTGCGTAATATTTAACAAAATCACTAATGTAATTAATTTAATCTTCATAATATTAAACAAAAAAATTAGCAGTCAAAAAATTAAATGTTGAAGCCAAACAGTCAAAATCACAATTTATTTATCATTTTTAAAAAGGGTTGCAAAATTTCCTCAAAAAAAAAAAAGGGTTGCAATGTTATTTCAGAAAAAAAAAAAAAAAAAAAAGGGGGAGGGGGCTACAATGTAGAAAAATGGTCACAAGACCAATTCAAAATAATTGCAAATGAAAAGAAAAAATGTAATTTTTTTTTTTGAAAAAGGTCCAAAGGCAGTGGCAAACACTGGGGGGGCAAAAATGTTTTTTTCGTCCACTAAGTGGACGACTTGAGAGATTTAGTCCACACTTTTAGAAATTTTTGAAATTAGTCCACTAAGTGGAAAAAATTCGGATTTTTAGTCCAGTAACCTGCTATTGCAGGTAACAATCCCATGTGGAATTTTTTTTTCTTTTTGCTTTTTTTTTCTTGTCTCAAAATATGAATTGTTATTGTTGATGTGGCATATTATGTGGCATTTTGGAGGGAAAAATATTATTTTCAATGTAAATTAGGTAAAAATATAATACATTATGAATAAAATAAAAATAATTTACAGAATACATTATTGCTATTTTTTATTTTCGTTTTTTCAAATTAACAAATAATTTAAATATTTTCTGTAAATTATTTTTATTTTATTCATAATGAATATTATATTTTTACCTAATTTACATTAAAAATAATATTTTTTCCCTCCATAATGCCACATAATATGCCACATCAACAAAAATAATTCATATTTTGAGGCAAGAAAAAAAAAGCAAAAAGAAAAAAAAATTCCACATAGATTGTTACCGCAATAGCAAATTCTTGACTAAAAATCCGAAATTTTGCCACTTAGTGGACCAATTTCAAAATTTTCTAAAAGTGTGGACTAAATCTCTCAAGTCGTCCATTTAGTGGACGAAAAAAACATTTTTGCCAACACTGGGGCCACTGCCTCAATTGCTTTTATGGGAGTGTACGCTGCACGGACGAATGAAATTGATGCGTGCACCAAACGCAATAATTTGTTTTTTTTTTGGCGTGTTAGCTGAAACATGAACCGAATTCAACATATTGAACTATTTTTATGAACTTAAATTTTTGAACTTTTCACAGTGGTGCAAAAAGGGTTCAAGTTCTAAATATTGAACTTGAACTAATGTATTGTGGATGCTCTAACTTGGACATAGAAGCATACACGGAGCTACACTCCCACTATGGGGCACGCCGCACGTGCCCCATAGTTTTTTTTTTTTTTAAAAATTATAAACCTATTTATATAAAACATTAATATTATTAACATTATAAATTAAAAAAGTGTTATAATATTATTAAGAAAAGTATTAATACTTAATAGTGTTATAACATTGTAAGTTTTATATAAATTTTTTAAAATCTATTTATTAATTAGGAAAAAGCATGTAACCATTGACTCTTTTTGATGTAGTTTTTATTTAATTATTTTGTGTCCCCATTATAAATGGATCCGTCCCTATAGAAGTAGATTAGGTATACCCTCTATCCATGCTGTATATTCCTATTAACTGCTAATGACGTTCATTTCCATGGATGAAACAAAAATTTCCCGTCATTGAACCAAAAAGAAAATATGATATATTGCCAATTTATTTGGATATATGTTGTAGATTTATATCACACATGCATCATTACATTACTAATATCAAGCATCAGGCGCAATTTTATCAATCATCAACAATATGACATTAAACACTCAATATTAGAGATGCAAATAAACCAAGCCGCTAGTGAACTATTCAGAGCTCGACTCGATAAAAACTCGTTTGAGTTTATTTAATAAGACTCGTTAAAATAAATGAATCAATAGTTGGACTTTAATTTTAACTAAGTTCGTTTAGGCTCGAATAAGTTTGTGAGTCATCAATATATTAGATAAATTCAAGCTCGAGTTCGACTCGATAAATAAGTCAAGCTCAAACTTTCAAAAGTTCGGCTCGATTCGGTTCGATTGCAGTCCTACTTAGGATCATTCTATAATAATCTAAAAATAGAAAAAGGCCACACTTTGGTATGATTAAATGATATAATCCACTACGGAATTGATTGTAGCTCAGTTGGTTTGAGCATTTGTAAACCAGGCTATTGACCTGAGATCAAATTCCACCCGTCCCACTCTTATCAGGACTTTGTAATTGTACTAAAAAAACTGATATAATCCACTATAAATTGTTAGTTTAATCGATACACATGAATATGATAGAAAAATGGAGAAGAAGATTTGATAGAACTCTTGCAAACACAAGTCTTAGGAAAATACAACAATACAATGAGAAGTGCAAAATGGAGGCTAACTTAAATAAGAGCAAACCCTGGCTAATGACTAGAAAGTGAAAATACAAAACCACCCTCACAACTATAAAATAATTATAATTCTAACATCCCCCCACAAACTCATAATGATGTAGTAGAAATCATCGAGAGTTTGCCAACCAAAAAATAAAAACACGGAAGCGGATGCGACTTGGTGAAAAGATCTGCAATCTGTAAAGATGATGAGATGAATGGTAAGTGAAGTGTGCCATGTTGCAGGTTAGTGACATGACAATCAATCTCAATATGCTTTGTTCTTTCGTGGAAAACTGAGTTGTGAGCAATCTGAATAGCACTTTGGTTATCACAATGCATGGGAGTAGGTGAAGACAAATGAACACCCATATCTGCAAGAAGCCAACATAACCAAACTATTTCAGTTGTAGTATAAGCCATTGCCCGATACTCTGCCTCTGTGGAGGATTGAGACACAACATTTTGTTTCTTACTCTTCCAAGAAATAAGTGAGTCTCCAAGAAAAATACAAAAACCAGTGGTGGATTTTCGATCATTAGGATCACTGGCCCAATCCGCATCAGAATATGCCCTCAACTCTAATGAAGATGTAGATGGAAACAAAAGACTCTCGAAAAGAGTACCACGGAGGTATCGCAAAATATGAGTAACAACAGCCCAATGAACTGTAGTGGGGCAAGTGACAAACTGACTCACAATATGAACAACATATGCAATATCTGGACGCGTAATGGTTAGATAAACCAAACTTCCAACAATAGTGCGATATAAGGTAGGATCAGACAATGGTGTGCCATCAGAAGGAGAATATCGAATATTAAGTTCAAGAGGCGTATCAATTGTCCGAGTATCAGTAAGACGAGCTCGATCAAGTATGTCAGCAATGTACTTGGACTATGAAAGAAGATAACCTCGAGGGGAGCGGGCTACCTCAATACCCAATAAATATCGCAAAGGTCCCAAATCTTTCATTTCAAAACAAGAAGCTAACTCAGATTTCAACAATGCAATCTCATCAACATCATCACCGGTGATAATCATATCATCAACATATAAGGAAAGAAGAATAATACCAGCACATGTACGCTTGAAGAAAAGGGCAGAATCATGGTTACTGGAACTAAAACCAAGTGAAGTAAGCACGACAGAGAATTTTTCAAACCAAGCCCGTGGAGCCTGTTTGAGACCATACAATGCTTGCTTAAGCTTGCAAACTTCTCCCTGATTATGAGGAACTCCAGGTGGTGGGATCATGTAAACTTCTTCTTAAAGATCACCATTCAAGAAGGCATTTTTGACATCCAATTGAGATATGTGCCATTTTCGGACAGAAGAAACAACAATAAGAGTACGAATGGTAGTCATATTTGCAACAGGGGCAAATGTTTCCTCATAATCCATACCATACTGTTGTGAATAACCTTTAGCAACCAATCGTGCTTTTATATCGCTCAACTGAACCATTAGATTTGGTTTTAATTTTATAAACCTAACGCGAACCAATTGCCCGTTTACCAGGTGGTAAAGATACCAATTCCCAAGTGTTTGTTTTATGCAAAGCAGAAAGTTCTTCGGTCATAGCATGCTGCCATAAAGGATCAGTAACTGACTCTTTATAGGAGTGTGGTTCAGAAATTTGGTGAATAGAGGACAAAAATGAAGCAAAGGCGGGAGAATAAGAGGAATAAACAAAGTCAGGTAACTGAGTGGACTTACGTGTATGTTGGGGATATCGAGGAGGCAAATGATCCACAGTTTCAAGAAGCGATTGGGGTGCCGCAGGCGTAGATGGAGCAGCAGTATCTGATGATTCTCTATCTGTATTATCCGAGAATGGATCAATATGAACAAGATCAGTTTTGGAGATGCTATGAGGACTAGAGGGAATAGAGAAGAATGGAATATGCTCAAGAAAAAATACATGAAGAGACACATATAATTTTTGAGCAACAGGATCAAAGTAACGGTATCCCTTCTGACCTTCTCCATATCCTAAGAAAACACAAATAGCTGAACGAGAAGATAATTTGATGCGTTCAACATGAGGACGAAGGACAAAACATGCACAACCAAAGACTCGTAAGGACGAATAACTAGGGGTGGAACCATAAAGTCTCTGAAATGGTGATAAATCAGATATAATTGATGATGGAATCCTATTTATACAATGGACGGTAAGTAAGAACAGCTTTCCCCAGAATTCACTTGAACCGAACTAGATAGTAAAAGTGAGCGGCAGTTTCAATGATATGTCTATGTTTTTTTTTTCAAAGAATACCATTTTTTGTTCGGAGTATCTCGTGCAAGAAGTTTGATGTAAAGTCCCATCCAAAGCAAGCAATTCACGAAAATTATTAGAGATGTACTCCCCACCCAAGTCACATCTAAAACATTTTATGATAGCAGAGAATTGAGTTTTTACAAAAGCTCGAAATGAAGTATATATGCTCAGAAAATCAGAACAATGCTTCATAAAATAAACCCAACAATAACGAGAATAATCATCAATAAAAGAGACATAATATCGAGAACCCCCCTTTGTGGAAATGGGAGCAGGTCCCCACACATCAGAATGAACCAAATCAAATGGCGCAGTACAAGAAGAAATACTTCGCTTAAAAGGTAAAAAGGAAAATTTTGCCAGTTTACAACCACTACAATCAGAAATATCATGAGATGACAATTTTCCTAATAAACCTGTAGAAGCCAAAAATCTTAAACGTGAAGACGAAACATGACCCAAACGAGAATGCCACAAATAAAAGCTAGACGATGAAGGACTCAAACGAAAAGAAGACAAATCAACAGTAGAAGCTGCGATAGAGGGTACTCTGAGCTCATCCAAGATGTATAACTCTCCGTGCCTATGGCCTGTCCCAATCAGCTTCCGGGAATGTGGATCCTACACACAACAAGAAGTAGGAGAGAATGATACTAAGTAACCTGAATCACACAATTGGCTAATAGAAACAAGATTTAATGTAAGTTTGGGAATATGGTAGACATGTGGAAGGGACAAATGAGGTGTGGCTACAAATCCAATTCCTGCTAAGGGTAACAAAGTACCATCAACCGTAACAACAGGTTTAGCATTTGTTGGTGAAATGGAAGTAAAACATGATATATCAGGGGACATATGATGAAAAGCTCCAGAATCTAATACCCAAATAGATGAAGATATACCTGACGATCTCGGAGTTGACAAACCTGAGACAGACAAAGCATGAGACGAGGCAAGGAATTTCTAAAATTCTTCGGCAATTGTATCCATCGAAGGCTGACTGGAGGTAAGAGTGCCAAACGTCATAGAATCTGATGAGGGTACAGGTGCAGCGGCACGAGTCGGTGGAGGCGGTCTAAAACCACGTTGATTTGGGTGGACAAACTGATGTTGGGGAGGTCGTGGATTTTTTTATTGAAAGCGTTGTTGTTCTCCTTTATTCAACTCAGGACATTGAGCCTTCCAATGTCCTGGTTGTTTACAGTAGCTACATTCATTATCAGCAACCTTTGGGTGAGGTCTGAGAGGAACAGAAGGCGGACGATGGGGCACAGCAAGAACGGATGAAGGAGGAACATGAAGAACTCCTTTCCCTGTCTGAGACTTTAGGCGTAATTCCTCTGGTAACAATTCACTTACAACAGAATCAACCTATGGTAGAGGAATACGGTGTAATATATTCCCACGAAGGGACTCAAAATCATCCCGAAGAGCCATCAAAAACTGAACCAATCGTTGCTCCTCTCTACGAGCAATATCGGGGACAAATGCGCGAAGTTCAATAGATTCAGTAAGGGCTAATTGATCCCAAAGATCAGTCACAGCAGAATAAAATTCTTGGACAATCATATTTTTTTGCTGAAGAGATCGAATATCTATTTCCAACTGGTACTGTTTAGCAAAATTCGATTGAGTATACAACCGTTCCAAATGTTCCCAGACTTATTTAGTAGTATCATATTTAGCCAATTGCACACCAATAGAGTTCTCCACAGAATTGTTAACCCAAGTAATAATTTTTGAATTGTTCACTTCCCAAACCTCTAATTCCTCAACATATTTAGTATTATTTTTCTCAACAGGTTGCTTTTGTGTTCCAGAAATATAACCCCACAATTTTTTTCCTCTCAAAAAATTTCTCATGACATAACTCCAATATGAATAATTCTTTCCATTCAAGCGTACACTAATCGACTGCAACGAATCACCTCTTTCACCAGCCATAATGAATTATGACAGAAAATCAAACAGAAATACCAACCAAACAACTAGATAGATCGATGCAAATATCCAACAAATCAAGTCAACTCTACCAACAAAACTATTGCAAATAATCTGATTCTTGAGGCCAAAATAATATAGCAAACCCAACAAGTGCTAACAGATCAAAAATCGAATGAAAATAACACAAAGCTGCAACATACTCACTGTGTGATATCGATATACCCACCGGATCCGCGAACTGACACTGGTACACCCATCGATATACCCACCGGATCCGCGAACTGACACTGGTACACCCATCAATATACCCACCAGATCCGCGATGTCGAGAATGCTATTAAACATTGCTCTTGATACCATGTTAGATTAATTGATACACATGAATATGATAGAAAAATGGAGAAGAAGATTTGATAGAACCTTTGCAAACACAAGTCTTAGGAAAATACAACAATACAATGAGAAGTGCAAAATGGAGGCTAACTTAAATAAGAGCAAACCCTAGCTAATGACTAGAAAGTGAAAATACAAAACTACCCTCACAACTATAAAACAATTATAATTCTAACAAAATCACTCAGATCTCTTCCTTGAATACTTTCATATTGTAGTTCTTGTTATGACTAATTTGTCTTTGTATGGACTTTAGCACTCACAAGTCCAATAGTACTAAATCTTGTGATTATTACTTGCACATGCAAGATTCCATTTTATGTGTATAAATACCTTGATTCAATGAAATGAAATGACACGGTTTCTATAGCCAACAAATAATTACTTGTTTTCTTTACTTTATCTTCTATTAATTACAATTCTATCATATCATTAGCCTATACAATTTGCCATCTATCATCCTTCTCCGAAAAACCGCATATTAATCTAAGTAATCTTATCATATCGTAGTAATAATTTATAACACGTTATCAGCACAAGTTATTGCTCGAGAAAAGGTTTGTATATTTCAAGTTTGAATTTTTGTGTACTAATTTATTTTATTTCCTTTGTAGAAAAATGGCCGGAATTGAAAAGCAAAAATTTCAGATCCTTGACACCACTGGCGAAAATTATTTATCATGGTGTCTGGATGTTAAATTGCACCTTCAGGGTCAAGATCTGGCAAAAACCTTGAAGCCTGTAAAAATCGAGGAGGCCGTTGTGAAAGATGAGGCGAACGCAATGATATTTATTCGCCATCATTTATCTGATGATTTAAAAAATGAATATACACAAATTGAAAGGCCTTCTGAGCTATGGCAAAAGCTCAAAGAAATGTTTGATCACACCAGAACAGTGAAACTCCCTCAAGCACAATATGATTGATAACATCTAAGGTTGCAGGACTTTAAGTCTGTTGCCGACTATAATTCGGCATTATTTAAAATTGAGTCCCGATTGGCTCTTTGTGGGACTAAGTTGTCTGAATATGACAAATTGGAGAAAACATTCTCCACTATGCATAAATCAAATATTGTGCTACAAAATGAAAGATAGACAACGCCTTGATTTAAAACATATTCTCGAATTAATTTTGGTTCTTCTCACTACCGAGAAAACCAATGAATTGCTGTTGAGAAATCACGATTTGCGACCTTCCGGGTCTAATGCAGTGCCTGAAGCACATGCTAACTCCGGTAGAGGAGGGGGCCGATTTAGAGGTTGTGAGTATAAACCCGGGCGTGGGGGCCGCAGGGGTCGTGGCCGTGGTGGTCCACATCAAAATACTCACAGATATGATCGTGGCGGTCGTAATTACTATAATAGAGATAATTATCACTATACCCGCCAAAACGATTATAATGCTAAACAAGGGCATCCAAATCAGCCAAATCGTGATAAGGGAAAAATGCATATGGAAATAACTGGTGATGATATGTGTCACAGATGTGGTATGACAGGTCATTGGGCCAAAACATGTCCAACTGCCCAGCACCTGGTAAAATTATACCAGGAATCAAAGAAGAATAAAGGCAAAAATGTTCAAACACATGCTACTGAGGCAGTGGAGCCACCTACTATCAATGAGGCCTACACATCTGAAATTATACACGATCAAAATCCTGTCCAGGATTGGAAACCACTTGATATATCCGATTTTCTTGAGGATAATGAGGCACAAGGTGCCGACTGGATAAATTGAAAAATAAACTCAATGTTTGTATGTTATTTTCTCGGATGATATATTCACGAGACTAAGTTTGTTGTACCATGTTTTGTACTTGTTCCGGATGATATATTCCCGGTTTTATGCTTTACTATGAAATAATAAATCTGTTTGTGTTTAATATTTTCGATCATGAAATATCAAGTAAATTTCTACCAAACTATTCACAAATTTTACATTCAAAATTTTCACATTAATTTTTTCCCTCCAACGGCTATAATAAACGGCTATGAACAGTAACTTTTAACTATAAATATACCAACATTTCATTCAACAAATTCACACATATTCTCTCATCTTTTTAAAAACTCCACATTTCTCACATTCCAAAAATGGTTAACTTTATGTTAGTATTTATCATTACATTGGTCTTCATATACACTATCCTGCTTTTTGTTGGAGAATATACACCGGGAGAATTTTGGATTTTTATTGATCTTCTTGTCTTAATTCTTCCTCTGTTAGCCATAGCAATTTATCTTAGCATGCTGTAATAATTAGATGATTATGTATGATTATGTTGTCGAATAAAACACTTTATTTAAATTTTTGTTATGCATAGATGTTTTTTATCGTATAATATTAATTCGATAATAATTATACCAGGTACACATGGGAAACACCGAGAAAAGAGACTATTGTCTACTTGATAGTGCAACAACGCACTCAATATTAAGAAATAAAGTATATTTCTCGAGTGTGAAATTGTGCAAGGCACAAGTTACAACTATATCTGGTCCCGTTGAGATTATTGATGACTCTGGGAATGCAACTGTGGTGTTGCCTAATGGTACGATATTGAATATTGAGAATGCATTGTTATCTAGTAGATCAAAAAGAAATCTACTAAGTTTTAAAGATGTGCGTGATAATGACTATCACTTGGAGACACTAAATGAAAATAATAAAGAGTGTCTATGTATCACATCCTATAAAATGGGAAAAAGAATTGCCCATGAGAAATTTGAAGCAACAACTTCTGGATTGTATTGTGTCCAAATTAAAGCTTTTGAATCCTATGCCACCATGCCTTGGAAGCCGGTGAATCCTGATATATTTGGGTTATGGCATGATCGCCTAGGACACCCAGGAACAACTATGATGAGTAGGATTGTTGAACACACTAATGGACATCCACTGAAAAGCACGAAGATGCTAATGTCCAAGGACTATTTCTGTGAATCGTGTTCACAAGGAAAATTTATTACTAAACCTTCCATGGAAAAGGTTGGTTATGAATCACCATCATTTTTACAACGTATTCATGGTGATATTTGTGGACCAATACATCCTGCAAGTGGACCATTTAGATATTTCATGGTCTTAATAGATGCATCGTGTCGATGGTCACACGTATGCTTATTATCTACTAGAAATGTGGCATTTGCTCGATTATTAGCGCAAATTATTAAACTTCGAGCACATTTTCCTTATTATCCCATCAAGAATATACGGATGGATAATGCCGGAGAATTTACATCAAAAAGTTTTGATGAATATTGCGCAAAGATCGGGAATTAATGTTGAACATCCAGTAGAACATGTTCATACTCAAAATGGATTGGCAGAATCCCTGATTAAACGAGTTCAAATCATGGCTCGTACATTATTAATGAGATCAAAGCTCACTATTGCAGCATGGGGTCATGCAGTATTACATGCATCAAAGACTTATTAGATTACGCCCACCGCTTATCATATGCACTCCCAATGCAATTAACTCTTGGTTTTGAGCCAAATATTTCGCACCTACGCACTTTGGGTGTCTTTGTTCAGTGCCGATTCCACCTCCTCAAAGGACAAAAATGGGTCCACAACGTAGACTTGGTATATACGTTGGATTTGATTCTCCATCAATTGTTCGGTATTTAGAACCGATGACGGGAGATTTATTTACCACTAGATTTGCGGATTGTCATTTTGATGAGACAACATTTCCATCATTGGGAAGAGACAATGATATTTTAAATAAACAAAACCAGTTGAGAGTATCTCCTGGAATGAACAAAGCTTATCTCATTTAGATCCACGTACTTCTGAATGTGAAAGTGAGGTGAATAGAATCATTCATTTGCAAAATATTGCTAATAGACTTCCTGATGCATTTAATGATGCTAGTAAAGTCACGAAGTCTCATATTATTCCGCCGCAAATGCTCGCCCAGGATTATTGTTCCGGATGAAAATAAGAAGATGAATGATGATAACCCACGACAAAAACGTGGTAGACCTATTGGCTCAAAAGATATTGTTCCTCGAAAAAGAAAGGGGAGAATTGATAGTAATGATCATGCTCCAGATAAATCTGTCGAACCTAACACCTCAGAAAATGTACAAAATTCTGGTAGCACCGAGAATCCCATGAGCTATTGTAATGAAATATGGGATCGAAATGAAATAATTATTGATGATAATTTTGCATTCTCGGTTGCTCAAGAAATTATAAATGATGATTATGATAATGAAGCACATTCGATAATGGAATGTCGTCAGAGGCCTGATTGGCCTATGTAGGAAGAAGCAATAAAATCTGAGTTAGCTTCCCTAGAAAAACGAAATGTATTTGGACAAATTATGAGAACTCCAAACAATATAAAGCCTATTGGGTACAAATGGGTATTTGTTCGAAAGAGAAATGAGAAAAATGAAGTCGTGAGATATAAAGCACGACTCGTGGCTCAAGGATTCTCCCAGAGACCTAGGATAGATTATGATGAAACATATTCACCTGTGATGGATACAATCACATTTCGTTTTCTTATCAGTATGGTTGTCCACGAGAATCTGGACATGCGTCTAATGGATGTAGTGACGACATATCTATATGGTTCATTGGATTCTAATATTTATATGAAAATTCCCGATGGATATAAAATGCCGAAGTCGGTCACTCCCCGTGAATTATACTCGATCAAATTGCAAAGATCGTTGTATGGATTGAAGCAATCCGGTCGCATGTGGTATCATAGACTTAATGAATACCTTTCTAAGGAAGGTCACAAAAACGATACCATTTGCCCATGTGTTTTTATCAAAAGATCGAGAATCTTTGGATTTGCTATCATTCTTTGTTTATGTCGATGACATGAATTTGATTGGCACCCTGAAGAATTATCCAATCTTCTTTGAATATCTAAAGAAAGAGTTTGAGGTGAAAGACCTTGGAAAAACTAAACTTTGTCTTGGTCTTGAGTTAGAGCATAAAGATAATGGGATACTTGTCCATCAATCTGCTTACACTAAACGGATACTCAAACGATTTAATATGGACAAGGCTCATCCTTTGAGTACTCCTATGGTTGTACGCAGTTTAGATCCCGAGAAAGATCCATTCCGACCAAAAGAATCTGGTGAAGAGACTTTGGGTCCTGAAGTGCCTTACCTTAATGCTATTGGAGCATTAATGTATCTGGCACAATGTACTCGACCTGATATTTCTTTTGCTGTCAATCTACTTGCGCGATATAGCTCCGAGCCAACTCGAAGACACTGGAATAGTATTAAACACATCTTTCGATATCTTAGTGGTACTACAGATTTGGGGTTATTCTACTCCAAGAAATCCACTAATTCAGGGTTAGTGGGTTATGCTGATGCTGGGTATAGATCTGATCCGCACAAAGCTCGATCTCAATCTGGTTATGTATTTTGCTATAATGATACAGCTATATCATGGAGATCTACCAAACAAACATTAGTTGCTACTTCTTCCAATCATTCTGAAATTATTGCTCTTCACGAAGCTGGTAAAGAATGCGTTTGGTTAAGATCAGTTATAGCTCATATACGAAACGCTTGTCAACTGAAACCAGTTACAGACACTCCTACTATTATTTATGAGAATAATGCGGCATGTATAGCACAAGTGAGAGGTGGTTACATAAAAGGTGATCGGACCAAGCATATTTCACCAAAGTTTTTCCACACACATGAACTCCAGAAAAATGGAGAGATAGATATTCAGCAAATTCGCTCATGTCACAATCTTGCCGATTTGTTTACAAAATCCTTACCAACGTCTACATTTGAAAAGTTGGTTTACGGCATCGGAATGAGGAGAGTCCATACGAAGCAAGATTGATGGATCAATTATGCAGCTAATATTCTTCATTTCAGGGGGAGCAAATATATTGTGCGTTGTACTCTTTTTCCCTTATGTCTGGTTTTTATCCCATTGGGTTTTTCCAGCTTAAGGTTTTTAACGAGGCAGCTTATGCACAAGGTCTGGATTTGAGAATGTACTCTTTTTCCCTTATGTCCGATTTTTCCCACAGGGTTTTTCGGCTTGAGGTTTTTAATGAGGCATACTCATCCAACTTACTATAGTGCTACGTCCAAGGGGGAGTGTTATGACTAATTTGTCGTATGGACTTTAGCACTCACAAGTCCAATAGTACTAAATCTTGTGATTATTACTTGCACATGCAAGATTCCATTTTATGTGTATAAATACCTTGATTCAATGAAATGAAATGACACGGTTTCTATAGCCAACAAATAATTACTTGCTTTCTTTACTTTATCTTCTATTAATTACAATTCTATCATATCATTAGCCTATACAATTTGCCATCTATCATCCTTTTCCGAAAAACCGCATATTAATCTAAGTAATTTTATCATATCGTAGTAATAATTTATAACAGTTCTTATATTATAATCATAAAAAGTCTAAGGATTTTCAGAGTGTCGGACTGATAGATGGGTAAATTGATTGAGATTTCATGTTTCACAAATATTATTTTTCTTGTTTATACGAATGATACGTGTCTCCATGATAAACATGTGATATTGATTGTTAATTTAGATGTAGTTACATAGTCTAAACAAGCGGAACTAAAATTAGAACAAGAAAACTTATCCTGGCCACCTGGGGTAAACAGATTAATTGAGTGTCAACCCCACACGCCCAAGACTTATTTTTGGTATATTATAAAGTCAGCAAGTCCTATGATTAATGACTTGCAATTCTATACAAAGCGGAAGACTTCTTTTTAGGTGGAAAAAGAGTTTACGGAATTTCAACTCCTAAAAAGTCAATGAAAAGATATGGCCATCACAAAGGACATAGCGTAATTTGGTACAAAAGATTGCATTTAATTAGTTATTTAGCCTCTTTTGACAAAATACGATCTTAGTATAAAGTGAAATTTCCGTCCATGTCTAAACCGTGTTTAAAAAGGTAAAAATATAAGAGAATTGAAAACATCAATTTAAACAAGTAGTTAATATATTGACTTTAAGTCGATGAATAAAATAAATGCACCCCGTTTGGGAGGCTAGCGAGCATAGGACGGTTGTGGGAAAAGAAGGATTAGGCTTTTATTTCTTTCTTTTTTTGTTTTTTAATCATTCTTTGGGTAGACATGTTAATTTGCTATATCACACCATATTTTGAAGATAATATAAAACAAATAGTCACCTAACACTCAGCCGTTCAGCTCCACATAGATATCCAAATTTATTGTCAAGCCCTTGGACCTTTCTAGGAGAGTGACGCTGTAACGGAAACTATGTGAGTGTTTGCAAACTAAAAATAATAATATTCAGTTTCTAAGCGGAAAAAATAATAGTCGTTTTTTCCACCTATTAGTTGGGCATTACTTGTTTTTTTAGAGTTTACAAATACTCCCTAAATCTCGTCTATTTTTGTTTTTCCTTTTCTCTTTTTCTTCCTTCTTTTTTTTTTTTTTAATTTGTTATCTCCTGCAAAAGCATTCAAGCACGAAGAAACGTGAAATTTTCACTTAATCTAAATCTACTTTCGGAAAGTAAAAATAGAAGAAAAGCACTCAACAACCCCCACCCCAGTCCTCAACCCAACAAAGTGTTTAGAGTAGAAAAAATTGTTTATGTCTTTCGTTGTATTTTTTTCCAATTAAAAGATAATGTAATCGTGACCGTATAAATAATTAAGCATCGAGTATTTTTCTAATTTTGTTAGAGTAATTAATACTGCTATGCTTTAAAGAAACCAAGCACAGAGAAAACAATTTGTTATAACCCTTCTAAGAATGTAAAGTGAACCTCTCCAACATAAAAAGTAATTAGTACACAATTAGAAACTCGGATGGGATCTTCTATTCCAACACCGTGTTTCATCTCCTATTCCATCTGTGTGGATGATTGACATGTGTATTACACTTACCATGTTAATTTTCAAGCATAAATCAAACAGAAATTGTAGGGTTTTAATATGGTAATTGTAATACACGTGTCAATCATCCACACGGTTGGAATAGGAGATGAAACACGGTTTTGGAATACAAGATTCCATCCGTTAAAAACTATGGTAATGACTCGAGTTTTCCTTAGTAAAACATATCATTGGCCACTTTGATTAAAACTAATCTTTTCAATAGATCACAAATATTCTGATTTTTGGTATTCTTATGTTTTTCTTCAGCAAATTGATTGTTTGCAACGTGTACCACAAAATAGGGGAATTTGCCTAACTATGATAAAATTGAAATAAAATTGGTGAATTAAGGTGTTTTTGGATGGTTTTGCGATTTTACTTGTTGGCGCACACATTATGTGCGCTTGAGCTACTATTAGTGTGTGTGCCAGCTTTTAAAATTAATATTTTTTATTTTTGTCTGGCTGGCGCTAATGTCAAATGCGCCAGCCTAACAAATTTTAAACAAAAAATAAAAAAAGCCTCTGGCGCACCTAGCCATGAGGCCAAATTTCCAAATGGAACAATGATATCCATGTTGTTAATATATTGTTTGTTAAAATATATTGGAAAAAAAGGGTAAATTGCATTTTAGTCCAGTAACTTTGGGGTAGTTGCAATTTTAGTCCTTTATCTTTAAAAGTTGCAGTTTTGGTCCTGGACAATTTTGCTCTTGTGGCTAAATAGCATTTTTGGTCCTTTATCTTTCTAAAGTTAGCAATTTTATAGGGATGGCAATGGGGCAGGTCGGGGCGGGTTGGCTAGGACCCAGACCCGCCCCGTGCCTAGAACGGGCGGGGTGGGTCGACCGGCCACATGTCTCGGGGTGGGGCGGGTCTACCCGTTCTGCCCCATTTTAAATTAAATTAAATTAACAAAATTAAAAAATATATATTTATAAAATATTATTTACAAAATTTATTATTATCAATTTATAAATATTAAATATAATATAAGAATACATAAAAATTATATTATAATATATATTATATATAAAACATATATATTAAAATAGATTTTAAAACTAAAAATTCTAGGCAGGCAGGGCGGGTACTCGCGGAGCGAAAATGATACTCAGACAACATGCTGCTTATTTTCCGCATTATCTCAAGGTTTCCTTATCGGCTCCTGCGAGTTCTGTTAGGACGATTTTATCGCCTAATTTTTTTTCGAAAAAGATAAAGATTGGTTTTGATTTGTTTTGCCTTTCTAGACTTATGATATAATTAGGACTTTTTGGATAAGGGAAGAAATCATATTGATATGGTATTGATATATTAGGATTCTTGATAGTTATCTTCTTTCCTAACATAAGTGATTTACTTGTCATATATTTGTATATATCTTCTTTCCTTGTGTATTAGGTCTCTTGAAGGGTCTTGGACGGCTATTTAAAGGGAAGAGGACGTGCATAATGAGTACACAAGAAATACACCAGAGATTCA
Organism: Rehmannia glutinosa; assembly: GCA_016081115.2. Taxonomy (NCBI): domain Eukaryota; kingdom Viridiplantae; phylum Streptophyta; class Magnoliopsida; order Lamiales; family Orobanchaceae; genus Rehmannia; species Rehmannia glutinosa. Next base: position 69,672,972 of record CM071933.1, read on the forward strand.
AGAGTATTCAGAGAGTTAGAGTCAATCAAGCACAAGGAGTCTGAACTGCCCTGGATGCGATCTCGAATGTGACTACATCTGAGATTACATTCAGCCCTGCAGCTTGTGTTTGTTAGCTTTTCATCCATTGTTTTATTGTATTGTGATTAACGAAGTTCATACATGTCTATTGTTGGATGAGTTGAATTACATAGATTAGATACACTCTAGATAGGAGTTTTTCGTTGAATTTCTACTAGTTGGATTTGAGTATTTTTGTATAACGGAATCAAACTGATTTTACTAGTGGAAAATTTTGCCATATTGGCACGTCTACAAGCTTGTTGGCTTGTAGACAATTTTTACTTCGTGTGTCTCTTTATTATTTTCAAAATTCCGCTGCATGTGATTGTGAATGTGACCACATCTCCGATCACATCTTTACTCTGCAAAACTTTTGCTAAATATCCGTGCTTAAATTCTTTCAATTGGTATCAGAGCGCCTACACTTGACGACACTAAGTGTTGATCCTGTATGTTTGTTAGCATGGAAATTCCTAGTGTCCCTACTTTTCGTCCCTCAGTTGAAAATCAGAAAAAGTTTGATAAAAAAACTCTTGATTCTGTTAGATGTAGGGCTTGTTCTGGATATGGTCATCATGTTAAAAAATGTGCAAATATTTTTGTGAAAAAGGGAATGAGTTTGAGTGTCACCTTAAGTGACAATGAGAACGCTGTCCAGAAAGAAGATCACAAGGTTCTGACCACCCTGGTGAAAGATTGAATGTCTCTCCAAATAAATCCTTTAGGTGTTGCCAAAGGTGTGGCCCGAGATGTGATCACACCCTCCCTAATCACATCTGAGGTCACATCTGAAGATCAGGATCTCTTATCTGACTCTAACCTTTTTTGTTTCAATTATACCTCTGCTCCTGACGATATTGAACAGGTTGATGAATCTGATGGTGAAAGTTTGGAAGACACGTACGCGAGTCTATATCAGGATTGGCTGAAGAGGATTAAAGTGAATGAAATGATTAAGAAGGAGAATGATCGACTCAAGAAGGAGAATGATAATCAAAGGGAAGTGATTACCAGGTTAGAAGTCTCTCTTACCAAGAAAGAACTGGAGTTCGAAAAGATAAACTCTAAACTTGAAGAATCTCTTGAAAGCATGAAAAAGTTTAATTCTGGGAAAGCTAAACTGGATGATATTCTCTCCATGAGTAGTGATGATAAAGCTGGCCTTGGTTATAAAACTCCGGTTTTTGTTAAAGCTAAAGAACAAGGAGAATCCTCGGATTCCTCCAACAATAAAAGAAAATTTTCCCAGAAATCTAAACCACGGAAGCGCCACTTTATTTGTCACTATTGTCATGCTCCTGGACACATTAGGCCATTTTGTTTCAAAATGAAATCAGATTTGGCGACGTAAAGTCCGCATGTCGATGTCATCCGAAATGTTACGACATCCTCGTAATCATATTTCAAAATTTTCCAAATTTTTTTGGGTTAAGAAATCTGATGTTAAATGTCATGTTATCGGCAAATTTGTTTTTTTCGTCCTCTAAGTGGGCATACTTGGAGATTTAGTCCTTTTTTTTCTTGGACTTTGATTTTAGTCCTTTAAGTGCACAAAAATCAGAATTTTGGTCCTATCACCTACTATAGCAGGTCAAAGTGACTTGTTTTGCTGAGGTGGCATTTTTGTTTTTTTCCAAAACATAAAATTTCAATTAAAATGAATGAAGTGGTTGCTAAGGCGGGAATACACTTGGCAAATGGATAGGAAAAAATAAGAGCAAATCCAACTTGACAATATAAAATATTTAAATTATTTTAAATAAAATAAAAATGGTCTACATAATATATTGAAATTATTTTTTTAATTTAAAAAATAAATAATTTAGAAAAAATTCTTTGATAAAATATAAAATATTGTCGGATAAATATATTTCAAATCGTAGTTGATAAAAGTTGAAATTCAGATTTTTTTTTTTTTATTTTTATTCCATTTACAAATATTATAATTCATATTGTATACACTATTAAATAATGAATAAAATTACATACAAGGTGTTAATAATTTTTTGAATTGTATTTTATGTTTGTAAATAATAAAATCTATTTTATTTATAAAATTATTGGCTCATTTGAACTGTTTTAATACATAAAATATATAATATATATCTAAAATTATATATATTTTAATATTCATTTTTTGTTTTTCTTTTTTCGTTTTTTAACTGTAAGGGGGTTTTCAAACCCGCCACCACCCGCCCACCACCTCCACCGCCACCACGCCGCCCTCTTACCCTCCACAAAGACAAAAAGAAAGACAATATAAACTTTGTTGGGGGATAATTTTGTAGTTGCATAAAAAAAAACATAAATTTTTTCTAACTGTTAATTTTAAATAGAAATTGGGCGCTTGTTCTTTGAGTAAAGAAAAGATTGGTGATGGTTGGGTATATTGGTGAACAAGTGGGAAAAAAAAGAAATGAAAAGAAAAGAAAAGAAGGATGAGTAGAAGAAGAAAAAAAAGAAAAAAGAAAAAAAAAACACAGGAGGGATAACAATGGCTATTGGGTTGGTGAGTTTGGGAAAGAAGACAACTAATAAATGAAAAAAGGAAAATAAATAAATGCCATAATAAATTTGCCATTAAGCAATTTTTATTCTAAATTTATCTTTTTTTCCCCAAATTAAATGCCATGTCACTAACCAGTAAAAATGACCTGCTATAGTAGGTGATATGACCAAAATTCTGATTTTTGTGCATTTAAAGGACTAAATTCAAAGTACAAGAAAAAAAAAAGGACTAAATCTCCAAGTATGTCCACTTGGAGGACTAAAAAAACAATTTTGCCTCATGTTATCTATACTTCTTTGAGATCTAACATTGCAGGATCTTGGTACATTGATAGCGGGTGTTCACGACACATGACAGGAACTTTGGAGTATTTGACTGACTATGAGAAGCATGATGGTGGTAATGTGACTTATGGAGGCGGAGGTAAAGGAAAAATTGTTGGAAAGGGAACTTTGAATGTTGATGGCCTACCTAGGCTACGGGATGTATTGCATGTGGATGGTCTAAAAGCTAATCTCATTAGTATTAGCCAATTGTGTGATAATAACCTCTATGTTAAATTCAACAAAAAATCTTGTGAGGTTTTTAATGAATCTAACACGTGTATTTTTGCTGGTATGAGATCATCTGATAACTGCTATCTGTATGCTAATAAAAAAATGTGTCACACTGCACACACGGATGAATCTGACCTATGGCACCAAAAATTAGGTCATCTAAGTTTTAAGAAAATGAGGGATCTTGTGAAATTTGAGGTTGTTCGTGGTTTACCGAGATTTTGCATGAAGAATGCTAATGTGTGTGAGAGTTGTCAAAAGAGTAAACAAAGAAGAGTGTCACACCAAATGTTATCTCATTTCAATACCACACGGTGTTTTGAATTGCTTCATATGGATATTATGGGTCCAGTCGAAGTTGAAAGTCTTGGTGGAAGGAAATATTTTTTTGTGATTGTTGATGACTTTTCACGTTTTACTTGGATCTATTTTTTACGTGAGAAATCTGAAACATTTGAAGTATTTAGAAGTTGGCATAGAAGAGTTGTTAATCAGTATAGGCTACCAGTTGTTAGAATTAGGTCGGGCCATGGTAAAGAATTTGCAAACTCTTCTTTCTCGGCTTTTTGTGATAGAAAGAGAATTTCTCATGAATTTTTCGTACCTAAAACTCCACAGTATAATGGAGTGGAAGACAGGAAAAATCGTACATTGCATGAGACATCCTGTGTTATGTTGAGTTCTAAAAGACTTTCAAAAGGTTTTTGGGCAGAAGTTCTAAATATTGCATGTCATATTGCCAATCGTGTATATTTGAGGCCTGGAAGTTTGATGACCCCTTATGAAATTCTTATGGGAAAGAAACCTAACCTCAAATATTTTCATGTTTTTGGGTGTTTGTGCTATGTTCTTAATGATCGTGATAATCTTGGTAAATTCGATTCCAAAAGTGACAAGTGTATTTTTCTAGGCTACACTTCGAATAGTCATGCCTATCGAATTTATAATCTTCGTACTAAGACGATCATGGAATCTGTAAATATTGTCTTCGATGATCTCTCAGATATTGCAGGAAAGAGTGAAGAAGATAATGTGGTGGATCTGCTCGAGTTTGTTGAGAGGCGCTTTGACAAAGGATGTAGGCACAAATGTAATGGAGAATGTGTGAAGCTCTATCCACGGTGTCTCAAATGCGAGAACCAAATGTGACGGCATCGAGCCCACATCCGTCTGCTTTGCTGCGGTGAGTCAAACTCGATTCGACAATGAACTGTTGAAGAAACCAATAACCCAATCGTGGATCGTGGCAGTGGCATACCTACAAGGATTCAAAAGAATCATCCAATCTCTCAAGTCATAGGTGATGTCTCTGAAGGCTAGAGATGGCAGTGGGGCGGGGAATCCCCGTTCCCCGAGGGGATCCGCCCCGAACGGGGCGGGATTCCCGAAATTTTCCCGTGGGGACGGGACGGGGAATTTTTTTCCCCGTTGGCGGACGCAGGCGGGACGGGGATCATACTCCCCCCCCGCGGGATCTCGCCCGTTCCCCATGAGGGAACCGAATATTATATATAATATAATATTTTAAATATATATAATATATTATAAATATATACACATTAAATATAATAAAATGACAAAAATCTTTAATTTATTTTATTAATTAGTGTTTTATTAGTTATTTTATATAATTCATATATTTTAAATATTTAAAAATGGTTATTTTTAAAAAAATTATTTTTTTCCAAAAAAATAAATTGAAACAGGGACGGGAATCCCCGGGGATGGATCCCCGCGAGGTGGAGGATGGGGGAATTTTTCCCCGTTTGTCTCACGGGACGGGACGGGGATTCCCATCATCGGGACGGGGATGGGGATGGCTCCCCGCCCCGCCCCCCCCGTTGACATCCCTCTTGAAGGCATAAGAACTAGAAAGAAAGAAAGGGTAAACTATCGAGATATGGTAAGACTAGTGTGTTTGTCTTCTACTTGTTCAATGGTAAGAATCTCTTGTTGTGTCACGTTTTCTGAGCCTAAAAATGTGTTTGATTCTTTGAAAGATGATGTTCAGAATAATGCTTTGCATGAAGATTTTGATCGATATAGAAAAGAAAATGATTTTCATTGTGATATTTTAACCATTTATTGTGATAATATGAGTGCGATTGATATCTCGAAAAATCTTGTCCAACATTCTCGTACTAAACACATAGATATTAGACTTCACTTTATTCGAGATTTAGTTGAGAAAAATATAATTCAAATTGAGTATATTGCTATTGAAAATCAGCTTATGACATCTTCACCAAGGCTTTGGATTTTGAGAGATTCTCCAATCTAAGGAAGTCTCTCGGTTTGTGTGTTCTCTGAAATGTTACACGAGATGTCACAACATTGCACATCACATCCGCTGTGATATCCCACCACTGCATCTCTATTCTTCCCCTCTATTTCTTTTTGATTTTTTTTAGACATCCCTGCATTATAAGCTCATCATGCATATCTGCAAAAAGTGGATTGATGGTTCGAACTAGTCACATATATTGTCTCCCTTGGAAAACTGGTGTGAGTTGATCTCTCCAATTCAAAAAATGATGATGATATTTTTCTCAGTAGTTGAGTTGTGAATAAAGTCTTGATCATGCTTGGAGGCCTTCTAGGAAAAAGCTACCAATCCATGGTGTGAAGCTATTCCTTGTGACCAATTTCATCAAGCATCCTACTGTTTAAAAAAGGGATGATCATGTGAAAAAGAGCTACCTTTGGCACTTGAGTGAAAGCTCCCTGTTTGGTTAACTCCCTCATGAGACTCGGAAAAAGTGAAGAAAGCTCGAAAATTTTGATAAGCTGGGATTTCGGATTGCGATTCATTGAATCGGCAAATGCAGTGTGACTCAAAATGGGGCGACATTTGAACCTACATCCATTCTTTGCAAAGACTTTTCACCTTGTGTGTACGTTTTTTTTTTTGTTTTTTTTTGCTGCATTAGGCATATTAGGTTTGCATGTCCTGGTGATCTTGGATTCTTTGCTGAGATTTGGTTTCCATATATAATTTGAGGGTGATATTTTTCTCTTCCCTAATCTTGAAAATCTTGATGGATATATTTTGTGGGTTGAACCGATTTGGAGGATCAGGGTAAATCTTATTTTTCATTTTATCACAAGTTGACATAATGTGGACACTTTGAGAACCAGAGTTTGAGATTAATTGGGATCTTGATTTTTTTTCCTTATTTTTCGATTTTTACCATGAGAGATTCTTTCCTAATCAAACTCTTTCCATTGTCCTTTGATTATCGTGCCCAATTATGACTCTTTATCTATCACTATTTACTTGCAGGCACTTGAGTGTTGTGCACCCAATTTTCTCTCACAATTTTCGAAGCTTGTGTGTGGTTGAGATTTTTTTTTCAAGTTATTCGGTCATCTTCCTCACCATGGCAAGATTTGTTTCATCTATCAAGAACCTTTTTGGCAGCCCCAGCAAATCATCTTCTTCCTCGCACAACTTCGAAAGCCCCAAGTCTGAGAAATCCATGGAAGCAAATCTTTATTGCGAGATCTTTGTCGAGAGATGGAACCCCATCTCGACATTTGCATCTCCATCTCGCCGAGAATCCTCCTTCTTCTCCGCATAAGGAGAGTTCTTTCGCCAGAGGCCGCCACGCCTCCTCCACTCCCAGAGGTCCTCGCAGAAACCATCACTCCTCCATCACCAAAAATCGCTGCTCCCGGCCATTTCACGATGCCCCCGCATCTTTTCTCGAAGATGTCCTCGCATCTCGGACTGCATCTCCCACTGCTTCAATCAAAGATCCAGGTTTGGCCTCTTCTCTCCCTGAGCACTCATCCCCTCCAAGTTCCACTCCAACGGCTCTCATCCCTGTTCCATTTCAAGACGAGGCCCTTGCCTCTGTTCTTCCTAGTGAGAAAAATAATGAAATTGATGTCGACAATCCTCCGGATTTTGAGGTCATTCGCACAGTTCATGGGCCTTTGGGAAACCCTAATGTGCACCATTCGAAAAGACTTCGTGGTTACTCTCTAGAGGACTTCGAAGATTCAGACTCTACTCCTGAAATGTCTCCAAAGAAGCAAAAGACTGCTGTTGAGGGTACTTCGCAGACAGGGGGAGATGATTTGCCTATTCCTGTTGTCCCTTTTAGTGATTCAGAGGACAATGTAAACCAGTTTGTTGTTCTACCCAGAGAACGAGTGCAACCCGAGTCCATAGATAGTGAGGAGGATGTGCCTTTGGCACAAATGCTTGCGAAGGTCAGAAAGGGCAAAGGTGTGGCCAAGGATGTGACCACATCTAGGCCAACACCCATTGCAGCTGAGTCAAGTTCTGAATTCGATGACTCAAGTGATGAAGATTTTGATGCTTCAAAAGAACCAGACCCTGAGATTAATCTTGATGCCATGGTCGAAGAAGTGGGTGATGAAATTATTGCTGAAGAATTAAAGGAGGCTGCTGCTGCGGAAGTTGAGGAAGATGTTATGTCATCCGACGACACATTTGATTCTGAGTTTGATATTGCAAAAGCTCACTCCGAGCAATTTTACATTTCTTTGCGCCGCTTCCGGGTTCCATGCTATCCTTTCCCGTTCCTTTATTGATGAGAAAAATCGAGATTATGAGCACTTTGAGAAGTATAACTTGAATCGATTTTTTGAAGAACGCAATTTGTTAACCACGATTGATCTTTGCCTTTGCCTTATATTGATTACGTGGTATGTGAGTTTTATGCTAATATGTCTACTCGTATTCTTTGTTAAATCGATCTCATAAGTTTGGGAAAGTATTTGTTCGCAATAAGATATACGAGTTCAGTCCCTCAGTCATTAATCGATTCTTTGACATACCTGATTTTGAGGAATGTGAGATACACTCCGACTACAATGAAATGGCTCGATTTCTGACTGGTGGGCGTATGCAAGATTGGCCAGCTCATCCTCAAAAACTTGTCTCCTCCCGCCTTACGTCCTTCTATGGGTTTTTGCACAAAATATGTTGTGCAAATTGGTCTCCTTCGAAGAATAATTTCATAGTTACACGGACACATGCTCGAGTTCTATATCAAATTGGGAAAGGACTGCCGTTCAATTTTGGGAAATTGGCTTTCGAGGAGGTCACGTTCTTTGCTACCAGTGAATCTAAGTCTTGGTCCCTGCCATTTCCCAGCTTGATCTATAAAATCCTGGTGTCGCAAGGTTTTGAGCCCAAGACGGATGATCATTTTACCAACCCACCTGGGGTCTTTCATGTATCCAGACCACTGCTCAGCCCTCAAAATCGCATTGTTGATTTGCCTCTCGTCTATCCAGAAGATGCTCCGCCTGCTCCTACGACTCCGTCCTCTGCTGCTTCTCTAGATGTTGCTACCCCGCCCAGGGTCTGTCCGAGGATGTGGCCCCGGATGTGGTTCCGGATGTTGGCCACATTCCTGCTCCCATTTTCTCTAACATTTCATCTGTACATGTTTCTACTGCCTTTTTACAGGTCCAGTTGGCTTTTGCTGAGCAACAGATTGCTCACTTTACTTCTCTCAGATCTCAGTTGCAACAAATCCTTGGCTCTGTTTCTGGCCAAAAAGGGGGAGAGAATGATAGTGGCCCAAGCAATGCTACAGGGGGAGTTATGGGGACTGAGACTCCCAGAACTGACGCTCACATTTCTGAACAGGCTGCAGATCAAAGCGGGTGTTCTTTGCACGATGACTCGGCTGAGAATGAAAGCGGACGAAGGCCTTCAGTTTGATTTTGAAGGACAATTGGACACGAATGTGTCTACTGATGAACTTTATGATATTTGATTGGGGATGTACTAAGACTACTCGTCTGCTAGGTTTAATTTTTTTTTTTTTGATAACTCTATGAACTCTCGTTTTTTTAATTTTTGCTGCAGTTATAAATATGACCTGAAATGTGATCGCATCTGTTTCGGTATTTTTACTCAGCATGATATTCAAGGGGAGTTGTTACACTTAGGGGGAGTTTGCTTGATTTGTGCTTGATATGTGTTTTGTCCAGAAAGGCAAAAAGGGGGAGATTGTTAGGACGATTTTATCATCTAAAATAATTTTTCGAAAAAGATAAAGATTGGTTTTGATTTGTTTTGCCTTTCTAGACTTATGATATAATTAGGACTTTTTGGATAAGGGAAGAAATCATATTGATATGGTATTGATATATTAGGATTCTTGATAGTTATCTTGTTTCCTAACATAAGTGATTTACTTGTCATATATTTGTATATATCTTTTTTCCTTGTGTATTAGGTCTCTTGAAGGGTCTTGGACGGCTATATAAAGGGAAAAGGACGTGCATAATGAGTACACAAGAAATACACCAGAGATTCAAGACTATTGAGAGAGTTAGAGTCATTCAAGCACAAGGAGTCTGAACTGCCCTGGATGCGATCTCGAATGTGACTACATCTGAGATTGCATTCAGCCCTGCAGCTTGTGTTTGTTAGCTTTTCATCCATTGTTTTTTTGTATTGTGATTAACGAAGTCCATACATGTCTATTGTTGGATGAGTTGAATTACATAGATTAGATACACTCTAGATAGGAGTTTTTCGTTGAATTTCTACTAGTTGGATTTGAGTATTTTTGTATAACGGAATCAAACTGATTTTACTAGTGGAAGGTTTTGCCATATTGGCACGTCTACAAGCTTGTTGGCTTGTAGACAATTTTTACTTCGTGTGTCTCTTTATTATTTTTAAAATTCCGCTGCATGTGATTGTGAATGTGACCACATCTCCGATCACATCTTTACTCTGCAAAACTTTTGCTAAATATCCGTGCTTAAATTCTTTCAAGTTCTTTTTCAACATATTGATTATCCCAATATGTTATCATGTCCTGGTGTTCTTGTGTATACATCGTCAAAATTTGACGATATCTCCTGTAGGGTATACATCTTGGACACTCGTCCAGATCTATTTTCTTGGATAAAATTCTTCTCACCAATTGTTAATCATATAAAATAATAAATATAACTTAAAGTACTTAATAAACTTGAGCTCTGATACCATTTTAGGCAAAACACTTAGTCAAATAAACAAATTATGTGCATGCGGGTATTCTTGGTATTTTGAAAATATGAAATAACCCCAGGGGACCAATTTTGCAACAACTTGAAAATTACAGGACCAAAATTGCTTAGGTATAAAACATATAGGATCAATTTTGCAAATATTTTCAAACTTACAGGACCAATTTTGCAAACTCAATAATTATAGGACCGAAATTGCAAACTGCTTATAGTTATAGGACCAATTTTGCAATTTTCCCCAAAAAACAATACAAAGACTACGCATGCATATATGTATTTAAATTATTTTTTTTTAAATTACATATATGTATTTACTTAATGAAATCATTGTTTTAAATACTGGATCGTACCGTCTAGTTGAACCGATAATATCGAATATCGGTGGTCGGACCTAGGACTGCAAATGAACCAAGCTGCTCGTGAGCTATTCAGAGCTCGATTAGATAAAAGCTCATTCGAGTTCGCTTAATTAGACTCGTTAAAATAAACGAACTAAACTCAAACTTATAGATATTCGGTTCGTTAGCTTGTGAATAAGCTCGTTAACAAGCTCGTGAATAGGCTCGATAGTAAGCTCGTGTAAATTAAACTAATAATTTGATTTTACTTTTAAATTTTCATATTGATCCTTGAATAGGCTCGATATTACTTTTAAATTAAGCTCGTGATTTTACTTTTAAATTTTCATATTTCTAAGTTTGAGTTTGGTTCGTTTATTTTAACGAGCCTCATTAAACGAACTCGAACGAGGTTTTATCGAATCAAGCTCCGAATAGCTCACGAGCGGCTTGGTTCATTTATAGTCCTAGATCCAACCACCAGTATCCGATATAACCGGTTCAACCAGTCGGTACGGTCCAGTATTTAAAACAGTGATTTCATTAAGTAAATACATATATGTAATTTAAAAAAAAAATTAAAATCATATATGCATGCGTAGTCTTTGTATTTTTTTCCAATGTATTTTAACAAACAATATATTAACAACATGGATATTATTGTTCCATTTGGGAATTTGGCCTCATGGCTGGCGCACCTTGCGCTTTTTTTTTATTTTGTTTTTTTAAATTTGTTAGGCTGGCGCATTTGACATTAGCGCCAGCAAGCCGAAAATAAATAAAAAAAAAAATTTAAAAGTTGGCGCACACGATGTGTGCGCGTGTGCGCCAATAATAGTTCAGGCGCACATCACGTGTGCGCCAACAAGTAAAACCACAAAACCATCCAAAAACACCTTAATTCACCAATTTTGTTTCAATTTTGCCATAGTTAGGCAAATTCCCCCACAAAATATAACTTAACTAAAGGAGATTATGAGTGTGTGACACTTTCACATTGAGAAAAAACAAATTGGCAGAGGCCCCACAAGCATGGCGCAACGATAAAGCAGAAGGTGGAAATATAGAGGATCGGGCGTTCAAATTCTCGAGTGATCCTAGAATTGAATGCATGATTTTTTCTGGAAGCCGTAAAAGACATAGTTCCTTGTTAATTGTGACGGTCTGGCAACAACTAAAGGGGGTGAGACCATATGTCCATAAGATTAGTTAGGCGCAAATTTGGAATCTATGTATTAAAAAAGAATTGGTGGTGGCTCTTTAAAGTAAGCTTAAAATTACAAACTTTTGTTTAAGGCTTAATAACAAGAACAAAACATGAAGCACATGTTACTAGAGATGCAAATTTTGGGGAATTTTAGGAATTTTAGACGTACGTAAGTGATAATAGGAACAAAGTGCACCCATGCTTCTTATGCTTTTCTATTTCTTTTTCAACAGTAATACTTTCCTGCTGCAGTGCCATCATTCCTTGTGTGGAACCGCCTCACATTTCACCTGATTGCCACGTGACATTGGGAAACCTCCTAAGTCCTAAGTCCTAAGGCCTAAAACCTCTGTGTAGTTGTACATGCATCTGCATATATATGGATATACCCCCTCTTCCTTTTCTATTTTTCCCAATTTGTGCACCTCAATATGATGTCAGGTTGACATCATATTGCCATTGATAAAAAAAAAAAAAAAAAGGTTGATACCATTTTGTTAAAGGAGAAAAAAAAGGGATCCAATATATTAGAGTAGATTATCAAATAGAGCTACGAGTGTTAAATTTGGGGGGCTTGGTACGGTCCCACACATAAAAAATACCCAATATTAGAGGGAGAGCTCAAGTTCACCAAGTGATCGATAGAAGAAATAACTCACTTGGCTTATAAAGTAGGCTATCTTCCCCTCATCAATCAACGTACGACAACTCACAAATGACATATTTCAAATAATAGACACTCGAAAATTATTAATGACAGTCTTTTTTATTTTTTATCTGAAAATTTGACAAAAATGGCAAAAGCACATTAATAGTTTTGTTATACATAAAAATGTGGAACAACAAAACAAAAAAACAGAAAAAAGTTAGTGTAATTAGACAAATGCTGAAATTGTAGAGTTTGAAAAATGATTTTGTAACAATACGCAATTTCCTACACTCCACTGTCTCTGATTTTTTTATCATTATTCATTCAAATTTTCCCCCATAACAAAACAAACATACTATATTAGTGAATTTGGGAGTGTTTTCAACACTAAAAAAAAAATGTAATCCTCACATTTTAGTTGGAAAAAAAATATTTTCTAGTGTTTGCAAATATCACCTTTTACTTTATTTAATCAAAGTCTAAAAGCTGGAAATGTGGTGCTTCTAATTTTGGAAAAGTATTTTTGGTTATTATGTAAATAAGAAGAAATTGTTGTTGACATTCTTAATTCTTATCCTCAAATTTTCATCTTAATCCAAAATTGCGTTTTCTCTTCTGACTTTAATTTCCATCAAAAAGCTAATTTGAAAGTGTTTTCTTTCTTTATAAACATTCTTAGGGAGTACTTGCTTGTGGAATATTTTTCACCCCTTCTACTTTTGGGATAAAATTTTGCATGGACATGTGATTGCTTGTGAAAAATTTCAAAAAATACATTATTTACTTTTCTCATTTTTCAAATCGTCAATCACATCCAATTATAATTTAAACAAAAAAATATCACATCAACTATCTTTATTATACAATCATATCGCAAATATACTATTCACTCTCTCTTAATTTTCAAATCACCAATCAAATCTAATCACTATTATACTAAAAAACTATCACATCAACTATCATCATCACATTTCCATCTTATATCCAATCATACTCTCAAAATTCATTCTCATTTTTTAAAATATTTCTTTGACACTAGTCTTTCTAAAAGTAACAATGAGCGAAACGAAGGGCAAACAATCACTCCCTTAACTTTTATTTTTGCAGCGTTTAGATTCTATCTTCAAACACTATGAAGTTTTGGAAGTACATATATATTTGCAAACTCTCCTTTGTCCATAGCTGAAAATCAATGATCCAGTTTAAGCCTAGTCTAATTTGCGCACATATGTAACTTGATTATTTCATTGGTTAGAAAGTTATGCCCAAGATAATTAGTTATTTAATTTGAGTGTTGATCAATAGTTAATTAATTATCTCATCCATACTAACCAATGGAATTTCTTGATGATCCATTATCCAAATGCAAGTTGTGGATCAGTTGTTGATTGTTGAATCTGGAATGTCTAAGATGGAGGGCTACATTTATATATATATATAAATTCAGATTCCAGATGTCATTATTATCACATTCTTCAACAACACTAGCAGACCAAGTCATCAGCAATGACATGAACTTGAGGGTCAACTGGTCATTTAACATTATATTGAAATTCCACTTTTATAAGACGACAAATAGATAATCCAGGGGAATGAGGCATACCAGGACGGATACCCCATTTCTCTCTCTAACTATTTTCTCTCCCCCTTCTCTCTAACTCCCCAAAAAAAAAAATCCTAAGTTTCCCCCTCCCTCTCCCTTTGCAGCCGCCCCTTCCCCTCTCCCCCCTCCCCCCCCTCCTTCCCCTCCCCCCCCCTCCATGGTTTCTATTGGAGGGATACCAAATGGCGGTCCCTTGGGCGTATGAAGGTGGCCGAAATTTTTGGTCCAGGGCGAAAGCGGGTCGGAGCTTCACGGAGGTGTCTCGGAGCGGAGAAGACGATGGGCTGCGGCAGTAGATTTGGGAGAGGGAGAGGCAATTTTTTGCTTTTTTTCTCTAGTTTGTTAGTATATCTGTTGTTTTCTTATTTTGTTTGTGTTTTCTTTTCTCGGTTGATTTGCGAAACTCGTAGGCGGATCAGTTTTTTCTGTTCTGCAGTATGTAGTGGTTGCTCGTGCCCGATTTTAGTTTTTTTGGTGTGTTACAGTCTCCTTTAAGGAGTGCTGAAGTCTCCCGGCGTGGAGTGGGTAGTTTTGGGGTGGGTAGTTTTTTTAGTCCATGTGAATCTGAATTGGTTTTACCAATTCCCCGCTTGGCTCTTAGTTAGTCTTGTCGGCTCTTAGCCCGTTGGCTACGATTGTAGTTGTAATTTTAGTTTTTGAGTTGTTTTAATATAATTCTATCGTTCGACAAAAAAAAAAAAAAATAGATAATCCAGGGTGTGGATGGCTGTGACAAATAAAAGTTGCCCCTTTTATATATATATATATATATATATTTATGCTGGCCTATTGAAAAGAAAAATAAGAGGGGGAGAGAACCAAAATTGTAAACCTAATTTTGGAAAGGTCAGGTGCGATTGGATATACTTTCATTTTGAAAATTTTCTTTTCGCTAGAGAATAGTGAAAAAAATATTCTGATGAAAGTTTTTGGAAAATTTTGAGAGTGTGAATGAATATGTAATGATGAAAGTTGATTTGATTTAGAAATAGTAAAATAATGATTGGATGTGATTGATGGTTAGAAATGTGTGAGTGAGTGAATTAGTAAAATTTATGGGAGAATGTTTAATAATGATTAGTTTTTTGTGAAAAAAATGTGTAGATGTGATTGATGTAAGAAAAAATGAGAAAAAGTGAAAGTGAGATAATAGTATATTTTCTGAAATTTTTCATAAGCAATCGCATGTTTGGTCAAAAAGAATTCTCTAGCGGAACGAAAATAAAATTTCGTTCATATCCAATCGCAACCTCAATACCTTATCTTTTAAAATATTTCTACTTGAATACAATTTTATTCTGTGTTTTCTCCATCATGTACCATGTATTAAAAACGCTGCTTTCACTAAATTGATCTATATTTGATCTAGAGTTACTGATTTTGATTGGAAATATTCTCCTGAATTTTAGAGCATATTTGTACAAAATCATTTTGGTTGATGTCACTTGCTGGCTTGATATGATTAATGAATCCAAGGGTAGAAAAGTTCGTATTTTGTTCAGTTCGTTTGTCTATAATTACAATCAAAATCACATTAATCATATGAATAGCAATTCTATGTGAACAGATGATAAGGGTCTTTTTATGCATGTTTTATGTGTATATTTGAGTAGAATTCGAGTTATTTTATTGTTAGTTTTGTAAATTTTTGATTGTACATAGTTCATATTACTCCGAGGTGATTTTATTGATGTAGATTGACCATTCGGGGCTAATTTTGGTGAATTTCGGACCATGGATTCATGTCAAAACATACCGGGGAGTTTAAGGATGCAAAAACGCTCGAAATTCCAAGCCAAACGCGCGTCATTTCGGGGCCTTTTGGTCCAACACGGGGGGGTGTCGGGCAACACGGCCAGTGTTTCACGGAGCCAAAAACTCGAAATTTTTGCACAAAAATGACCTCCAACACGGCCTGGCCGTGTTCCCCAACACGGTCGTGTCGGGAACACGGCCTGGCCGTGTTGGGAAGCACGCCATGTCGGCCGAGTCCTGTGTGATAAAAAAGACGGCCCGGCCGTTCGGGGCGACACGGGCGTGTCCGGACCTCTTTTTGCAACTTTTCTTTGCGGAATTTGGGGAAAACTCACCAACCAACCCATTTTGGCCACTTTTTGTACACTTTTAACACCCTATTTTTCTTTGAAACATGTCTCCATGTCCCCTCCTCATCACTTGAATACAAGAATTCACCAACCAACAAGGAAAATGAGGGTGATTGTTTAATAAAAGAGAGTACTATCAATGTATTGGTTGCCTATAAAAGCCAATGGTTGAAATTGGGAGATTAATTCATTAGATACTCAGGAAATATTCATTGTATTCATTTCATTAAGTAGAATTGGGATCAAGGGGTCTTGGAGGAGAAAGCTTGGGGCAATATTGGAGAAGAAGGCTTGGAGCAACATCATCAATCAAGAAAGAAGTCAATTGACATTTTGAGAAAGATAAGTACACCATGTTTACAATACTTAAATCTTCTTGTGTAATTTATTCTTTGGTCAAAATCATGTGTAGCTAAACTCCTAGTGTTTGAATGTAATGAACTCTAGAATGGATTTGTGATTAAGGTGTGTATGTTTTTAATAAAATCTTCATATTTTGTGTGATTCACTTATATTATGCTTCGTTCATTCGAATTGATATTTGCGCAATATTGATTTGAAGTTTATTTTTCATCCGGGAAATCGAGATTCATGGTGAAATAGAACCTATATAAGTGAAAAGAGTTGCATGCAATCCTAGATATAGGACGACATAAATCTTCTGGATTAGGGTCAAACCTAATATGGGAATTCACAAATCGTTATAATGCTGTCTTGGGGGTTTTAACTAGAAAGAGATTTCAGTTAATCAACTTGAGATTAGAAGTTTTTCGCCTTGAGAAAGGGTTTAACTTAAATTGGGAATTTCTACGGTCCACAAGACATGAGATTTTATTAAAAGAGGTTGGTTTTTGCTTAAGGGCCTACGGTTGTATTTTTAACTTGTCAAATCACAAAAACATTCTAGAGGGATTTACATTCAAACACATTTCTATCTCTTGATTTCTTATTTTACAAATCTTTCTTCATTTTTACAATTTATAATTTGTTTTCCTTTTTTCAAAGAAACAAAAACTCGAAAATTGTTAGATTAAATAAAAAAAAGACGGTAATTATTAGTACTTACAATCCTCGTGGGAATGACACTCGGTACTCAATAATCTATACTATAAAACGATAGGTGCACTTGCCTACGGTTTTAAAGGTAGCTTTTGAGCCATCAAGTTTTTGGCGCCGTTGCCGGGGATTGTAATATTAAGAACGCTTTATTTTTGTTAATTTAATCATTTTTTTTACCATTATCTTTCTTTTTATCTATCTTTGTAAGTTTTGGTTTATACTTATCCTCTTTGTTTACCGCAGTGTATATGCCTACCGTCGCCGAATTTGGAAGCGCGACACCGCCGTAGCAACACGGAGAAAGTACTAACACAGACCACGAAGAGGATACTAACGAAAGTAAAGATTTCGTCATGGAGGATGAACAAAGAACTATGTATGACTATGCCAAACCATCCATGGACGGCACGTCATCTAGCATCGTAAGGCCCGCTGTTGCCGCCAATAATTTTGAAATCAAACCGAATGTCATTCAAATGGTGCAACAATTCGTTCAATTCGACGGCCTACCAGGCATTTAAGATCCGAATAATCATATCGTAAATTTCCTCGAAATTTGCGATACATTCAAAATCAATGGGGTCTCTGATGATGCCATCCGTTTACGCCTATTCCCATTTACTCTTTGGGGACGGGCTAAACAATGGCTAAATACTTTGCCAAAGGGAACGATTACAACGTGGAACATCATGGCCGAAAAGTTCCTTTTGAAATATTTTCCACCGGCCAAAACTGCACGATTGAGGAATGAAATCTCTTCATTCACTCAAGAAGATGACGAGACCTTGTACGACACACTGGGAGAGATTCAAAGAATTGTTGCGGAAATGCCCACATCATGGTCTTCCTATTTGGATGCAAGTCCAAACATTTTACAATGGGCTACTCTCGTCAACAAGGAAAATGATTGATGCGGTATTTGGGGAACTTTGAACAATAAAACACCGGAAGGCGCCCAAGATCTCGATAGAAGGAATGGCCATGAATGGCTATCAATGGCAATCCGTGCGAGGTAAACCTAACTGTGAGCAGTGGGTGTTTATAATGCGGATGCGGTGGTTACACTAGCCGCACAGTCGAAGCTTTGACCCAAAAGATCGACGATCTAGCGGCTCTAAACCACCACCACCGCACGTTTTATCTTGTGAAACTTGCGGCGGATTGCATAATCATCAAGACTGTCCCACACACAATATCTCACGCCGAACATGCTAATTACGTTGGGAATCAAGGCAAAAATTACCCAAGTAATCCTTACAAAGAACACATATAATCCTGGGTGGCGACAACATCCTAATTTCGGTTGGGGAAATCAAGGCCAACCACGACCTAATCCCAATCCCGATCTACACACGTCTCCGGATTTCACAACCAAATCAAGGTAAGCCTAACTTGGAAGATCTTATAACAAAGTTTGTGCAATCAACGAGATACCCGATTCCGGCGGTGGAAGCATCCTTGAGAAATCAAGAGGCATCTATCCATAATCTGGAAAACCAAATAGGCAGTTGCGAAGATGATTTCCGAAAGGCCACAAGGTAGTTTCTTGGGTAATATCGAGCCAAACCAAGGGAGCACGTAAAGGCAATCACCATCGAGTTTTCCACATGAGCATGATTATGCCAATGCCGCCATGCGAGAAATACGTGGAGGATGACATGCCCAAAGAAAATCTCATGAAAAAGGAGGTTGCGAATACAAGCCCAAGATCCCTTACCAGGAGTCTAAGCAAGAAGAAGATAGAAGGGAGGACAAATTTGGTAAGTACTTGATTCTTTCAAACAATTACATGCCAATAATCCATTTGTTGACCCTCATTCAAAGCATGTTAGGGATCTTAATGACATCATTCCTAGTGAAAATAAGCTTAATAAATTATCAAATGTGCGATTGAATGATAAATGTCCTTCCAATGAACTACCACAAAAATTTAATGATCGAGGAAGCTTTATTATCCCTTGCACAATTGATGGTTTACTGTTGATAGGGCACTAGCCGACTTGGGATCTAGTATCAACGTGATGTCTTATGAAACATTCAAGCATGCGGAATTAAGTGAACTTAAACCTATTAGGATGGACATTCAATTAGCCGATAAATCGATTAAACATCCTAGAGGTATTGTTAAAGATGTGCTAGTTAAGATTGATAAATTCATATTCCCGATTGATTTTATTATTCTTGACATGCATGATGATATAGAAGTTCCCTTAATTCTAGGGCGTCCCTTTTTGGCTACCGCTAAATCTCTCATTGATGTGCATGATGGAAAGCTTACTTTGAGTAGTAGGGGTGAACAAGTTATCTTTAAAATTCCTTTGAGAAATCCTATAAATGATACTTGTTTTCCTATAAACTTGATTGAGACAAGGATAAATAATTCTTTGCTTGATATGTCTTCTAATAAAACCTCGAAAGTATGTGATGTTCAATGTGCAAAAGTTTCCTGAGATAAATCCCATTTTGAGAATAACATGCGAGAAAAATAGGACCATGAAGGTCAATTGTTCGAAAATCGATACGGGTGGCGATGTTGTTCAAAGAGATAAATTTTTTCATAAGTTCAAGGCTCGCCCGATTAAATCTTCACATTTAGGTGAAATGGTCCAGCTATATGACGTTAAAGAAGCTACCCGGGAGGCAACCCGATGTTTGTGTGCAATTGTTTTCATTCATTTTTATTTTTTTATTTTATTTTCTTTCAAAATAATCACAAGTCCTTAGAGTCATTTTCAAATCAAAAAAAAAAAAAAAAACTCTTGAACATCTTCTTGGTTGTCCTAATTGGGAATATTTGAGATTTCACGGTATTCGAGTTGTGTGTTGCTTAACTTTGATTAAGTATGAAGATGCCGTTGAAGGTCCCGTACCAAAACAACCCAATGATCACTCAACACCGATTCCACTATTGTAGTAAGGTCGTATTTTTCTTTTTCCACTTCTTTTATATCATTCTAGTTTCTTTGCTTTTTTTTTTTTTTTTTTTTTTTTTTTGAGTGTGTTGTGTGTGTTTGTCCATTTCTTTCTTTCACATTGAGGACAATGTGAATCATAAAGTTGGAGGTGGGTACAATAACATTTTCGGAATGCTAGTATGCTTGTTTGTGAGAGATGTGATTTTTATTTTATTTTTTTTTTTAACAAATTGAATGTTTGCTAGTCAATAACTTAGCCCAATTATACCTACATTAACTTGTTAATTTGTGTTTTCAATGTGAAACAATTGATTGTCTAGGATATATTGACGTGGATGCAGGCAAAATTTTGATGAGATTTCTAACACCATAAATACTTGATGTGTTAAGGCATATACGACGATACCTAGCGCTATGAACGTCTGAGAACTCGTGATTTAGTAGTGGTTAACGAGTTGTTAAACCAAGCTTGAGAATAAAAAAAAAGAGAAAGAGAACAATAAAAAAAAAAGAAAAAAAAAACGGACCAATCGAGGTTATACTCCTCTATTTGTTGTTGCTTAGTAACTAGGAGCATTCATGAGCCCCATGTTTGTCTTTTTACGTAAACGGCGGCGACACGAATATGAGTATGGGAAACCACCCTAGGAGTGTTTGAACAGAAATTCAAAATATAAACCTAGTGGAAGCATGTCTCGAAAGGTCCCAAAAAAAAAAAAAAAAAAAAAAAAAAAGAGAACGAAAAAAAAAGGAGAATGAATACTCCTTGACTTCTCATTCCAATAAAGTTCAAGAAGCTTGGTTATATGACTAGTAGGCTAACTACAATGATCTATTGAATTCTTGTATTTTCATGGCGTTATTGAATTGAAGTTGTTCATAACTATCGAGATTTGTGGAGTGATGATTTCAAGTCGAATAATGCCGCCGATATTACGATCTTTCGACAATGATCGATTTACAAAACTATGTTTTTACTTAATGGTTAATTCAGGTTGAGAAGGCCAAGAACTTGACTCGCTTATGTTCAATATGTTGAAAAAAAATCATCTTTGTATGTTGTGATTTATTGAATCCCTCTTTTTGATATAATCTTTTTGCTTGAGGACAAGCAAAGTTCAAAGTTGGAGGTGGTTTGATAAGGGTCTTTTTATGCATGTTTTATGTGTATATTTGAGTAGAATTCGAGTTATTTTATTGTTAGTTTTGTAAATTTTTGATTGTACATAGTTCATATTACTCCGAGGTGATTTTATTGATGTAGATTGACCATTCGGGGCTAATTTTGGTGAATTTCGGACCATGGATTCATGTCAAAACATACCGGGAGTTTAAGGATGCAAAAACGCTCGAAATTCCAAGCCAAACGCAGCGTCATTTCGGGGCCTTTTTGGTCCAACACGGGCGGGGGTGTCGGGCAACACGGCCGTGTTCACGGAGCCAAAAACTGAAATTTTTGCACAAAACAGACCTCCAACACGGCTTGGCGTGTTCCCAACACGGCCGTGTCGGGAACACGGCCTGGCCGTGTTGGGAAGCACGGTCATGTCAGCCGAGTCCCCTGTGTGATAAAACAAAGACGGCCCGGCCGTTCGGGGACACGGGCGTGTCAGGGACCTCTTTTTGCAACTTTTCTTTGCGGAATTTGGGGAAAACTCACCAACCAACCCATTTTGGCCACTTTTGTACACTTTTAACACCCTATTTTCTTTGAAACATGTCTCCATGTCCCCTCCTCATCACTTGAATACAAGAATTCACCAACCAACAAGGAAAATGAGGGTGATTGTTTAATAAAAGAGAGTACTATCAATGTATTGGTTGCCTATAAAAGCCAAGGGTTGAAATTGGGAGATTAATTCATTAGATACTCAGGAAATATTCATTGTATTCATTTCATTAAGTAGAATTGGGATCAAGGGGTCTTGGAGGAGAAAGCTTGGGGCAATATTGGAGAAGAAGGCTTGGAGCAACATCATCAATCAAGAAAGAAGTCAATTGACATTTTGAGAAAGATAAGTACACCATGTTTACAATACTTAAATCTTCTTGTGTAATTTATTCTTTGGTCAAAATCATGTGTAGCTAAACTCCTAGTGTTTGAATGTAATGAACTCTAGAATGGATTTGTGATTAAGGTGTGTATGTTTTTAATAAAATCTTCATATTTTGTGTGATTCACTTATATTATGCTTCGTTCATTCGAATTGATATATGCGCAATATTGATTTGAAGTTTATTTTTCATCCGGGAAATCGAGAGATTCATGGTGAAATAGAACCTATATAAGTGAAAAGAGTTGCATGCAATCCTAGATATAGGACGACATAAATCTTTCGGATTAGGGTCAAACCTAATATGGGAATTCACAAATCGTTATAATCTTTGTCTTGGGGGTTTTAACTAGAAAGAGATTTCAGTTAATCAACTTGAGATTAGAAGTTTTTCGCCTTGAGAAAGGGTTTAACTTAAATTGGGAATTTCTACGGTCCACAAGACATGAGATTTTATTAAAAGAGGTTGGTTTTTGCTTAAGGGCCTACGGTTGTATTTTTAACTTGTCAAATCACAAAAACATTCTAGAGGGATTTACATTCAAACACATTTCTATCTCTTGATTTCTTATTTTACAAATCTTTCTTCATTTTTACAATTTATAATTTGTTTTCCTTTTTTTCATCAAACAAAAACTCTGAAAATTGTTAGATTAAATAACAAAAAGACGGTAATTATTAGTACTTACAATCCTCGTGGGAATGACACTCGGTACTCAATAATCTATACTATAAAACGATAGGTGCACTTGCCTACGGTTTTAAAGGTAGCTTTTGAGCCATCAACAGAAAAAAGAAAATTATGTGAATAATATATTCCAGATTAGGTTCAACTTAACTCTATACCCCAACTAACTTGAGAAGTTGAGATGTGAATTGTGTAATTATATTTTTTTTTTCAAGAAAACAATAGAATACATCATAACGTTGAAATATCAGCCAATAATTTATAAGTAATTTACAAAAGATTTGAACATCAAAACAAAATTTTGATAGAATTTGAACCCAAAATCATGATAATTAATTTTTTTTTTACATCTTGTCCAGCTAATTCTCATCAACTAAGTAAATAAAAGATTAATTAAGAGTTAACGAACCAGAAGGGTAATTAAGTAGGGAAAAATGCAAAATTAGTCCTGGATTGCAATTAATATTAGTCCTGTAACTTTTAATATTGCAATTTTAGTTCTGTATATTTTGCTTTTTTTTTTTTGTAAATTTTGGTCCAAAAGTTTTAGATTTGTGCAATTATAGTCTTATAAGTTTTAAGTTAATGCAAATTTGGTCCTGATGACTATTTCAGTATTTCAATTATTCCCAAAATGACCTTGATAGCCAAAATAATCATTGTACCTAAGATCAAGTATAAAATGGTACTAGATCCTATATTTATTTACTTGAGTGAAATTTATTTATCATTTATACTATAAATTATCTAATATATATAATAGAAGAATTTTGGATTTATGAATCTAGATCAAAATCAAAGATACGAGTTCTACATGTATTATTTTGTAATTATAAAAATACAAAAATACGTACAAATTTGGTTTGAATGATAGGACAAAAATTACTACAACTAGAAAATAAAAAAAATTATTAAATCCAAAAAATTACATAATTAAAAAAAAAAACATTACATAATTAAAATTGTTATTTTTGCAAAAGGGAAACATTATCACAGGTCTAAAATTACAACTTTAAAAATTACAGTATTAATATTGCAACACTCTTACATATACAGGACCAAATTTACAATTTTCCCCAATAATAAGTATATAAATGTGCCATAAACTGCTAGACCAGTTAATTGATAATCAAAGTTTGTCACAATCAGGGCTTTGACTATTTGGACCCAAGGGGAGGCCTAATGTCTGACTCATGCTGCGCGTGCCCCCAAGTGGGACCCCGTATTTGACTCGTTTTAAAACCACACGGGTCCTAAGAAACGCCCCAACCACCCACTCATCCATACGGCGTCGCTTGTAGCCGCCTCAGCTATTTTAATTGAGGATTCTTTTATAATTATTATTATCGAGAAAATGCTTTTGCAAGTTGCATATGGCAAAATAAAATTTCTCCTTTTTCTTTTTCCAATTGCTAGAAGTTTTCCAAACACTTTTTAACTAATTTGTGACTCAGATCCAAGGAAAACATATTATTTAAATTATTATATATTATTACTAGTTCGATACCTGCAATGATAATACCGACTTAAAAAAAAAAGAAAAAAAACAGATGATGTTCGTCCATTCCCAATTTACTTTTCGGTCCTCGTCAATTTGCGTCGAAAAAATAGAAAATTAGTATTAAATAAAAATAAAAATATCATGCTATCTTATTCTGTATTTTGACAGGAGTCCAACATGTGACAATGTATTCAACATTAAATTATTGGTTGAATAAATTTAACATGTTGACATGCAACAAATTAATGTTGTCTGCGCTGAATTATGAGCATCGACCATTTCAATTTACGATGTCAAACGAGGCATAAAAGTAACTAAACCCATCACTTTCCTTAAACAATTTATGGAACTGACCTAACTTGCTTGCCTTTGAAATATTTTACATGTATGCAGTATGCACAAGTCAACGACGATATAGCCTCATCTATTCTATTTAGTTCTTCAAAGTTCAAAGTAAAAGTAAAACGTTGACGAGCTAGGTACCACTGGTTTGCAAGAAATACCAGAAAACGTGTTTTTGGTTAATTAAGATATTTGGCCTTATCAATATATTATTCACTTAATTAAGTTTTTGGCGCAAGTTGAATATTTATCTTTTTGAGTCCGACTATCTATGATTTAATAATGCCCCCTTACAAACATAATATTTTTGGTTGACATGATTAACTGTAATAAGATTAAATTAACATAATAAGTCTATTATTAGAAAATTTGACATAATATGTCTCATTGATTGACTTTTAGCTTGATAATTTAACACCAAAAGCTCCCAATTCAATTAGATAATTTAGGCGTCTCATCAATTAGGCATTGTGTCAATTGGCCGGTCAACTTCATAGTTTAAATTGAGCAAATATAGATTTCAAAACAAAAACTAATATAAATAGCTTATGCAATTAGTCCTAAAGTAGATAAAACTATATGTTTTTGGGAAAATGCGAATTCTTTTTAGTTTGCATATCAGTTGTGAAAAAAATTCCATAATCAGATAAGTACGTTAAATATTCTCCCTACTTTTCTCACCTTAATTTATTAGCTAGCGCCTAGCTTTCTTAATTTAATTCGTGTTGGGTAGCATGAGAATAAATAATTAGATATTTGTGTATAAGTTGCTACCTAGGGATGGCAACGGGGCGGGTTTGGGGCGGGTTTGGCCAAACCCGGGACCCGCCCCGCCAAGAAGAAGCAAGACCCGGGACCCGCCCCGCCCCGCCTCAAGACCCGCCCCGCCCCGCCTCAAAACCCGCCGGGGCGGGTCTAGACCCGCTAGACCCGCCAAATATATTTTTTAATTTATAATAATTTATATTTTTCTATTTATGGCCAATTTTTCAAAAGTAATCAAATGCCAATAGGTTAAAAAATAAATAAATATAATTATGCAACTTATTATAACTATTTTTTTAGAATTGGCTACTATTAAGGTTTTTTTTAAAAAACAAATACTATTATACTACATAGTACTCAACTAATACTTAAAATAAATATTCAAAGTATAATATTACAAGACATTATATTAGTAAATTAAACTTTAAAAGTAAATAATATTATATTAGTACTCAACTAATATTTTTAAACACATAACACTCAAATTTTAAAGTAAATAATGCAAAAATATTTTAATATATATTTAAAAATTTAATAAAAATTAACATGCGGGGCGGGTCCGGGGCGGGTCCTATAGGACCCGGGACCCGCCCCGGACCCGGGCGGGTTTTGTAACATTGGACCCGAGACCCGCCACAGGACCCATTTATCCGGGTCTAGACCCGCCCCATCGGGGCGGGTTTAATGCGGGGCGGGTTTAATGCGGGGCGGGTTTTGACCCGCCCCATTGCCATCGCTATTGCTACCTTCTTTTAGATATATATGACATACTTAAGACTCAATTATTGGAACTATGTAATACTAGTAGTAGTTACTGATATTTATTGGAAGTTTCCATTTAGTGCTTGTTTGTAGAGCCTAGGCGTAAGTATAAAATGATACAAGTTAAAAGGAAATCTTACATAAAAATCATATCTTAAGAAACATATGCAATTACTATAACGCTCCAACCTATGTGTGAGAATGATCACGTAACAAATCAAATAGTGAGAGAAAATCCATACATATATGATATATTCCATAAGTTTATAATTATACATGGTGTCTTGTAAACAAAATTATACATGGTGTGTTTTAAAGTATAACGGGGATAGTAGGGGAAATAGACAAACACTTAAACACTACAAGAAAATCACGAATTAGCGACGGATATGATCCGTCGCTAATAACGACGAATCAACGACGGACTACCGACGGAATAAACCAAAATAATATATAAATAGTTGAAAAGAACATTAGCGGCGGATATTAGCGACGATTTAAAAGTCGCTAATAATAACGACGGATCAACGACGGAATAGTGACTGACTCAAATCAAAAAAAATATTTTTTTAATAAAATAGCGACGGACCCATCATCCGTCGCTAAATTTTCAGAAAATTGGGAAAAAATTGCGACGGATTTGAGTTTCGTCGCTAAATAATTAAATTTTTATCATAGTAGCGACGGATTTAAAATCCGTTGCCAAATAATTTAAAAGCATTACCATTTTAGCGACGGATTTAAAATCGTCGCTAAATAATTAAAAGAAAGAAGCAGATTTCTTCCTAAAATACATAAGTTAAAAGAAAGCCCTAGAAATTAAAATCTAACCACACTGCTACACCACGCACGACCAACAAGGAAGAAGCAGATTTCTCTTCGGCGACAACCACCGTCGCCCAGGGAAAGCGGAGTTCTTGAATCATTGAAGAGGTGGGTTTGCTTCTCCTTCTTTAACTAGTTTTGAATCCTCCTAGACAATCAATTTTCGTTGGGTTTTTTATATTGTTTTGGATTAATTTGGATCTGATTTTTTAAATAAGTGTGCATTGATGTAAATGTGGTTTAGAGTTGCAGAATTTCGTTTTTTTCATCAAGAATTTTCTGGTAATATTTTTCCAGGAAAAAACGAGATACCATTCGAAACTTTAAAAGTAGTGATGCCACTCTTAGTTCGTTTCCAGTAATGATATGAAGTGCGTAGGCAGATAGATGGATGCACAAATATGCTTTATGAATTTATTTGAATTTGTGCATAATTAATATTCAAAAAAAATTTGCTTATATGAGATACTGGTTACTCAATTACAAGAACATCTTGCAATAATTGGAAACAAACTTTAATTTGACAATTGAATTATTAAATACTTTTGGACTTTTTGTTGTCATCCTCAAATGATTGGTTGGTGTATGTGTGTCAAATTGCTATTACCATTCTTTCATGGTGTTATAATTGCAGACTCTAAGTTTGTTGGTTTAATAGTTTACATGTGTGTGCAAAGTGCTATAACCAATCTCATTTAAATTGTTTGTTTTGGATACACTTTGTCTTTTTGTATTGTATATTTGTATGTGCTTTTAAGAAGGGGAACTGATTTTTTTAAAATGATTTTTTGCTTTCAAAGTTTGGCAATGACATTTTAGTTTTTACAAAAAAGAGAAATTTTAGTTTGTACCATGTATGCAATTATAAACTTTGTGTCACTTTTATTATTGCTCATTACGTAGACATTCTAGAATGGGATAGAGCCCTTACCAAATAGAGGGAGAAGAAGTGGAGAGATTGCATACATGTATGTAGAATATAACTGAACAATATATGAGTAAAATGACAAGTTTTCCCTTACATGCAGTTAGTAAATATCGAATGTGTAAATAATGTCTTGAGTCGATACAGGACATAAGAAAATGAGTTCTGATCGTAGTTGGATGTATGAAAGGAGAGAGGGTGGATATCTAGCTAAAGGGTTTGTTATTGGAGTCGAAACTTTCATTGAGTTTGCTACTAGTAAACCTAGATGGATGGATGGTTCCAAAATTAGATGTCCATGTAATCAACGCAAGTGTCAAAATATGCAATTTCTCGATGTGGACACAGTGAAACTGCACTTGGTCAAACATGGTTTCGTACCAAACTATCATGTTTGGACCTTCCAAGGGGAAACAGATATGAGGTTCGGGGGTGACCGAGATGTTGGTGGCTCATTTTATGCAGTCGAAGAAGAAGAAACATCAACTGGGTATACCACTATGATTCAGGATGCTGCTGGTCCGGAATTTAATGTGGGTAATACAGAAGAGCCACCGAACCCCGAGGCCCAAAAGTTTTATGACATCTTTGAAAGTCGCAAATCGTAGATTGTGGCGGGGTGTGAAAATCACTCTCAATTATCTTTGGTAGCTCGACTAATGAGCTTAAAGTCTGAGAATCGAATGTCTGAAAAATGTTTTGACCAGCTAGCGGAGCTAATGAAAGAGATTGTTCCGGATAATAATCTAGTCACGGACAATTTTTACAGTAGCAAAAAGTTGTTGAGGGGTATGGGGTTACCAGTCGAGAAGATCGATTGTTGCAAAAATGGTTGTATGATATATTGGGGCTCAGATTCAAATATGATCACTTGCAAGTTCTGTGACCATCCCCGGTTTAAAAAAAATCACTGTGGGGTTGAGAAGCGACAAAAGACTAATGTAGCATACAAAAAGATGTATTACTTTTCTTTGACTCCTCGACTGCAGAGGTTGTATGCATCTAATGCTACAGCAAAGGATATGAGGTGGCATGCCGAACATTTAGTTGAAGATGGGGTCATGCGTCATCCATCAGATTCTTTGGCGTGGAAGCATTTCAGCGAACCATCCCGACTTTGCAGCCGAGAGCCGAAATGTTAGGTTGGGTCTTTGCACCGATGGTTTTCAGCCATTTTCACAGTATGGGCAACAATATTCATCATGGCCAGTAATACTAACACCGTACAATTTACCTCCTTGGATGTGTATGAAAGAGCAGTATATGTTTTTGACTGTTTTGGTTCCAGGGCCTCGGAACCCGAAGGATAAGCTGGATGTTTACCTACAACCGCTAATAGCGGAGTTGAAACATCTATGGGAGGTTGGTGCTCATTCATACGACATATCGAAGAAGCAGAACTTTCAAATGCGAGTTGCCCTCATGTGGACAATTAGTGACTTCCCTGCTTATTCGATGTTGTCGGGGTGGAGTACAGCTGGAAGATTAGCTTGTCCATCTTTGCATGGACAAATCAGATGCATTCACACTTAGGTGCAGCGGAAAGCAATCGTGGTTTGACAACCATCGCAAGTTCCTTCCTACGGATCACACATATCGAAAAGATAAGCATGCATTTAGAAGAGATAAAACGATTACAACTCTTCCCCCAATTGTTCGGCCAGGATCCGAAATCCTTAGAGAGTTAGAGGTGTTAGGTCTAAAGAAGGTCACAGAACTTGATGCAACATATATTAATGGGCGTATTTCAAAAACATGTGGTTGGAAAAAAAAAGAATATATTTTGGGATTTGCCATATTGGAGCTCCAATTTGATACGCCACAATTTGGATGTTATGCACATAGAAAAGAATGTGTTTGACAATGTGTTCAATACAGTGATGAATGTCAAAGGAAAAACAAAAGACACATCTAAATCCAGGGAGGAGTTGAATGGATATTGTAACCGACCTGAGTTGGAGCGGGATAGTGCCACTAGAAAGTACCCGAAAGCTTGTTACACACTTGATAAGCAGTCTAAGACTGCATTGTGTGAATGGGTGAGTAGTCTCAAATTCCCGATGGATATGCATCCAACTTGGGTCGATGTGTTGATATGAAGAACCTTAAGTTGTATGGAATGAAAAGTCATGATTGTCACGTGTTCATGCAAAGGTTAATACCAATTGCATTTCGTGAATTGCTTCCCGCACATGTTTGGAAGGCTCTCACAGAATTGAGCTTGTTCTTTAAGGATCTCACTTCTACCGTTATTGGAACAAACGACATGATACGTCTTGAGAGAGACATACCATTAATTCTCGTGTAAACTTGAACGTATATTTCCGCCAAGTTTCTTTGACTCCATGGAACATCTACCGATTCACTTGGCCTATGAAGCAAAGATTCTTTGGTCCAAAGGCATTATAGATGGATGTATCCATTTGAGAGGTATGACGATTTTCTATATCAATGCAATTTGATTTATATCATATAGTCATCACTTATATATCAGATATTTTTGCCTAGGTACCTTCGCAAGCTAAAAAGTAATGTAAAAAACAAAGCGAAGGTCGAGGGCTCCATATCCAATGCATACTTGGTGGAATAAGCATCCTCATTTTGTTCATATTATTTTGAGGATCATGTTAGCACGAAACACAGAAATGTGCCTCGGAATGACGATATCCATGCTGATGTTGATGACCATGAGGAAAATATTTCAGTATTCAAGCATCCAGGTAGAGCTTTTGGAAAGGAAAAAATGAGATTTATGAATGATGAAGAGTACAAAGCAGCTCGTATCTACATTTTATTAAATTGTGACGAGGTTCGACCATATATTGAGTACGTATAATCTTATTCAATCTTCATTAGTTAATTCAATATATGTGCCTTCAGTTGCGATGTTTATGTTGTTAACATTAATTCCTTTTAAAGCATATACACTGAGCAAATAAAGCTGGGACAACCAAATATTTCAGATGCTCAGCTCGATAGTAAATTGGAAAGTGAGTTTGCAGGGTGGTTCGAGCAATATGTGAGACCTTTAAACAATTCAACTATGTTTAAATTAAAATGATTTCACTTCAATATGTGATATATTTACACATCGTTTATATTTGATGTCAATAGGCACATGATCCTTTAAACAATGTTTCCAACAAATTCATCAAGAGTCTCGCAAAAGGCCCATTAAGATCCGTTGTTACCTATCCTGGATATTATGCAAATGGATTTAAATTCAATATTGTTGGCCATGGTTCAACTAGATCTACTATGAATAGCGGGGTTTGCATCAAAGGGGCGAATTACAGTGGGGATGAGAGCGATTATTATGGTCGTTTGTTGGAAGTTGTGCGCCTAGAGTATCCAGGTTTGCCGATCAAGAGGATAGTGTTGTTCAATTGTGAGTGGTTTGATCCAACGACTACGGGTACAAAGATCCATCATCAATACAAGCTCATAGAGATAAATCATAAGCGCTGTTTCAATCGATACGAACCATTTGTTTTAGATATTCAAGCCACACAGGTTTACTATTGTACATATCCTAGTTTGAAACGTGACAAGACAGATTTGGTGGGGGGTGTTTGTAAGATTAAAGCTAGATCTAAAGTAGAAGTTATTCAATCGTTTATAGCCCCATCCTTTCAAGAGGAAACCATAGATATACATGATCCCATACAAGTAGATAATGACCCAATAACTTTGGTTGAGCCATCTGATGATGTTATAGAACTTGGAGATGAACTGGTTAACACTGAGGATGAGCTAGAGTTAGATGAAGAAACTGGTGATCAAAGTGAAGATTCAGATATAGGAGAGAGCGACAATGATAGTGAAGGTTATTCTAGATGATTCTATGGTAAGCTTGCATATTATCAAATAAAATAAAATATATTAAATATCATTGGTTAATTCAAAAACACTATTTAAAATAGGGATAATTACAAAAACTATCTTCAGGTTTTGCCTAATTACAATATAACTCCAATTATCTTTTAAAATTACAATTGCCTATGAAATTATGGCGTGGAAGCATTTCATTAGTAATATTGATATTTCTACATTGGTCTTGTCTCATCTATTATATATCTGCACTGATGCTTATGTTATTTTCTTCATTTTTATTTTCTTTCAGATGACTAGAGGTCGAGGCAGTAGAGGCAGTAGAGGCGGTAGAGGCGGTAGGGGGCGTGGACGAGGTGATAGTTCATCGGCATCACCGCATGAGGCACCACATCCTCTTTCTCCAGTTGATCAGGATGCTATGAGCTTAGATGCACCTACGCCAGGTTTTGTGCATGATGATCCCGCATTTCAGGCCGGGCCATCGACGTCTACTTCATCCGCACCTACACCATCCGCACCTACACCATGTGGTTCGTCCAGCGTGTCTTTGCCCACTGCTTATGTGTTGGGTCCTAAGTAAGTAATGTTATTTCCCTTTCACTCTCTCTCCTAATATTTACATAAAAATACTAGTATAGAAAGAATGAAATAGAAATATATAACTGTGAAAAAAGTTTGTGAGTTCACAAAATTCCCTAATTGGATTAATTTTCCTATAATCATCACTTTTACAAGTTATGAATCAATAACATGTAAAATATAATACCAAGTGTCATCTAATTAACTTGATTTCAATTAAACCTTGTTTGTTCTTTAAAAACAAAAAAGACGGAATAATAACAAAAGGTTTAGTCTAATTGCAAAAAAAAAAAAAAAAAAAACCCAACTATGTTTCGTAATTACAATATGTTGTCAATTGTTGTTAATTTGTAGATTAATGCCCCCTACGACTTCGGGTGATATTACCAAGATTTTCAAGCATAGTATCTACGTAAACGGATACAACTGGAAGAGTGTTCCGGATGATAAGAAGGAGCATTACTTTGAGGAGTTCAAGGTAAGTTAAGTAACTTAATATTCATGCATATTACTATGTAGTTGTTGATTTTCTACTTTGAAGTAGTTAATGTGTGTTGAACATTATGGTGTTGGTTTGTTTTTGTTTAGGTTTATTGATTTTTTGTTAGAAAATGATTTAATGCGTGTTGAACACGCTGTTAATGTTGATGAATATGTATGGTGTTGGTATTGTTGGTGAATATTTGAGTTGTTTTTGTTTAGATTCTCACCGGCATGTCAAATTTTTAGGGAAAATGCTGCCGAATTGTTTTTATGTTATTTTGTTGAGAATATTTGCTTATACTTTTTTGTCATATTAGTTTCGAATTATACCTTGGCATTCTTTATTTTTAGGAAAATTATTGTCGAATTTTACATAGTCTATATTAGTCTAGCAAAGTGGCATGAAAAATATTAGCCCTTTTGATTTCAACGTAGAAGGAGTAGTACATATATACTAGTATGATCAATCTTGGTGGATAGATGAAGGATTTTGTGGTGGTTGACAGATGCGTTGGGTTGTGATTGGAGGGATATTTATGCCAACTTATTCTTATTTGTTTGTCTCAACATGTACTGGGAAATTGATCTGCTAAAGCCCTGATTTTCAGGGTGGATTTGGATGCTACTTAAATTGGTTTTCAATGTTTAGGGATAATTACAAAAAACTACCCCTGATGTTTAGCGTAATTACTAAAAAACCCAGTTATTTTTTAGTGAGTATTTGTGATTTTGAGTTGTTTTTGTTTAGATTCTCACCCGGCATATGTCAAATTTTTAGGAAAAATGCTGCCGAAATTTTATTATGTTATTTTGTTGGGAATATTTGCTTATACTTTTTGTGTCGTGTTTGTTTCGTATTATACTTTGGCTTTGTTTATTTTTAGGAAAATTATTGTCGAATTTTACATAGGCTATATTATCTTGATATATTGCGCGTACTAATTAATTATATTTTTTGTTTGCAGAAGCACTATACGTGGGATCCAGCTGTTGACAGTCAAATTCATGACGTGTTCATGCATCAGGCCTCGAAACTTTACAGTGACATGATAAGCAAATTTAAAACCCAGAAAGAAAAAAAAGGACAGCCACGTAGTGTGCCTGATGATGCATGGAAGACGTGGTTGGTCTATTGGAGTCAGCCAGAGGTTGTTGCTATTTCTAAAAAGGCAAGCAACAACAGGATGTCCGAGACAGGTCCGCCTGGATCCGGTTGTTCTCGCCACTGTGGAGGTTCCCGCTCTTACATTGGGCATGCCATTGCTTTTGTAAGTTATTTTAGTTTAAATTGTAATTATTTAAAGTTTTAATAAAATTATTATGAGGTTTTTTTAATACTTGTCTTTTTGGATGCAGGAGAAGGAGACTGGGCGGACTCCTACTACGTATGATACTTTTTGCACACATATGAAGCAAAATGGTACATTTGTGGATGGGAGGTCTAAGCAAGTATCTGTAAGTATAATTTTAGAATACTTTTAAACTGTTTATAAATACATAAAAATGGTTTTTGTAATGTAAGTTAATATTTTTTGCAGGAGGATGTGGAGACACGTTTGCATGTTAATCAGGAGGCGAGAGAGGAGCCCACAGAGATGGATGGGATTTTCCTCGACGTTGTTGGGATAAAAAAGCAGCGGGTGTACGGCACTAGGTCTCAGGCGTATTTGTTTACCAACATTGGTGGTTCCAACGCTCCACCATTCGATGAGGAGGCAATGAGGAGACAGGTCACACAACGGTGGACCGAAGCGAGTCACACAAGGTGACCGGCGGAGTTAGGCTGCAGAATGATGATCGAAAGTCGTGTCGCAGCGCAGCCAGCGAAAGCAGTGGCGGCGGCGCGGCGATTGGAAAATGAACGTCATGAGCGCATTCAGTTGCAGTCACAAGTATCAGAGTTGGTACGCATGATGATGGAGTCGCGCCGCCATGGACAGATGCCGCCTCCTTGACAACCATGCATAAATTGGACAAATTCTAGACATTATATATTTTAGATTATATGTGGATGTATTGCGGATTTCTATAACTATAAATGTTTGGCATGGTGTTTTTGTAAAATATATATTATTTTGGCGATTATTGATAGATTATATAGTTTATATAAATGAATTTTTGTAATTTGAACGTGCATTATTTTTACAGGTTTTTAATTATATAAAATAAATTAAAAATAAAATAATATTTTAAAAATAGCGACGGATACAATCCGTCGCTATTTGCTAAGTGTAAGACTTAATTAGCGACGGAAACTTCCGTCGCTAATGTTAAACCCAAACATCAAGTTAGCGACGGAAACTTCCGTCGCCAATCCGTTGCTATTTAATAAACTAGCGACGGAAAATTTGGTCGCTAATATTAGAATCAAAGTTAATTGACGCAATTTAGCGACGGATGGTTCCATCGCTAAATTTAGTAACGGATTTCCCGTCGCTATATCCGTCGCTAATTCGTCGTCCATTCCGTCGCTTCGATTCAAGATTGGCAACGGATTTTTAATTTTTAGCGACAAAGTTTTCCGTCGCTATTTAGCGACGGATTATAATATCCGTCGCAAAAAAATTAACGACGAGCTAAATAAAGACGGAATAAATCCGTTGCTAATCCGTCGCTACAATATTTAGCGACGGTTTTTATGGGCTTAGCGACGGATATTTCCGTCGCTATTTTGCGATTTTCTTGTAGTGAAAGAGGATTAAATCCGGATTATTCGTCTTCACAGTGCTGTTGTTTTTAGAAGAGCAAGTGAGGGAAAAATCCTCACCAATTTATTGAAAAAGGGAAAAAAAAAAAGACAACAAAGTAAAAGTTTATATAAAAGAAACAACAAAAAATAATTAAAGACGCAATTTAAATAGAGGGCGTCTATTTTTAGAGAATTTTCGAATAACATTGTCATTTCACTCATTTGCTTGTTCAATACTTATGTTTCATTCTCTAATTCGAATAGCATTGTCAATTTAAATAGAGGACGTCTATTTCGAGACGCAATTTGGTCATATGTTTCATTCTATAATTTATATAATATATTTGCACTATAAGGCAAAATCAATTTACTTATAGAAAAATATGTAGGTAAGTATTAAACTAACCGTAAAGTGTAAATAAAATTAGTGTAGGTAAAATCATTGTAGGTAAGATTTTACTAAAAAAATATAAAACTATTGATAAGTACTCACAATATTTATGTCGATAATATTGGTGATATGTTGTAATAGGTCGGTATAGTTTAGAAAAAATAATATTTTTTTATTATGTAGGTATTTTGTATATAACTGTAAAATTTAGTGACAAAATTATTTATGTTGGTTAATTCTATCGGTAAACTGGAATGTTATTGTAGTGTAAGTATATAAATATTAATTATACATGCATTATGTGAATATATAATACTAAGTACAAAAAAAAATTATATCACGAAAATAAATTATCTGAGCATTTTACTTATTTTTTTGACAAAAAATAATTTTATTAATTGATCCAAACTGGCAATACATCGATAAACGATAAAAATAAATCTGTTAAAATCCATAAAAGACATACTATGGAAAGATTCATAGCATTTAGGTTAATAGCAACAATCGGCTTAAAGTAGCGACAATTTTGAAAATCATGTAGTGTCTAGAATACCTACGATTCGATATCTGGACCCTGTTGAAGAACATAATTAACCTGCTTTGTTGTTATCTCTATTGGATCGTAAATTTATTTGTTTGAATCTGCATAAGGAAAAACACTGCCCTAAGATGGTGATAAACCAAACGCACTAGACGGCGAAATCATAAATAGAAAAATAAACAAATAATCAAAATTTATGCGAGAATATCACTTATTTTGCCACCTTGGAATGCGAGGCTGAGAAGTGGACTTTTGTTTTTGTTTTTTTTGAATCAAAATGAATTTCATTCATTTAACAGAAGAAATTTACAATTGATTACAACATCAAATATAAAATAATTGCAAGCCCTACAAATCTAAAACATTATTTTTAAACCTAAACATATCTAATTGATCCATAAATTAGAACGCCAAAACGAAGACGCTGGACAAAACACGTACCAAATAACTTGATCTCGCTTTTGTCGCATATGTCCAGGTAATGACTCATCTAATTTTCTGAACGAATCCACAAATGGGATAAATTTATTTACTGAAAAGAAAAAGACACATATTAGGGACAAATAAAATCCACCTATTGGAGACAAGTAAAAGCCACCTATTAGGAATAAATTTATTAAAACCAATTACTAATTAAAATCATTGAAAATTATTTCCCCCCATCCTTCATAGGAGGATGATGGAAGAAAAAGAGGAAGAAGATGAACGAGTAAAAATGTGGTAAGTTTAAAAATGGCCTCTTTTGATGTTTCAGTTACAACTATAGCCTTCCATATTAAAAAAGTTCAAATATTCAATGAAGTTCCCATTATACCCTTTATAACAAATAAGGAAACATGATTAAATTCGTTACAGATATCACAGAATATGAACACTTTTAGTTTCTATTACTTGTTTTATTCGTGTCATTGTTACACCTACTTAGATCCAGTCTCCATTTCGGAGGTTTTAAATAGATCATGTCAGGTTTCCAGCCGATAAACTTAACAGGTCATATAATTAAAAGAAGTTTGATTCTATGTTATCAGTTCCAAACTAAGGTTTACAGGTGAAAATGGAAATAGTCCATTATGACCATATCAGGCCCAACATGCTTCCGTAAAATTAATAAATCCCTTAAAATCCATACCTCTTTTTGACCGATACAGCACCAGGTTAAGTGGCTCGCAACACCACCAGTCGAAAAATTACTGCCCCTGGATCGTTTGACAAACAACTCCTCACTGTTCAATCTCACCCTCAGGGAAGATGATCTGCAAGTTATCCGACTCCTTCAGCAACTGCTCAGCACAAACTTGGTACGTTTCCTACTCCAGGCGTATAAGTAATTCTTCAAAGGGATAGATCAATAGTACACTATGAACACATGTTGAACAAAAGCCTTTATTTTATTAAGAACTTAAAGAAAAATTTATTACATCAGTAATCTCCTTTTGGGAGGAGAAAACATGTTTAGCCTCTCATAAAGGCTATCACACTCTTGTACATAAAATTAAAAAACTAAAATCTAAAACTGAAAATACTCTGGAAATCTAAACTCACAACTATGTTTACAAAGAAAAATTTTTATTGTAGAAGACTCATGGAAATGTTCGATGCCCTTAGCCTTCTGCAGATATTGACCTTTATAGAGGTAGAAGACCTCTATGTTCTCTATTATTTCCCTTCAGTGGATGTCTCTTTCATTCTTGAATTATTGCTCCACTTGCAGCAATTAGTTGGCATCCAACTCATCTTCTCATGGGTTGGGCCTCCTCTTGTCTGGTATCCGAAGTTTTTTATGAAAACTTCCAAATTATGCTGACTCGTCCTTCGTCTTTTTGTAACTTGGACGGCATCTTTCATGGACCCACCTTTCGTTTTTTTGCTAAGTGGGCTGTTACCTGTCTGGAGTCACGTGTCTCCACTAACTTTGTTGGGAATCTACTCTTTTGGTGGTCCTCGAAACTTTAGATACTTCTATGACTTTTGGCCGGAATCCTTTGCCAAATTCCAGTTCCTTCTGGTTTTGACATTCGGGACAGACCCGAAGTTCCCAATGGCCGATGTGAGCCATATTACAATATTTCCGGTGAGTTTCTTTACTCCCCGGCAGCTTGTTTTCCCACAGAAGATTTCTTTTCTTTTCGAATAGGTCTTCTGCAAATCTTGTAGTTTTTCCTGTCATAGTATTCAACATGAATGATCTGTTTACTCAATTTTGATTAGGGATGGCAACGGGGCGGGTTTGGCCAAACCCGGGACCCGCCCCGCCAAGGAGAAGTAAGACCCGGGACCCGCCCCGCCCGCTCAAGACAGACCCGCCCGCCCCGCCTCAAAACCCGGAAGTGGGTCTAGACCCGCTAGACCCGCCAAATATATTTTTTAATTTATAATAATTTATATTTTTCTATTTATGGCCAATTTTTCAAAAGTAATCAAATGCCAATAGGTTAAAAAATAAATAATTATAATTATGCAACTTATTATAACTATTTTTTTAGAATTGGCTACTATTAAGATTTTTTTTTTAAAAACAAATACTATTATACTACATAGTACTCAACTAATACTTAAAATAAATATTCAAAGTAGAATATTACAAGACATTATATTAGTAAATTAAACTTTAAAAGTAAATAATATTATATTAGTACTCAACTAATATTTTTAAACACATAACACTCAAATTTTAAAGTAAATAATGCAAAAATATTTTAATATATATTTAAAAATTTAATAAAAATTAACATGCGGGGTGGGTCGGGGTGGGTCCTATAGGACCGGGACCCGCCCGACCCGGCGGGTTTTGTAACCTTGGACCCGAGACTCCGTCCCGGACCCATTTATCCGGTCTGGACGCCCCTATGGGGCGGGTTTAATGGGGCGGGTTTTGACCCGCCCCATTGCCATCCCTAATTTTGATAAAACTTGAACGGAAACTTGACTTTGTCCATCTCAGTGTGACAGACCCACAATCCCCATGCCATTCTTGTTGTAATCTGATCTTCGGTGAAGGTCATGGCCAATTGTACTTCTTCTGAATTTGCCTCTTTGATATTTTTGAAGGCTCTTTCATCTGGCCGTCGAAGCCTAATATAATGGAAGGCTTCATGTCCACCTTTTACGACGGGCTCTGTTGCTGCACTTATGAAATACAGCTCCAATGTATCCCCTCGTTTTAGGCTGTCATTGTTGGACCAACACTCGTAAACTGCTTCCTGGATCCATTTTGACAATTTTGTGATCTCCGGGAAGGCTGGTGAAGTAGTATAGATCTAGGCCAAAGTCCCAAACTTGTACCACCTTTTCACTTCTTTAGGGCTGAAATTTGGTAACATCCACACTCTTGGATATTTTCCAGAAATATCGATCTTTATTTTTTCTGGAGATATCCCTTGCCTGGTGATCAGTTTCTCCCATTTCGCCTGGTATTCCTGCCAAGAAGAATAAACTTTAATCTCGTTAATATCAAACTTAGAATTGCCCATCATAGGCGTAAGATTGATCTCTCCGTCCTTTACCCCGGACGTGCTAGGTTGATGTGATAACTCGGGATTTGACTCCGGAGTATCAGTTTTTCCTTGGGCCAATATTTCTGCCAGCTTAGGACTTGTGCTAGAGGTACTTGAATCCTCTGCTACAGGTTGGGGAGCCCTACGCTCTAAACGCTCCGTATGCTTATTAGCGGCCCGGAGGAGTGGCCCTTGAAATGCCGTCCTCAACTGAGAATGAGACCGGACACATGCTCGTATACGATCGGTTACTTTGTCCCGATCATTCCTTTGTAATTTCCCGGCCAAATCAACATTGATGACCAGGGTATCAAATTCTCGGAGTAGCATTTTCAGCTGGTCTCCAAGATGTCTTGATTTGTGAGGATGGAATCGCCTTCAATTCCCTCCATCTCTTGTTAGAAAATGCAAGAATATTTTCATGAGATTTTATAATGACAATATCATAATCATAATATTGACATTGACTTGCCATCTAAGTATCCTAACTTTTTCTCGGTTTTGATTCAATTTTGTTTTTTTGTAAAAGCTTTGACACTTGAATTATCAATTTTTAAGATAAACTTTTTAGCCAGTAGAAATAAAGGCCATTTTTTGAAAGCCTTTCTGACTGCAAAGAATTCTTTCTTGTTGATATGCCACCGTGTTGCTTCACTGTCTGTAAACAGACCACTACAGTATCTGCATGACACTTCTCCGTTTGGTGTAGCTTTTGTAAGAACTGCTACCCACCAATAATCACTGGCATCTGTGTAAAGAACCAGTTCATCTTCATCCTGTGGAATTGCAAGTTTTGGAAGCTTTTTGCAAACTTCTTTAAGCTGCTTAATTCCTTCTGATGTTCATCTTCCCATTTGAATACTGCATCTTTCTTGAGCAATGAGCTAAACACCTTCCTGTAATGAGCCAGATTGTTTATGAACATTCCAGCGAAATTAACAACTCCAAGAAAACTCTGAAGCTGTTTCTTGTCTTTCAACGTATTTGGAAATCCCCGTATCCTTTCTACAATATGACTTTGTAGGATAATCCCATATTCATCGATATCAATTCCGAGGAATTCAATCTATTTTGTTGCAATCACCGCATTCTTCTCCGAAAGCACTAATCCTTCCTTGTAACAAACATCTGAAAATATTTCCAAATGTTTGAGATGCTCCTTCATGTTCTTTGATGCGATCAGAATGTCATCGATATATACGAACATGAAACTGAAATAATCTTTGAAGAGATTATCCATCTTCCTTTGATATATCTGGGGTGCGTTAGCCAATCCCATGGGCATCACGTTCCAAATATAATGTCCTTGTGGTGTAGAGAAAGCTGTGAACTTCTTGCTTTCTTCATCCATCTTAATCTGGTAGAATCCAGATTTCCAATCGAACTTTGAGAATATCTTGGCACCTTTGATGCATTTAACCAGATGTTCTCTGCTTGGGATATAGTATCCATCGAATTCCAAAATGTTATTAATCCCCTTGTAATTAATAACAAGTCTTGGCTTTCCTCTTTTGATTTCTCCATGGTTTCTGACTAAGAATCCTGGACTGTTGTATGGAGAAACTTCTGGTGAAATTAACTTAAGGTTAATATGTTCCTTAAGTATCTTCTGCATATCCTCACGATCCTCCTGGTTCATAAGGATTGGTTTGAATCTTACGAACTCATACTCCTTTCCAGGTTTAACCTTTAAGGATGTTTTGAGCTCATTCTTGTCCCACCTTGCCAAAGGATCTTCATTGTAATTCATTTGGATCTTCTTCTTGATATCCTCGAGTGATATTAGTTCCTCTAGGGTCACGTCACTCTGCGGACTCTCCATTAGGCTCAACATTAATTCTGCAATAACCTCTGGAGTAACTCGTTCTTCTCTTTGTACTCTGAATGAATACAAGTTATAATCCCAAAGCTTCTTATCCTTTCGAGAACCGAATTGTCTATAGGATAATAAAGCTTCACCAAATTTTCTTCAATCTGCCATTTTTGGATTTCGGAGTTTGGCTTCATCACCATGCTTGCTGCGAAAATTAATAGGCATTTTTCTGTAAAATGCTTCCCGCAGTCTCTGGACAATGATCTTATGATCACATAATGTTGTGAAAATAAGTCTTCTTGTCTCATTCTCTTGTGTGAATCGCTTGAATGTTTGTAGGAAATTGTTTCCTAGCAAAACATCTGCACATGTATCATGGAAATAGATTGGTGGCGTCTTCACTTTGCACCATGGGGTACCGCCCGCGCTCCGATCATGATTTCTGCTTGTTTGATTCCCCTGTTAAGGATAAGAATCTTTTAGAGAAATCTCTTCCTGCAATAGCTGGTAAATCTTCTCCAACTTCTTTAGGAAAAACATCCGGCTTTGCAAAGTACATATTCCGGCACCTGAATCAATATATGCGGTGAAATACTCGGCCTTGTATTCAAAGATATAACATTCCGATAGAAATGTATATGGAGAATGGACTAGTGGTCATCTGATTCTGTATCTTTTATCAACCATTGTGAACTCCATTCCTTCTTGTAGTCTTTCCCAAGGTTTATGATCCTCGAGAAATTCAATTCCCAGTATTAATTGTTCTGGGATTTTCCCTGCAACTCCTATGATAGTAAGCTCAATTTCTCCTATCTTCAGGCTTCCTTGATACCTTTCAACTATTGGTTGTTGGAGATAATATAAAACATCACAAGGAAAAATATTATCCTTTTGAGTGATGTCGAATATTACTTCAACTTCTCGCCATCCTTCTGGACATTTCAGCTCTGCTACTGTTTTGAAAACATCTGGAATCCGTTGAACTGTACTTGGTCTTTTTTCTTCCCAACGGCTACTGCTCACCATTCTATCCTATTGGAAAGACATCCTTCTGGGCTCAACTCTGACACTTCGACTTTTGTTGAAGACTGGTTGATCTTGTATTTTCATATCGATCTCATTGATAGTCAGAGACTCCATGATTTCTGGTAGAACCACCCTAGCAAAGTCCTCGAAGATTTTCGGGACTTCAATAAATTCCTTTCTCAAGAATACTTCTGAATGATGTGTATTCGAGAGAGCATATGATATCTTGTATGTGATCGAGTAGGGTCTGTTCCCTTCTTTCATCAAATCTTCTCTTTTGAAATCTTGATGAAGGGTTAGGACTCTGTTGAAATCTCGATCTCCCAAATTGTATGCAATTCTAGGATAGACATTAAATGCCAATTTCCTAGCATACAAATTTCCTGTAACCGCTCCAAGGCATGAATCCTTGAGATTTGAGATTCTCTTATCAAAGATAGCCAGATTGAGTGGCGAATCTATTCCTTCTTTGAATGTTGCTTTAATAATGACTCCTATGGCTCCGATATGAATCCATGAGAGTGTATTTGAAACTTCTCTTTTAACTCTGCTTTTGATCTCCTGGATTTCTCTAATAAGGACCAACTGCATCTCGATCAGGTTCCCGGTAAACTCCATCAGAATGGCAAATTCTCCGGTTGTTACCCTGTGGATAATTTGGTGTTTTCTATTACGAAAACCAATCTTATCCAAAGCTTTTTCCATCACTCCAATTGTAAATCCATCATAGATTTGAAGCTTTGGATCTTCCTTCATAATTCTTATAAGAGTCTTATGAGACACCGTAGAGGAATCCTGACATATTCTCCCTGATCGTTTGTTGAAGAATTTCTTCTTCACTCTGATTCTGAACTGGATTCACTTCCATCATCAGAATAGATCTCTTCTTCATAGATGCTTTCATCTGAGGGAATATCCTCAAATTGATACACCTGTATTAAATCCTGATAATAGACAACTTCTTCGATTTCTGGGGTAGATTCGAACTGTCTAACTCCTCGCTTTTTATTATCTGGGCAATCCGTTGAGATATGTCTTCTTGCTCCACATGTCCAGCAATTACAGTCTTTGAAACTTTCATTAGCTCTGGTGTGAGCACGCCTGAAAGTTCTTCTTCCTGGATTTCTGCTGGTACTTGCTTGATTAGAACTTGATGATGAGGCTCTACTCCTGCTTGGGGTTGGTCTTTGCCCTGATTTATAACTTCGGGCTTTTTGTTTTGACCAGAACCTTCTAGGTCTCCATGAAGACCTGCTTCTTTTGTTGCTGCTTCCTCGGCGGTATGGATGGCTTCTGTCCTTCTTCTTCTTGTGCCGCCTTGGTTGACCTCCCACAACTGTTGGGATATCATCGTCTACGTAACATAGAGGAAATGCTTTGTTAATTCCTCATAATCTCTTGTAATTCCGGTACAGTGATGCTTGGTAGCACCATTCAGATAACTTGGCCTTTAAGAAAGACATTCTTCTGGCCACATTGTCTAATTCTGCTCCATCCTTGTATTCCTGATAAGCATTTCTCTCCAGGGACTTGGAATTTTTGCAAAGAATAGCTGTGAAGCTTCTCTGTCTCCAATCTTGGACTTCCACATGTACTCGGTGAACAACTTGATATATTCGTCAATATGACAAATATCATGTAATTCAAGGCTATAGAGGGCTTGTTTATATCTTTTTCTTTTTTCATCCTCTAATCCCTCAAAATAACCTGTGCTGATAAACTGGATTTTGAATAGTTTTGCCATATCATCAACAATTCCTTTTAGTGATTCTCCTGATGTGACCGCGCTCTTCGTACTTGCATC
This sequence comes from Rehmannia glutinosa, assembly GCA_016081115.2. Lineage (NCBI taxonomy): Eukaryota > Viridiplantae > Streptophyta > Magnoliopsida > Lamiales > Orobanchaceae > Rehmannia > Rehmannia glutinosa. The sequence goes on from CM071933.1 coordinate 69,717,501, forward strand.
GGTCATATCCCATGCGATCTTTACATATCCTTCAAGACTCATTTCAAGGAGTAAAATGAATGAATCCTTTGTAAGATCGAGGATTCCCGCTGCAATCCTCATAGCCGAAGCCCATTCATCAATGATAACTTCTCTATTTTTAAAATCTGGGATATCTAGATTTAACATCAACCCATATGGATGTATTGGGTCGAGATGCGATCTTCCATAAGGCGTTTGATAAACATTTGGCCTTCTAGAAGGTTGTCGAGTTCCTGCAAGAGGTTGTCGAGCTCTTGTTCCTGAAAGTGGTTCATCTCCTGTGGTAAAATCTCCAACGTGATGCATCCTCTCATCCCGGGTTCCATGATTTGAGCCCGCGCTTTCTTCTACGTTGAAATTTACTGGTGGTGGTGGAGGTGGAATTGGTCTACCTGCTGCGTCATAGGTAACCAATGCTGTTTCATCTCCTGTGTTCATCTTTAAGTCTACAATTCCTAATCCTGCGAAGGTCATGTAGATCTTTAAGATTCATTTTCTCCATATCCATCACTTTTTAATGTGTGACGGATTTTCCTTTGATGATAGCGATGAGCTTTTCATCATTTGTCATTTTTCGTATAACTTCGGTTGGTTTCCCTTTTTGATGTAAATAGGGAACTGTCCCGAAATCAATACGTTTCTTTCCTCCGGATGAACTTGGTCTGTCCTCTAGGTTTTTAACTCGTTTCTGAATATCATGAAGGATTTCAAGAGTTTCCTTCTAATATTTCACCATCATCTCCATCTGGTTTTGGATCTGATGAACTTGTGCTGGTAGATGAATATGGCGGTTGCCATAATTCTGCACTGTCTTCTGGACTTCCCTAATCTCTTTTGAGATCTTAGATGTGACCGGAAGTATCTCGCTCCACTCTGGTACTCCATTGGGAATCATTATTCTGATGGGCATTTTCATGGACTTCTTCTTGACGATTCATCAGATCGACATATATTATCTGGTTTACTGTAAGAAAACTCAGATAATATGACGTTTTTTTCTGGCAGTGTCTCAAGGTTTTCCTATCGGCTCCTGCGCGTTCTTTTTCATCATATTGGTTTTGCCAATATGCTATCTTGTCTTGGTGATCTTGTGCGTACAACGTCAAAATTTGACGATATGTCCTGTAAGCTCTGTTGTAAAAATTCCTGCCTAGCCCCGGTTAATCCCCGCCTAGGCGCTAGGTCCCCCTTGTCCGCCTACGATTTTTTTTTTTTTTCCGATTAGTCCCGCCTAATCCCGCCCAAGTCCCGCCTTGGCGCTAGACCCCAGTCTGCCGCCTAGCGAGCGCCTAGCGTTTTTTACAACATTGCCTGTAAGGTGTACATCTTGGACAATTGTCCAGATCCATATACTCGGAGTAATTTTCTCGTCAATTGGCTCTGATACCGTTCTTACGGCCACTAAAACCTTTAAAAACCATTAGTTTTCCTTCAATTCAATATAAGGGGTATTTTGGGGTTAAAACAAATAAAAGGGCTATTTTTGAACATTTTGAATAAATAAGGCCATTGTTGTACATGTGCTTTAAAATTGGGCCATTTCTAATCTTTTTCCAGTAAAAATGACTAGGGTTTGAGAGAGAGAAAAAAAGAGGCTAAAAGTAACGCTTATATCTCTGCTAGGGTTTCTCTCTAAGGGAGCGAAAACCTAATCTGAGAAGACCTACTACCGCTGTGTAGTTTTCTACCATCAAGGCTTTGAAACAGCCTTTGGTAGTTTCACAGAGTTAGGTGAACGGCTAGCAATGGATCCGGACGAAATTGCGAAGAGAATAGAGAATATCAAACTCTCGAGTAAGAAGAACAATCACACAATTACTATCGAACAAGGGCTTCGTAAGAAGGGAGAGGAACGTATAGCATAGTGCCTTGTGGCGAAAGTATTGTCCGCCAAATTAATCAACAAGGAGACCTTCCGCCACCACCTGCCGCGAATACTTCAGGCCACGAAAAAAATCAAGATCGAAGCGGTGGGTGAGAATCTGTTTGTCCTGGAGTTCACAAACCCAATAGATCGCAAGAGGGCATTGTCAGGGGGGCCGTGGCATTTTTTTCGAAACCTTATATTATTCTGGGAACTCAACGGCGTACAAAATCCAAACTCGATGGAATTTAACAATTGGGACGCATGGATCCAAGTACATAATCTGCCAGTGGTGTTCATGCAGGAGAAAATTATTAGAAGGATTGGAAACAAGATATGGCAGGTTATCGAAATTGACAAGGGAGATCTTGATGTCCTTCTGGGAAAATTCATACGGTTGAAGGTACGATTACAGGTGAATAACCCACTCCAGAGCCACGTGGTAATTGAGGGGGATGATTGTAATGAGGAGATAATCGTACTTCTGACTTACGAAAAATTACCCGACTTCTGCTACGCTTGCGGAAAGGTAGGGCACACGTGGAGAGAATGTGGTGACAACGTAGTAGAGGGCCAAAGTATGGAATTTGGTAGTTGGTTGAGAGCCTCTCTACCCATGGGGAGGACACGAATTATGAAGAAAGATGATGAGGGGCGTTTTGCGGCAGATACATGAATCAAAACCGTCGACAGGGAGCATACAAGGGAGGTCACGCCGGTCCCACACAACAACAATAAAATGGAAGCCTAGAAAAAGACAGGAAATGAGACGGACATGGCTCTAATACAGGAGCAGTCGACGGCCGTAGTAATAGTCCAGGAGGATAATGGAGAGTCGGTGGAAAATATAAAACACACGATGGATGCCGATTGGGACCACACTGACAGGAGTACGATCTCTCCACACACAGAAATTGAGCAGCATGATAAAATTCAACATAAATCTTACTCAGATACATCTACAGGCCGTAGCCCGAAAAATTGGAAACGACGAGCAAGAGTGAAGAAGCATGCAGCGAGCTCCCCACATAAACGAGAAACAAGGATCAAAAGAAGCCTATTGGACCCTGAAGGTGTTTTGGAGGAACAGGCTACAAAAAAATTGAAACTGAGAAAGGAGAACACACAAGGGTTAGAGGATCTGGAGATTAGCGACATGGACACTTCTGACTTGGCGGGGATTGCGGTGCAACCCCGCCAAGAACAATGAGTTGCATAATTTGGAATGCTCGGGGGCTTGGAAACCAACGAGCATTCCGGGAACTTAAACGGCTAATCGCCGAAAAGGACCCACAACTCTTATTTTTGTGCGAAACGAATCTGAGAGCGAGTAATTTGAACATCTTCCATGGTTAATCGGGGGAGACTTTAATGAAATTTGTAGCCACAATGAAAAATCAGGGGGAAGAAGGCGCCCGGAGGCACAGATTGATGACTTTAACGGAGCTATTGAGGAGTGCGAGCTTCGAGAAATTTATGGAGAGGGTGACTGGTTTACCTGGGTCAATCGCCGATCGGGGGAGAATATTATTTTCGAAAAGCTTGACAGATTCTTCAGTACGCTTAAATGGCGACTCCTTTATCCCATTGCCAAAGCACAAACATTGGAATATTATTCATCGGACCATAGGGCCGTGAGAGTTAGTTGGAGAAGGGAGGGCAGTATAAGCACAATCAATAGCAAGCCTAGAGGTAGAGGTTACAAATTTGAAAAATTCTGGAGCACTGAACAGGAGTGTAGAGATGTTGTTAATAAAGGTTGGAACATTTCTGGAGAAGGGTCCACCTTAGAAGAGAAGATGGCTAAATGTAAGAGAGAGCTACAAACTTGGGCTGATTCCAAGTTCAGATATCTCCCACGTTGCATTAAAAATGAAAGGGAAAAGTTGAATAAATTGAAGCACTCCAATACTTGGCGACAGGCGGCAGCGGATATTAAGGAGTTGGAAGGCAAGGTTGAAAATCTGGCTGCCCAGGAAGAAATTTTTTGGAAACAGAGAAGTAGTAATAATTGGTTAAAACACGGTGACAAAAATACGCCCTATTTTCATGCGCAAGCCAATCAACGGAGATTGACGAATACTATAAAAGGCTTGGCTTCCAAATAGGGGGATTTTTGCACGAGCGTTAAGGCTATGGGGGAAATCATAACATAATATTTTACGGAAATTTTGTCCTCTAATTGCCCGACTAGCGAGGAGATTGATACAGTAGTCCAAGTAGTAGAGCCAAAGGTCGACGCGGAGATGAACAATTTTTTAGGTAAACCGTTTGATGGGAAGGAAGTGAAAAAGGCGCTTTTTGACATGTTTCCGGATAAGGCGCCGGGCCCCGGCGGGTTACCTGCCGATTTCTTCCAAAAATATTGGAATATTGTTGGGGAGGATATTACTACAGAGGCACTGAACATCTTAAAATCATGGAGGAGACATTACACGATGGAATTCCGCTATCATCACCCTCGTTCCTAAGGTAACTAATCATGTTCTCGTTAAAGAATTTCGCCCTATAAGCCTTTGTAATGTTCTTTACGAAATAATTGCTCGTGCTTTAACGAATCGTTTGAGAAAGGTACTGCACGATATAGTGGACGAATACCAAAGTGCGTTTATCCCAGGCCGACTAATAACAGATATTGTCATTTTGGGGTTCGAAAGAATTCATTGGATACGTAATCACAAGGCAAATAATAGAGGTTCTGTGGCTTTGAAACTGGACATGAGCAAGGCGTACGACAGGGTTGAATGGGGATTTTTGGAGGCCATTATGCGTAAGCTTGGATTTGCAGAGGCATGGATAGCACTGATGCTCAAATGTGTAAAAACAGTGTCCTATTCCTTTAACTTGAAAGGTGGAGTGGTTGGGACGGTTATTCCACAACGAGGGCAAAGACAAGGCGATCCATTATCGCCATATTTATTTGTCATATGCGCGCACGGGCTGTCATCACTGTTCAAACATAATCTTGAGACGAGATGGATAATGGGCGTGCGCATAGCTCCCCGCTGCCCCCCTTATCCCATCTCTTTTTTGCGGATGATAGTTTAGTTTTTTGTCGGGCATCGGAGGAGGAATGTAGCCGGGTTGCGGGGTTATTGCGTAGCTACGAAAGAGCGTCGGGACAACTCATAAACTTCGATAAATCGGCCATTACTTTCAGCCCGAACACGAAGGTGGACATGATAAACTATTTCAGCACACATTTACGGTTCCGGTCGTACAAGGCCATAATATGTATCTTGGATTGCCTACATTTTCTCTTAGGAGTAAAAGGGTCCAATTTGGATATTTGAAAGATAGAGTGATGAAGCGAATATCGGGCTGGGGTGGAAAGACATTCTCGGAAGGTGGCAAGGAGGTCCTCATTAAAGCCGTGCTACAATCTATACCTACGTATGATATGTCCTGTTTTCGCATACCCCAAACAATATGTGACGAAATTGAAGGCGCGTGTGTGAATTTTTGGTGGGGAATGGAAGGAGGGCGAAAGAGATTGCACTGGATGAAATGGTCCGAGCTGTGCAGGCCAAAGAGCATGGGGGAGATGGGTTTTCGCAACTTGACTGAATTTAACAAAGCCCTTCTTGCAAAGCAAATTTGGAAAATTATTCGACAACCGGACAGCCTAGTAGCTCGGGTGCTCAAGGCAAGGGCCCGGTCTTCCTCAGTATGCATCTATAAAGATAGTAAGAGTCCATTCCCATTGATTGAAATAGAAAATTTCGGAAGAATTTTAGATTGGAATAAATTTCCAATCATCTGACTACCTTTCTTTTCGAAATACAAACACGGGAATCGCTGAAATATCTCTGTGATTGAAAGAGTATGAGTCATATCATAGATTACTCCATTGGAGTCCAATGGAATTCGAAATTCACAGATTTTTATTTTAAATAGTTCAAAATGCGTTGCCGAACGATCTATAAAACAATTGATACGGTTTGATTCCTGAACTTAATTAGTAGTACTTCTAGAGCCCACTTCTTCCCCACACTACGAGTGAAAGGGAAAATGTAAAGACTACCATTAAAGCAGCCCAAGCGAGACTTACTATATCCATGTGAATTATGTCCCCTATCTCTATAAATACGAAGGAATTATTCCATTATTCCTCACTAATAATAGTGGAATCAATGGCGCAGAGTCAAAAAGGGATTATTTCCGCCATAGTGTATTATGGATGCAAAGTTGGGAAATAAACCATCATTTATTTGGAGGTCGATCATGTGGAGCAGGGAGGTACTCGAACAGGGGCTGTCTTGGAGAGTTGGAAATGGCCGTCGCATAAGGATATTTAGGGACCATTGGGTTAAGTCGTTGAATGAGAAGTTGAGCTACACTAATTGTGAGTTGGGGGAAGAAGCCAGAGTTGAAGAAATAATTGAAGCTGGTGTGTGGAATGAACAGATAGTACGAAGGAATTTCATGCCATTTCTAGCCAATGAGATTCTTACAACGACGAAGCCTGCATCGAATCGAGAGGACAACAGGTATTGGAAACACGATGCGAAGGGAATGTACTCGGTCCGTTCTGGGTACAAAATGTTGATTGGATTTTTTCTGCCTCATTCTAATTATTGCTCCATGGAGATAGAGAAGTGGTGGAAATTTCTATGGGCGCTTTCCATTCCTCCGAAAGTGCGTATCTTTTGGTGGCGTGCGTCTCATAATGCCATTGCAACGAAGGTTAATCTCATAAAACACCACGTGCCTGCGGAGGGAGGGTGTGCACTCTGTTGCTCGAGTTCTGATACAACGACTCATTCGATTTTCTTTTGCGCGGCTGTCCGTCATTTGTGGAAGGAAACAGAGTTCTGGCCTAGTTTAAAAAAAGCTAAAGTGGGTGATATTTTGGATGTTGGACTATGGATGAAGAGGGAATTGGACAAACAACAATTCGAGTATTTTGCTTGTCATACCTGGGCGGTTTGGAAGGAGAAACAAAAATATGTGCATGATAAAAACCAGCAGGTGATGGCAACCTCTGTTAGGTGGGCAGGTGATTTTTTGAGCTCATATCAGATTGCACAGCAAAGGTGTAGCTGCAATGTACAAGATAACGGACGGGCTGAAGCGACTTGGAGGAAACCACCATCAGGCTCATTCCGACTGGACGTGACGCATGCTACAACGCGAAGGAACAGAAATTTGCAACGGGGGGTGTTGTGTGGGACTCAGACGGGCAACTCAGATTGGCATTTGGGCGGACTGTGGAGAAGGTAGACAATGCCCTTGAAGGAGAGCTGTTAGCAATCAATGAGGGGCTGATTCGAATTAAAGCAGCAGGCATGGGACCTATTGGGTATATTCGGACTCTTTAATGCCAGTGCAAGCAGTCACGACCATCGAAGAGGATCTTAGCCACCGTGGATTTTTGATTCAGGATATATTGGGTTTACTAGAGGAATTGGGAGCGACTAATATTACACACGTGCGACGAATTGCTAATAATGTTGCTCATAGATTAGCTATTTTTTCTGCTTTTGCTTCCACGTCTTTTTGTTGGACGGCTGAAGATGCCCCGCAATGGGTGAACGAAATTGTAACGGCTGACAATTCTATCTCTTAATAAAGCTTTACAATTTCTTTAAAAAAAAAGAGAGAAAAAAAGAGGCTGAGAAGTAGACTTGGGCAGGAAGAATATCTATCTAATCCAAAAATTAGTACAACTACTAATTTTTGCGGGGGACTGATAATGAAAACTAATCAACCAATTATGGCGGAAAACAATACTCCGTAATTAAATCATGTATTTTATTATATATCCTTCTCAACAAGTCAATCATACTGAATATCTTGAAAGTGAAATGTGCCTGATATTCCGGTTCCATGTATATATTATTTCGACCTTAGAATTTTAGTAAACAAAAATGAAAAAAGGTACATTATTCCTCCTAATAGTGACGTGGCAAGGGAAATCAAATCTCCCTCTCATACCACATCCCTTTCTTTATAAGCAACTTGGAATATTTTATGCTTTGACACTAAACAACAAAAATCAAACACTAATTAAAGTTGCAGTTGCTGCTAATCAAGCAAGAATATACAATTATATAACGAAAGAAGAATTCTATCCAATTAATTTCTCTTTTATGTTTTGTTAATTTTCCAAAAGACTTAATTGTGATTTTGGTTATGCAAGTATAAGGGTTGAAATATTTGGTTCTCTAAGTATCTTATATAACAATTTTGGTCTATGAATCCAAAGACTGACATATTTGGTCATGTAAATATCTTATGTAGCAATTTTGGTCTCATAAGTTGTATTTTTGTGCAATTTTGAACTTATATGGGTTATTCATATTTCAGGACCAAATTTGCACAAACTTCGAACACATGAGACCAAAATTGCTATATAGCATACTTGAAGGACCAAATATGCCAATTTTTTGTAATTATTCAACCAAAATTGTTACACACAACAATTGTAGGACTAAATTTGCCCCTTCCTTATATTTAAAGGACCAAATATGCAATTAAGCCCTTTTCCACAAGACCCCTAATTAATTTTAGGGTAGTTTAATTCACCTGTCCGTACCCACCAACTGTTGCACCTGTACATGTACACATGTGTGTATATATATATGTGTATCATACATACAGCACAGGCTATAGAATTCACTTCCATATCAACCCAACTCAAACTTTTGGCAAGAAAGCTAGAGTCGCACAAAAGAAGAATAATTTAAGGCCAAGTGAAAACATCAACATATTATTTTCAGAAAACTTGCTCAACTTCACAAGCTAAGTACTTATCCATGGCAGAAGAGTTAATATGTGGAGGAAATTGGTGGAACTCATCGAGAATGAATCTCTTCCGTTCATCGCCATGTTCGTTGGGATCCAACGGCGTGGGGTGGCTAAATTACGACCCGATGATGGACATGAAAACTACAAGATCAAGCGAGGATAGCTCAGCCGGTTCGGCCTCCGACGGCAGCAGCTCTGTAGTTTTCCAGAATGTTCTAGAATTACCTCAGCATACCACTGGCAATGGAAGCAATATGTCAATTGACTCAAATATCGAAATGATTGATTTGCTGTAAGTTTTATTTTGTTTAATTTTGTTTTCGTATTTTTATCCACTAATAATCTCTACCTTTAATATACCTGAAAAAGCTGTGTGTTTTTGGACTTGTTTTCTTTGTAACCATGTGAAAAAGGAAGTCAAGTTGATGCACTCGTATTTTCTTCTTGTCCTTTTACAGCCATGATAGTGGAAGATCAGAGGAAATTAATTATTCTAACATCTTACAAGAATTTGCACCCTTGGATTCATTCAGTAACTCATTCAAGCAAGGGAATCAGAACATTCCTCTAGAGCAGCAGCCATTAAACTCCACTGAATTTGGTGCAACTAATAATTGCCAAGGGCTATTCGATGGATTTCCATTGAATTCAGCTTCGTATAAATTGTTGCAAAATTTGTTTGACATAGATTCTGATCAGCCCCAACAATCTTTACCAGATAATAATCAGCAGGCAATGAATTACTCGTCTCAAGTGAATTCAAATGAATTAATCTTGCCGACAAATTCACCGATGGTTAACCCGTCTTTTGCAAATCCTTTGCCCTTCAATAATATTATTAACGCACCCTCATGGAGTAACGTTGACGCTTCCACACAATCTCAGTTCTTTCCATCGTCTCTTAGCACAAAGAAACGTAATCTTTCCAGTGTCCGTGCTAAGGTAAATATTTGTAGCAAGTTTCTTTCACGTAATTTAGAATTTCAATTTAATTTGGGCATGTGTTTAGGGTTTTTTTTTTTTTTTCCTCACAATTGACTTGACTTAGAATTGTTTTCACAAATTTTCAGCACGATCAAAATGAAAAAGCTAGGGACTTGTCCTCAATGGCTAAGAAAGCCAGTAATACTGAACCAGCATTCAAGCGTCAGCGAATTGAAACTCCATCACCATTACCAACCTTTAAGGTACAAATACACTTGATTAATTATCTTTTGACATAATTAAAGGGAACTTTTAATTGTAAGTAGAAATCATTAGTCGTGTAAGGCAATGGATGATGATAATTAATTTTGGGCATTTTTCAATAGGTTCGAAAAGAGAAATTGGGGGACCGAGTAACTGCCCTCCAGCAGTTGGTTTCACCTTTCGGAAAGGTAATTTAGAATTTGGATATTCTTTCAATTCTTCAACATTATAAACAGTTTAATTAAGTTGTCTTTGTATTAAATGAAAATTTGTTACTCTTTCAGACTGATACTGCCTCAGTTCTCCATGAAGCTATTGAATACATCAAATTTCTCCATGATCAAGTCAGTGTATGTTCCCTTTATTGTATTACTCCTTATATGGCTTAATTGTAATTTTGGTCATGTATATACAAGGCAGTGACATATTTGGTCCTATAAGTATTTTATATAGCAATTTTTGGTTCCATAATTTATGGTTTTTGTGCAATTTTGTTCATGTAAGAATAAAAAAGTGACATATTTAGTCAATTAAGTATCTTACATTGCAATTCTAGCCCCGTAAATTTTTATTATTTTTTCAATTTTGGTCCCATAAATTCTAATTTCACATAATTGTGATCCTAAATGGCAATACAATATTTCATTTCACTCTTTCGGGACCAAAATTGTACAAAATTAGGATTTATAGGACCAATTTTTCACAAAAATCAAAATTTACGGGATCAAATTGCAACATAGGATAGTTGTATGGCCAAATATTCACTCCTTTATATTTAGAGGAGCAAAATTGTTACACATGATACTTAGGGGACTAAATTTGCCAACCCCAATTACTTACAGGACCAAAATTGTAATTAAGGCCTCCTTATATTCCACTGCAGCTTAAGCTTAACTTAGTACTCTTCAAACTCTTATTGATTTCTGATATGTAGTATATTTTTTGATTTCAGGTATTAAGTACACCGTATTTGAAATATAGATCTCCTCCGCTGCAACATCTACAGGTAGGGCCTAATTAAGATAATTATTTGCAATTATTTATTTCTAATGTTCGGCCGAGGAGCATTTGCAAAATGCTTCAAATTGACTATAGTATTAAATAAGAGTACAAGATTCTGATACACTTTTTCTGGTAATTTGGAACAATAATTGAAAGACCAATTGTTTAGTAAAGCTAATGCTGTTAGCCATATATTTTGCGCAGGCTGGTGATAGAAAAAAGGATCAAGAAGGACTAATACAAGACCTCAAAAGCCGGGGTTTATGCCTTGTGCCCATATCAAGCACCTTTCCAGTAGCTTCTCATGGTACCACAGATTTCTGGACACCAATATTTGGTGAGAGAGCTTAAAATAGAGTACTGAAAAAAAAATTATATTCAAAAAAAAAAAGAGAATACTGATTCTGATATAATTAAAGTCATCTGTTCGGGAAAAAAAGCTGGATAGAAAGATTGTATTACAAAAGATGCATTTTTGTGTAGTACAAGTAATGAGAAAAGGCAAGGCAAAAGAGAAAAAGAGAGGAAATTAAAGAAGTGACCGTCCAAGGAATTGAAGACAGCCTATCCTGGGCCATATCATGTAAGCCAGCATATGATTAATTAGTGTACATAGAACTAATTAAGGATACCATAAAGTTGTAATAAACTTTTTATTACAATATTTGATCAAAGGGTGGTTTAGGAACAGGTGCTGAATTTAGCTTTAGGTTGATTAATTAGTGTAGGAGACATATATGATATGCATTAATATCAGTTTGAGCTGAATCCTGTTTCTTTATTTTATATAAGGAGGCATCCACCAGCTTTTAATTTATGCAAAATTTGAACAAACACATTATTGATGAATTTGAGAGAAGCAAAGAGTATGTGGTACTTATTTCATTATCTCAACTTTGATTTGTTTAGTAGTTGAAGTTTTAGTGGAAGTCAGAATGCGTCCCACACTACCTGTTTTTTAGGGTTTCTTACTATTATTGAGTGGGGCAGGGATTGTTTCTACCTACAATCCCATTACAAGATTTTTGCATATATAAATTGGATTTTTGCATTTTATTTTTATTTCTTTTCATAAACAATTTGTGTTTTATCGTAATACTACAAAATCAAGGGACTAAATTGATGTTCATGTGGCCTGGTTGAAAGAAGACTAGTTTCTCATTAACCCAATTTCAATTTTCTTTTCATTTTTTTTTCCACCAAGGCATGTGATATTGGCCACATTTGTCCAATGTCCTGACTAGCACTTTGACTCCAGGTATATGATTTGATCACACAAGTTTCCGCTCGTAGTGGAGCTATAACTCCATAATATGTCCAGAATTTGGCTTAATTGTAATTTTAGTTAGGTAGCTTTTAGGAGTTGGCAATTTTAGTCATCTAACTTCTTAATATGACAGTTTTCGTCCTTGACGATTTAGTCAAAATGCAATTACAGTTTTGTAAATTTTAATGGTCATATATAGGTATATTCGGTATTTTGTGTATTCTAGCTAAAGAATAATGATATTTTAGAAACATATGAAATATTGAAACTCCCAACTGAGACCAAAATCGCAAAAAATTGAAACTTGTAGGCAAAAATTGCACAAATTATTAAAACTTATAGTATTAAATTTGCAGAGAATTAAAATATTAGTGGATCAAAATTGCTAGCTAAAATATTTGCATAACTAAAATTGCTAGTCCTTTGTAGTTACGGGACCAATTTTGCAATTAAGCCTCCAGAATTTTATAGCATCTTAAGTTGAATGGTATAAACCAACATTGGAGCATTTGTAGGAAAAAAAACACATTATAGCTTTTGCAAATAAGTATTAAGGAACAATAATTTTGGGTACTCGTATATGTTTTCTTGCTATCAAAAGAAGCTTTTCAATACAGGTTGGCATTTAACTGGTGATCATAAAGTAAAAACAAGAAGAAAAATCGAGTATCCAATTGAAGTCCCGAGTCAAAATAATAACAAATGAACAGTACCTCTCTATACCAATCAGATTGTTTTTTTGTATCCTTTTATCCGAATAGAACATTTGCTGATGTACGCCATATGTTTGTTTCTGTTTTAGTTGTTTATTGGATTGTTCTCCTGGTATCTAGCTTGCTCTCGCTAGCTTTCAGAATGACCTTTTAATTAATCGTTTTGACAAAATTATTAAGTCGTAAAAACAGTTAAATCATGTGCTGATTCTATCTAGTGGAGATCAATCGATTTTTCATTCTTAAAAGTACAGTTTCAGTACTTTGTCCAACAAATAAAACATCAATAGGGTTTCCATAACTTTTTAGATTCTTGGTTACATATTAATTTATACATAAAGAAAAACAAGATTTTAATTTTGAAAGATACATACACAGGTTGTATTAAGAAGATTATTATTTTATAACCTTGCCTAACCGAAATGCAGTAGCACATGATGCTATTTGATGCTGCTTTTTTTTTTTTTTTTTTTTCCACAGCTCACTCCAAGTTAAGGAATCTGATAAATCGATCAAACTTCTTCTCTGGAGCTTGTAGAGTTTTCGGACGGGAACTAACCTGCAAACACAAAACAAGCTTAGGGGGTCCCTGGGGTTCCCAGGGAGGCCCCTCCGATGCTCAGGTCAGTGACTATATGAGAGAAAAATCCAGAGCGCGGGAATGTAATTTGCAGTAATTAATTCAACTTACTTAATTACAAATGGGACGGGAAGACCTTTTTATACCAGGGATGATGGGACGCATGGGTCACGTTGGAGAAATCGGCTCGTTTCCAACGTGGCCCGAATAATTGCGAACAGAGCCTCGTGGGCTGCTTCAATAATAGTTTGGGCCTTTGGGCCAACTGACAGTATTTGGATCCAATGATTAATATATATATGAGTAAATAATTAAATAATAATATAATTAAATAAAAGAAATAAAATGACGATTTTACCCTGCAACAAAAGCAAAGGTTAAATTCGGAGAATCACCTTTTACACTCGAAAAAATAATAAGAATTCATGTTAATCTCATGTATTGATCGACCAAATTACATCTATTAACCTTTAATATTGTTGCAATTTAACAAATATGAAAGCTTCAATTTAGAGACTCCATATATATGACAACTGACAATGGACAAAATATCAAAACGCATATTTTGTCTTCAAAGTTCAAACTATTACTAAAAAGAAAAAAACTTTGACAATTCCAAACTTTTATTGATGGTACCTGTTGGCATCTGCTTTATAATCTTTTTGATGACTTGAAATTGATGGGCTGATGGGCATTATACCATACCTTCTAGCATCATCAATAAGCATATTTTGCTAAAAGGATTGTACTCTCAATCTAATTTGGAAATTTTAGCTTGGCTGAGGACATTTTAATTTAAAGATGCAATTGAAGAAAAATAGAAATAACGAATTTTGAAAAGTAAAAGCATCCAGGCATGTATGATGAACTACTGTAGCTTTTTTGAGCTAATCATGGCAAAACTCTTTATTAGACTTCCCTGTTAACTTTTGCAATGTAAAACTTTGAAGCCGTAATAAATAAATATAGGGATTTTGATGCAGGCAGGAGCGAGAACAAAGATACAAATTCATTTCATACGTTGATTCTACACGAATACCATAAGAGAGACAAGAATTGAGAGAAAACCCTCTTTTTTATTAATATCAAAATTCAACCTCTCTAAAAATAATGATAAATCAACTTTTTATATGACAAAACTAAAAGTCCTAACTTAATAAAAAACATTAAAAGATAAACCAAAATAAAAGACTCCTAAACACAAATCACTTCCTAAAATATAAGATAATGTTAAATCATAAAAGATATATCATATCTCCATCATTCTCTCCGGGGTCCAGACGATTCGTCCTCGAATCGGAAGAGAGATTGTTACTAGTGTCAAACCATGGAGGGGCGTGAGAAGGACGATATAGAAAAACAAGGTGAATATCAAAAGGTATTTGATTTAGATCCAAAAAAAAAAAACAAGTTGCATCTCCACTTTGCCAAATCAATGGTTGATTTCTAGTGCATCCATCAGACCAATCTGAAACGTGCCATTCATTTCGGAATGTTGGGACAACAACAACAAAAATAACAGATACATCGAGAATTGTGTTCCTTATCCATGATGTCTTGTCATTACTTGTTTTCTCTTTAGTTGTACATTGAAGATCCTCACCAATATTCTCAATTCCTTCATCGAAAATTGGTGGATCATCATAATTGCGATCTTCTTTGTCAAAAATTGGTGGGCAATCATAACCACCATTATCCTCGTCAAATTGCAGAGGGATTTCATAGCCAACCTCTGGAATAGTGTCTTCATATTCCTCATCAAAAATTGGTGGTTCACCATATCCACCATCTTCAATGTCACTTGAGAATAAAGCATCCATGTATGTGGAATTGGTTTCCAATGGGGTGAACTGGATGGGCACAATATCACAGTCAAACTCACAACCATCAAGAAATCGTTTTTCAACAAGCCTCTTGATTTCTTGAAATTGGGTGCGCACGATATGGAATTATTTTGTCAGCAAGTCGATCTGCTGACGGATCTGTGCAATATCGTTAACGTATTTAAGATTACTTTGTGTGCGATCTTTGTTCTCGTTAAGCTTCCGTCTGCATCAGTTGGTATTCAAAGATCAGTCTACGCTCCCTGAACCATGTTGTCCAGACAGGATCTACAACGCATGAATGACATCGCACAGATCCGTCAACAGATTGACTTGTTGACACAACGGATAATCATGTTTCGCATCCAGCAGCAGGAATTTTTCGACATCGTCACCGCCCATCTCACGGTTGACCAAGATCGAGCGCGCAAGGCAGGCAATGGTGACAATGGTCAAAACTTTCACGATGGGTGCGATTTCGATTTTTATCCATCCTCGCATATCTTATCAAATGAGGAGGATGGTGGTTACGATGGACTACCAATTTTTGATGAAGAAGATAGAGACCATATTCCGGAGGTTGGTTACAAGAAACCTCTGCATTTTGATGATGAGAATTGTGGCTATGACGGGCCACCAATTTTCGATGAGGAGGAAAATAGTGGCTATGAAGACCCACCAATTTTCGATAACAAAATTAAAACTGTTGATTCATTGATGGCACGTGAGTATTGTCTTCCTCCACTAGAGATCGGAGACATTGTTGATGATTCCCCATCCCTTCCAAGTCTATCATTACCTTCTCATATGGATAAATTATTATTCCTTAAGATGAGATTATTGTCTTATATGACAAAATTTACAAAATTTGCGCATAAGCTTGTTGGTATCCCCATATATGGAAAATATAATTCGTTGATTCAGATATCATACCATACTGGTATTGGAGTCTATCCGATAATAGATTATGGTTTTCTAGAGTTTAATCTGGATTATTTCATTTTTGATCCAGTTTAGACATATTTTGATATTCACCTTATTTTTCCATCTCGTCCTCCTCATGTCCCTCTATGATTTGATAATTCTTCCAGTCCCGATCTCCCTTCCGATTCGAGGATGAATCGTCTCGACCCCGGAGAGAATGATGGAGATATGATATCGTGTTTATTATCTTTTAGGATTTTAGAATATTTTATATTTTAGGAAGTGATTGATATGTTTAAGATTGTATTTAGTTTATCTTTTAGGTTTCCTAGTCAAGTTAGGAGTTTTATTGTGATGCGGTTTTGATAATATAAATAGTTGTTTTGTTATTGTTTTTAGGAGGTGGAATATTATTAAGTTTTGAGATTTATCTCTTTTCCAGAGCTTCTTTACGTTCTTGTTCACGCTTCTGCCTGCTGATGAGTGTAAAATATACGTGCATTTGAGGGTTTAAAATGATATATATTTGATGCATTTTCACGCATATTCAGTGTGTTTTGCTTGGTTTCCCTTGTTGGGCGTGATACTACGTACTCTTATGAATTTTGCAGAAAATGGAGCTAAATTGGATAAAAAGAGATATCACATTCCAAAGTATAGGTCAAAAGCTAATGTACGAGCAAAAATATGAAGGAGAGAAGCATGGAAGGTCAAACAAAAGGAAATTTCCTTCAAAAACGTCAAAACGCGCTAACAGTTTCCAGCACTGGCAGAGTTTAGTATTTTGGCCATAACTTCCTCTAAACAATTGATATTGAGGTAATTCCAGTGGCTATGGAAAGCTACGAGAAAGATCTACAACTTTCATGAAGACCCCAAGATCAAATTCCAATCGCACGACCTGGCCGTGTGGGATTACACGGGCATGCGATGTAACTGGGGCTGAATTGGTCTCATTTTCCTACTCAAACTCTGCAAGTGACCTCTCCAAGCATCTATAAAAGGGACCCAAGGCTATGCACGAAAATACATCATTCCATGAATCATTCCATACGACACACTCTCATTCATAGCACTTCTATACTTTAGTTTTTTGGTATTTTTCTCTTGTTTTCAACATTGGGATTGCTTGGGTTCTTCCCCTTGAAGTTATTTTTGCTTCTTAATCAAAGAGTAAGATTTCTTCATCTCTTTTGTGTTATTTTAATTGTTGGGAGATTATTATTATTGCATGATCATGTTTATGATTGTTTTCTTTCCTTCAATTGAGATTATGATCCTATCCCCAAGCATGAACTAATTTCCTTGTTCTAGGATTAGGATGATTTGATTCAAACAAACAAGCATGAGTATTGATTAATTGATCTGCTTTCCTGGATAAATTGTTTTATTTGATAATTGATTGTCTGATCAAATTTTGATTGTTTTGGGGGAATAATTGAGATCGAGAGAAGATATTAATCATGGACTAAATTTATTCAGGGGGTTAGATATGAATCAGAAATGTATTATCTAACCCTAGGTTTAATGAAAATAGCAAATTATGTTGGGATAGCCCTAATCTGTGAATACGAAAGTTATCAGACCTAGGCCTAATTTTTACATGTTTGTTATATTTGTTAACCGCATGATCAATTAATTGGTATTCTGCTTGCAAGTTTGACGAGATGAATCCATTATCCTAGACTTTCTTCCATATCTTTTTCTCAAATTTTAATCCTGCTTAGTTTTAATTCGTCTTTTTGATTATTTTCTCTTAGTTTAAATAAAACCAACAAATCTGGTTAGAGTGTTTAGGATTTATTTTTTGTCTATTGTGATACAAAATAATTATTTGTCGGCTAAGTCTTCCTTGAGAGACGACTTGTGGTCAACTTGTTACCCTACGATTGATCTCGTTCTCTTGCGAGGATTGCTAGATTTATTATAGATGTTTAGCGGTCGAACACCTGCATCATATTTGCACCACGTCTTTTATTTTCGGTTTTTTTAAATTTGAATGATTTTTATTTGGATTTTATTTCTAATATATTTTCCCTCTAATTTGGCTTGTTAAAGGGACATTTTCTGACCCACATGGTTAGAATAGTGGTTCGAGTTGCAGTCTCCAAACAGTGCCCAGTGTAAGCAGGCCCGAGCTAGTAATGCCTTGGGCCTCTCACTCAGAATAAGAACTGAGCCCATATATTATTACTAATTTCGTATTGTAGTTGGGCCGAGTTTCGTTTTTTATTCAAGGTTTTTTTACATTTTGAAGAAGAAAAAAGATCCAGCTGCTTCAAAGTATATTATTCATTAATACAAGATGATCTTGAGCGAAAGGCAAGCAAGAAATCATTGGTATCCACTATAAATTACATGAAAATCAATTTATTCTGACTAAAGCATAACATTTATTTAACGAAGGCATAAGCATATCTTAATTCGAAACAGTATTATTTGAATGATAAACTACTTATTTATTTGTAGGATGACTTTATAGAATGACGAAATTAGGCAGTTTGTTTGAGCTTCTTTGTGATGGCAGCAATGTGTTTTCCTTGGTGAAAAGCTTGGGCCAGCTCGATTTCCGAAGGTTGTCTGGTTCCATCACCAGCAAATGTACCAGCACCATAAGGGCTACCACCCTTAATCTTCTCCATCTCAAACATGCCACCTCCAAATGTGTAACCAATGGGGACAAATATCATACCATGATGAGTTAGCTGAGTAATGGCTGTTAATCTGCAAAATTACCCAATTTCACATAAGTTTTTTTTTTTTCTAAACAAAAGTTCAGCCCCATCATTACAGGTACTCGAACCCAAGCTTCGTCACTACAAGTAATACATGTGGCCACTGGGATAGCCCAGGGGTTCACATAAGCTTTTTCTTCAAGATATTCAGTCCCACAGACATTTAATTAGAAAAAATATAATCAGTCTAATTACAAAAAAAAAAAAAAAATCTAAATATTTTTTAAAATTACACATACCCCCTGATTTGTTTCTTTTTTTGACAAATCGAACATATTGATGGGGGTATTTTAAGAAAAACAGAAACCTCAATTGGGATGTTTTAATATCTTAAGAGGATATTTGTAATATTGAAGGCTTAATCGCAAAATTTGACTGTAACTGTAACGGGCTAGCAATTTTGGTTTAGTAAATGTCTTAGGTAGCAATTTTAGTCTCGTAAGATTGTGATGCTATGTTTATGCAATTTCAGTCTAGTAAGATTTTGATGCTATGTTTACGATCCCTTAATTTGTGCAATTTAGGTACTACAAGTTCTGATTTTGTCAAATTTTGGTCCCACCTAGGGTGTTTCAATGTTTAATTTGTTCCGAAAATACCTATGACTGTTAAAAGTTACAGGATTGGAATTGTGATTTTTACTAAAGTCAAGAATCGTCACTGACTGAAATTGCCACATAAAAAAGTTAGAAGACGAAGATTGTCAACCCCTCGTAGTTACAAGACTTAAATTGCAACTAAGCCTAATTTCGAAAGATAACTTGATGTTTTTTTGTAGGTAGACTAGACCTTGGGGTAATTTTTGTAATTTACCCTAAAGTATAATAATAGATGAAAAGGATTGGATGGCTTGATTGATGAACTTACGCTGTAGTTTCTTGTCCACCACCTTGAGATCCAGTGCTGTAAAAAATGCCAGCAGGCTTGCCAGCTAGTGCTTGAGTCCTCCATAAGCCTCCAGTTGAATCAAAAAATGCTTTAAATTGAGCAGCCATCATTCCAAATCTAGTGGGGAAACCAAATATTATACCATCAGCCTCAACAAGTTCATTTGGGGTTATTATAGGCACATCACTCTTTGGCGGGGCACCCATCTTTCCAAGAATTTCATCCGAAAGAGTTTCTGGAACCTGTTCAATAACACCAACTCATGCTTAAAAAAAAATTCTGAGGTTTAATACCGTCTTAAATGGAAGGCAAATATTTTTACAAATGTAAAGGGGGTGATTGATATATTTTTGCTTATGAAGAGGTAAAGTGTAATACATAATCAAACTTCAAGGGAATTTTTGTAATTTTTGAAAACCTCTGGGTTTTTTTGTTATTAGCTAAAACCTCGGGTGGTTTTTGTAATTATCCCTAATTAGAGTTGACAAAATTGAGGATTGAGCGCCATTGTTATCAAAACCTGCCATAGTTTAGCCTCAACTCCTTGGACAGATTCTGCTCCTTTCTTGATTTCTTGGGCAAGTTTCTCAACATGCCCATATGTGGAATAGTAACTGTACAACAAAATATTCAAGTTTCTTGGTTAACTGTCAGACTAAATAGCCAGAGATCAATCCAGCTATATCCCCAAGTATTGGGGTAATTACAAAAACTACCCTGAAGTTGTAGTTATCTTTCAAAATTACGTATTTGTAATTTTGAAGATAATAGAGTTTTGTTTGTAATTAGGCTAAACCTAGGGGTAGTTTTTGTAATTAACCTTATAGTATTAGACAACTGATGAAAGTTTTCTGGGCATGGTTCAAATAAATAAGAAAGAAATAATCAAAATCTTGCTTTTACAACATATAATAAATTTAAGGCAATAGACATCTGATCCCTTGACCAATACACAACTTTTAAGAAATCTTTTCATTTCAAAAGTGTTGGAATAGCCTTAACGAAAATCACTTTAATTCCAACAAGCAGCACATAGACTTCAATATGTGGAGGATATTATATTTACTCAAACCTCTCAATGTAACCAAAATCAAGAATTGGACAGAATGCGGATCCAAAAACAATAATACAAGCCCAGAAACATATGTAGATAATCACCAAATAGGTAACAAATGAACATAGATAAATTCAAGAAACAGGGGACTCTGCTAAGATTCAAAACTCATTACATATATCACAAAATTACTGGACATAAAAAACAAAATTGTAAAAGATTAAAGATACATACATTATGTACACTTTGGTCGCCATTGGAATAAAAGGTTTTTCTCTCTCTCTCTCTGTATTGGTTTGCTTGGAAGTGTTGATTAATGAATATTAATTGGATTATTTGGATCTGAAGATATGAATTGCTACTACATATATATACTGTAATGGAAGACAACCCGTTGACTGAACCTGTCCAGTTTTTTGGGCTTTGCGATTAATTAGTAAATTTGACTCCTAACATCGTCTTTTGTGGTCATCAGTTTTCACATTAAACATTTCCCTTAAAATTAGTTCAAGATGCTTTGGCTGTTGATGTCACGCCTATCGTCATCGTGACTGTAATTAATTGTGATTATGTACTAAACTAATATTAGTTAATTTGTCTAGTCTGGAATCTTCTACTCTATTGATGAATTATGAAGCGGGAAGTTATTGTTGGAGTGTGCTAGAGAACGTAGTTGTTAGGAAACTTTTTGAGCCAACCCATGAGGGCTGGATGCGCTGTTAAAAAAAATTAGGAGAAAAGATACTACCTCCTGTATAGGGATAGCAATTTCCTTCTAACCCAATATAAGATCCGATACCCGATCCTAATAGAGAAGGGTATGAAAGGTATTTTTGTACCCGATTAATTAAATAGGTACATGGGTATGGGTATTTTCAAGTTTGGGTATGGAGGTGCATCAAGGTACATCATACTCATACACTACACGATAGTCGATTAAATAATATTATATAATATATACATATATATTAATTTATACATATCTATTTTCCCAAATCCCAACCAAAATCCACTTACTCACTAACCCATGTGGTTTATCTTTTCTAAAATTTTATATTTTTTTATAATATTTAGTTTGCTAATTCTTATCTTTATTCATTTTTTCTTATTGTTCTCTTAAGAATTTAATAAATATTCATAGCATCATTGAAATAACTCAAATTTAAAAAATACATATTTTAAGTGGTAATAAGGTATGAGTAGAATATGGATACCCGATCCTCCAATGGCTATAGAGATGATTATGAAAATTGAATACCCGATGGGTATGAGTATGAAAATTGAATACCCAATTGTGATGGGGACGGAGGATATAGAATCCTATTGGAATTCTATCCATTGCCATCCCTATATCTATACAAATAATTTTGTTAATGGCAATCTTGAGCAAACATTAAATTCAAATTTGACAAAGTGGATTAATGTTGCATTTGTAATTTCAATGGGCAAATGTGACTTATGTCAAGCTCATGGGGTATTAGTGCATTTTGCCCATAAATAATTTTCAGCTTATAGTTATTTCTCATATGATTTATGTTGAATATATATTTTTACTTGTAATGTCATCTACTGGTATACATATGCGCTTGAAGAATTTTCATTGTTTTATAACCTGGGAACCATAGTCACTACCCTTCGAGTATTCACTGGGTAAACCTTCGGATTTGACGTAATAGCTTGTAAACCACATCAGCTAGGTAAACTGCACAAGACAAGCTCTGTGTGACAGACTCGATCAAATGATGCAAGTGATACCTGATCTATCACAAGGACCCACCATATATTACTAGGTCACCCATGGAGGGCAATTTCTATAACATTTGGTATTAGTTTAGAAGCGGCATGTAATTTGTTTAAATAAAACATGGTTTTAAGTTTTAAATTTCAACCTTAGAGCATCTCCAAGGAGACTTTTAATTGAAAAATAATGTTCGTTATTTTGAAGAGGCATTCATCAAAATTCATCTGCATCAAACTACTTATTTTAACTTTTAAATTTAAAGAATGAGTTTTCACTTTCCAAATTTAGAGAGCCAAAACAACTCTTTATAATTAATTGCATTAAATTTCTTGCACCTTGAATGACCTTTTTGAATGACACTTTCTAAAACAACACAAGTTTTGAATAATTTTCATTAATTACTTACTACTAATATCCCATATGTAATAGATTAATATTGGAAAAAGAGAAAATAAAGAGTCAAATACAAATAGAGTACTCTTGGAAGATATTAAAATATCACTTTTTAAATTTAAAGATATTTTTTATTTTGCACGAGATAATCTTTAAATTTAAATCATAGTCTATTTTGGATGCTCTTAGCCCAATGGAATTTCCAACATTTTGATTCGAATAATATCTGAGTATTGCATATCGCAACGATGATGCTTACTTACCGTCATCTAATTGTAAGAATTGACTTGCATTTGAAGAGGATAAAGCTATATATTATTAAGAGCAAGTCTCCTGTGAGATGGTCTCACGGATCTAAATTCGTGAGACGGACCTTCTAAGGGCTTCGTTTTGAGAACATGAACTATGAAAATAAATTTAAAAATAATAATGAACCATGAAGAAACAAAAATAAATCCTAAAAACATGAACCATGAAGAATAACCCGAAAAACAAAAATAAACCCAAAAAATAAAAAAGAAACCCTAAAAAAACTAAAAATCCTAAAAACCCAAATCAATTAAAAATAAACCCAAGAAACAAAATAAACCCTAAAAAAACAAATATAAACCCTAAGAAAAATAAAATCTGAAAAAAAAACCTTTAAAACTTTGTGCAAGGACTCCGTCTCACGGATCTAAATCCTTGAGACCGTCTCACGCAAGTTTTTGCCTATTATTAATAAGCCGCAGTCCATATGAAGTAAGATCGCGGCTATTTATTATATCATTTAAAGCTTCCCATAAAACGCGGGGATTATTTCGCCATAATTTCATAAGGTTGCATTTGGACGGAATGATTTGAATTTGAGGGGAAGAATTTGAGGGAAAAATTTCAAATAACTAAAGATGAATATGAAATACGTACTCCAAAAATAGCTTTCAAAGATTTAAAATCTATAGTAAAATGACATCATCCAAACAATTTCAATGGATTTGTTATTATGAATTTGAAATCCATAACTCTAAATCCATCAATCCAAATGGAGCCTTAAAGGAGTAATGGGTAGAGGTGTTTAACGGGTCGGGCCGATACCGGGCCAAACAGTAACCGGATCTCTAATTTTATAGCTCAGCCCGGCCCAGAGCATGAAAATACACTGAAAAATCGAGGCGGGCTCGGTTTTCGGGCCTATTAAGCCGGGCTTTTGAGGCCTGGAAATATTACAGTCCAATCCGATAAAAATACATGACTGGTTAGGCTGGTCCGTCGGGCGAGGCAAAAAGTGACAGCTCTAGTCAGGGTGACAATATTCAATATATTAAACGGTCTTGTCCATGCCACCCATGTGGGTGACACCCTTGGATCCTCACATACACACACATGGGTGTGTGAGTGAAGCCACCCCACTTGGGTGGCTAAGAAATTCCCATATTAAACATTGGTACTTGTAAATAAAATAATACCATGAATATGTCAACATTGAATGAGATATCAATCGCGTGGCGGCCCAGTAACCAGGAAGTTGATTAGAAATGTTGCATCTGACCCGTAATGCATGTTGAAATTTCGACCCAACTATATATTAGACTTGATTAATATCATGCCTTGAGTTGCCAGATACTGCACCACATTCCAATTCTTCATTCTTGAATTTAAATTAGTATTTGTTGGAATTTTTCGGGATGACTTCAAATTGAAGTAATCCCGAGGTTGGCTTTTTAAGACATGTTTTTTGCCTTTTTCTCTAATGTATATCATAGTAATTAATTTTCTATTAATTAGACATTTTTTTTAGTTTTTTATCGACTTGATTTTTTGTCTTTCCTTTTGGTAGTATTCCATGGACTTTGATACCCTATCATTCTACTTACATGATCATGAAGTAATCATGTTGATTTAGGAAAGTAAATCAGATGTACTTGACCTAGGGACCCATAAAGCGAGGTGAAATGTGTTCCACGAAGCGACCTGGCCAAGGATCCCCAAAAAGCTAGGTGAGGTACTTTTTGTTGAGGGTACTCAAAGCAGAACGCACGTTTAGGCTAGCCGGGATGACTCCCAACTAAGGTCCTCCGATGCCTAAGTCAGAATCAGGTAGTTGAAGTACTTAGTAAGCTAAAGAGCGAGGTAATTTAGAATAATGACAAGTTACCTTTTACCTTGGTTTTCGTGTCGTATTTATAGTACTGTTCACCGGGTAGTGCAGATCACCGTACACGTGGCACCCGATCGACGGTGTGTGGCTCACGGGTGACCCGACCCGGACTTTTGGGTCGAGACCCATATAAAAAAGCCGCGGATCCTGGGGGCATTTTGGTAATTTAGCGAGGCGAGGTCAAGATGGTCAACTCGAGCTAGGCGAGGCTATAATGATAATTTCCACATCATTTACTCCCCCAGTTACTTTAGTAATTTATTGCTGAAGTGACTCTATGCAGGTCCTCGAATTCGAAGCGACACAGAGCCCAAGCCTATGAATTCGAAAAGACCCTTCCATCCCAGCCGTTGAATTTGAACAGCCTTTTGATCGAGACCGTTAATTTTCCCGCCCCTCTCTATATATATAAGACGGTCTTTCAAAACCTTCATTTTTCACATTTTTTACCCCGGACCACCTCGCTGCTCAAGCTCGCCCACGACCTAGGATCTTGACTTCATGTTCCTCCACTTCACTTGACTTAGAGGTAGGTTCTCTTTCTCTCTCTACTTTAAATTTTCTTATTCTTTTATGGCGACCCCTCCTCCATCCACACAGCCCTCTAGTTCGCGGTCGAATTCTGGTTCTTCCTCGAAGTCGGGGTCGTCTGACTCCAGCTCGTCTTCGAGCTCTTCTACTTCTACTAGCGGGGCGACCCATATTCCCCCTTCTCCAGGTAAGGTATCCCGCGAAGCCACCCCATCAGATGACCTGGAACACGTCGCCCCCTGGGCTTTTTACTTAGGTCCCGAGTCTCCGTTCATGATATAGACACCATTAGGAAAAATTTCTTCATTCCCGCTTCGTACCAAATCATAATTCCTACTACTAATGATAGGATAGACAAGCCTCCACCTCGCTGCTTAGCTTTTCACCTCGCTAGCCTCGAGGCGGGTCTTAGATTTCCTTTGGCTCGCCCCATCGTTGACATTCTAAGAGGGCTAGATGTTTGCCCCGCTCAACTCGTCCCAAATTCCTACCGTCATATCGTAGGTTTTATCATCTTAATGAAGTATTTCGGCGAGGCCGCCTCGTTTTCTCACTTTTGCGAACTATATGCCATCAATTCTTCTACCACCACTACCAATTCCGGATTCTTTTACATTTCGCCTCGCACTAACCGAAAAGTTTTACACCGAGTTCCTTCCTCGGTGTGGCCTTGGAAAGATAGGTTCATATTCATTCGAGCTCCTATTGGAAATCCTTGGGACCTACCTTCGGATTAGAAATTGAGCCGACCTCACCTTCGAGGCCTGCCTCCTGTTTCTTGGGGTGCCGACTTCATTTCTATGCTGACCCAAAATTGGTATGAGGCTTGCGACCTCATTACCGAAGAGGTTTTATCCCTCGTCGGCCTTAGCCCCGCTCCTCGCCATGAAACTCTAACACTTGGTAATTTATTTTCTTTTTATTTTTTCCAGTTCGCCTATCATGCTTATATTGATGCCTTTTGTTTACTTGTGCAGATATGGCGATCCGATCTGCCGTACTTGACAAGGCCCTTGCCAACAACAAAGAGGCCCTACTAGCTCGCAAGCGGGCTCGCCAAGATGCTGCTGGGTCGGATTTACCGCTAGGCGTGGTCGTAGCTTCGACCCACGTTGTGACTATAGCCGCCGACCCCACCCCCAAGGTGCCCTCGAAGAAAGCCGGCAAGGCCTCGTGTAGCAAGTCAAGGGAGGAGAAAGGAAAAGCAGTGGCTGAAGGATCCGCCCCTAAAAAGGCCAAAACTCGCAAGGTTAGGAGCTCGCCAGACTCTATGGGTGCCTCCCCTGGGATGCGAGCCCACGACGAGATCGAACCTACCGACGCAAACCTTCCTACGGTGGACCGAATGATGATGTTGCTGAACCGAATCGAGTCTCATCTCCAGGCCCAGCGACTTGCGGCTCGCGAGAAGGCTCCCGACCTTAGACCTCGAGTTCGCGAGCTTGCCATGCCTCGTACCATTCCCAATTGGAACATTAGCTCGCGGAGCTCGGTTCTCGAAACGAAGGTTGGGGAGGATTCCTTTGAATTATATAACTATACTACCCTCTCTACTGACCAGTTTGCCTTAATGACCATGGAATTTACGCGCCTCGAAGAGTTAGCGGCCCACGAAGTCATGTCGGTATGTGAATTCCTTTAAATTATCCAATTCTGTTGCTTCGCTTTTATCTTGCTTCGCTGTCATTTATTTCGCTTTTTCCTTTTTGCAGCTCTCTGCCTTGTTGCACCAAATGGCACTTCGTGGTGCCGATTGGAGGCATCAGAATGAAGTATACGTCAATCAGCTGAGCGAGGTCCATGCGAAGCTCCAAACTACCGAAGCGGATAAGGCAAAAGCCATCGAGGAGGCTCGAGCCGAACTTCTCAAAGAAGTGGCCGATCTGAAAGCCTAGCTTGCCTCGTCCCAAAGCGAGCTCAAAACTCGTGAGGAGCTTCACGCCAAGGAGGTGGCCGATTCCTTTGAGAGAGGTCGGAAACAAGGTCTCGAGGAATACCTCTCCTCTGAAGAGCATAAGGCTTCGCTAGCCTCGTCTCGCCTTGCTGGAGTCCAATCTTTTCTTCAGTCCTCTTCTTGCGAGAAGCTCGTAGCCGAACGAGCCGTGGTGTACTTTTTCGACGGTTTCGAGCGATGCCGTGAGCAGGGAATTAAAAAGGGAGCCTTCAAGGCCAATTTCGACCCCGAAAAGCTTGACCCCTTTAAGAAGGACGAGCCAAAGGCAGACGTCGCTGAAGGCGAAGGCGAGGTTGGCAGCTCGCATGATGTAGAAATCATCGACGAGGTGGAGGAGGTCGATGAGTTCACCGAGCTCGTGAAGCCTCTTTTAGCATCGTAGGGACCATTCATGTTAATTATTAACGAAGTATTTAACTTTGATGTATTTTATTGACAATCTCGTCGCCTCTTAATGTACTTCTGATTTTACTTCGCTTTTGGTGTATTGCTTTTACCTTACCTCGCTCGTGTATACCTTCGATGTACTGCGCTTCATTTCTATATGTTGCATGTTCTTTACTTCTCTTCACTTTTTTTTAAGCATCCCTTGGGTCCTAGGCTTCTTCTCGAGGCTAAACCCCGTGGCGAGGCTAGGTCCCTGGGCGAGCCTAGGTCCCTTGCTTTGGACCATTGCATGCTTTGCCAGCCTAAGAGGATGCTTATGGCCTAGATCCCTCGTAGGGTCGTCTTGAGCCTGCTATCCTTTTAGGGGGCTTCTCTTGCGAGCCTAGGTCCCTTGCTTTGAACCATTGCAGGCTCTGCCAGCCTAAAAGGATGCTTATGGCCTAGATCCCTCGTGGGGTCATCTTGGGCCTGCTATCCTTTTAGGGGGCTTCACTTGCGAGCCTAGGTCCCTTTGGGACCATTGTGGGCTTTGTCAGCCTAAAAGAGAGCTTATGGCTTAGATCCTTCGTGGGATCGTCTTGGGCCTGCTAGCCTTTTAGGGGGCTTAACTTGCGAGCCTAGGTCCCTTGGAACCATTGTGGGCATTGCCAGCCTAAAAGGATGCTTATGGCCTTGATCCCTCGTGGGGTCATCTTGGGCCTGCTATCCTTTTAGGGGGCTTCACTTGCGAGCCTAGGTCCCTTTGGGACCATTGTGGGCTTTGCCAGCCTAAAAGGGAGCTTATGGCCTAGATCCTTCGTGGGATCGTCTTGGGCCTGCTAGCCTTTTAGGGGGCTTAACTTGCGAGCCTAGGTCCCTTGAAACCATTGTGGGCCTTGCCAGCCTAAAAGGGAGCTTATGGCCTAGATCCTCCGTGGGATCGTCTTGGGCCTGCTAGCCTTTTAGGGGGCTTATCTTTAGGGCCTACGAATCTTGAGTGATTCGCTTACGACCCTGAAATACTAAGCGGATTTGTGCAAAAAAGGTAAACATTGCAAGTGAAATTTCGTCTTCTTTCATTGATGAGAGTTTTTAACATAAGTCTTCAATGCTTCCAAAATTAAGCTAAATACATGAAATAGATTTTAAGTATAGAACCTTCTTAAGTTATGAATGTTCCAAGGCCTCGGGAGCTCCTTTCCTTGCATGTTTTCTAGTCTGTATGTTCCCCTCTTCGGCACTTCAATTACCTTAAAAGGTCCTTCCCAATTTGCCTCCAGCTTCCCCACATGTTTGGAAACTTCCACTTTTTTGAGCACTAGATCCCCTACTTGAAAGCTTCTCCTGAACCCTTTTGTTGTATGCATTTTTCATCCTTCCCTTAGCTGCTTGGATCTGAATAAATGCTTTGTCTCTCTTTTCTTTAATGAGCTCGAGCTCGAGTTCTCTAGCTTCACTATTGCTCTCGGGCTCGTACCGAGCGACCCGAAGTGAAGTTTCTCCAATTTCCACCGGCACAATTACTTCTGACCCGTACACTAAACTGAAAGGTGTCTCTCCCGTCGAAGTCGGTGGGGTCGTTCGATATGCACAAAGGACTCCAGGCAGCTCGTCCACCCAATACGACTTCGCTTCCTCTAGCCTCGTTTTAAGTGTTGTAGAATAATTCTATTTGCGACCTCAGTCTGTCCGTTTGCTTGAGGGTTTCCCACCGCTGTAAAATTTTGCTTGACTTTATATTCTTCACACCATTCCCTAACCTTCTTTCCTTGAAATTGAGTGTCATTATCTGATATTAAGATTCTGGGCGTCCCATACCTACATGCGATATTTTTCCACAAAATATTCATGACTTCGGTTTCCGTTATCTTAGCCACTGCCTCGGCCTCAATCCACTTAGAAAAGTACTCCACTACCACAATAATAAATTTCTTCTGAGCTCTAGCCACTGGAAATGGACCCAAGATATCGATTCCCCATTGATCAAAAGGACAAGCAATGGGGATCATTTCCAATTGGGTCGCTGGTTGATGACTTAGGTTCGCGTGGAACTGACACTTCGCACATTTTTTAATAAACTCCATTGTATCCCTTGCTAAAGTCTGCCAAAAGTAACCTTGCCGGAT
Source organism: Rehmannia glutinosa (assembly GCA_016081115.2). NCBI lineage: Eukaryota > Viridiplantae > Streptophyta > Magnoliopsida > Lamiales > Orobanchaceae > Rehmannia > Rehmannia glutinosa. Next base: position 69,747,558 of record CM071933.1, read on the forward strand.
CACCTTCTGAGCGAGTGCCTTACCTCCTGAGTGGTTACCACAGTTGCCCTCATGAATCTCCCTCATTACATATATCGCCCTCTCCGGTCCGAGGCACCTTAGAAATGGTCCTCCTACCGATCTTTCATACATCTCATTGTCTATCATTAGGAACCGGGACGCTCTAACTTGGACCCTTCTAGCTTTTATCGGGTCCAACGGTAAAGCTCCCTTTTCTAGGAAATTTTTCAAGTCTTCCATCCAATCGATTGGGGTGTCAATTGCACAAACCAGCGCCTCGCTTGGATACTGATCGATGGGACCTTCCTCCACTAACGAGTCCGGCTGCGTCGCCACCAACACGATCACATTCCTCGAGCTATTCCCATTTACTGCACTCGCAAAGCGAGCTAGAGCATCGACTCGCTCATTTTCATTTCTTGGGATCTGCTGTAGCTGAAAAAATTTGAACTTTTCCATCAACCGCTTCGCTTTCTCCAAATAGTTAGACATGGATCGATCCTTAGCTTCAAACGAACCTTCAACTTGCATTGCAACCAACTGGGAGTCAATGTAAGCTATCAACTTCTTCACATTACACCTTTGCGCCATTTTTAATCCTGCCAACAGAGCTTCGTATTCAGCCTCGTTGTTTGTCACTTTGAATTCGAGGCGAAGTGCCACCTCCACCTCGAAAGAATTAGGCTTCTGCAACAAGATCCCGGCTCCGCCTCTAGTGGCCACCGCCGACCCATCCACATGAAGTAGCCATGTCACTTCAATTTCCGATCCACTTGCTTCATTTACGAAGTCAGCCAGGACTTGAGCCTTCACCGCCATTTTACTTTGATATCTAATATCAAATTCCCCTAATTCCATGGACCATTTCACTAGGCGACCTGACAGCTCCGGTTTTTCTAACACTTGTCTCAGTGGTTGATTTGTGAGGACAATAATCTGATGAGATTGGAAGTAAGGTCGTAACTTCCTAGTTGATACTATCAAGGCCAAAGCTAGTTTTTCAGTCTCTAGATACCTCTCTTCGGCTCCCTGTAACAACTTGCTCACGTAGTAAACTGGGCGATAAACTCCCTCTTCGTCTCGCACCAACACCGAGCTAATGGCTCGCTTCGAAACGGCTAAGTATAAGAATAGAGCCTCTCATTTTTTAGGTTTGGACAGTAAAGGTGGAGACATAAGATATCCTTTCAAATCTTCAAACGCCTTCTCACATTCTTCCGTCCATTGAAAATTCTTCATGTTTCTCAAAGTGTTGAAAAAAGGAAGGTTGCGGTCAGCTGACCTCGAAATGAACCTGTTCAACGAGGTAATTTTTCCCGTAAGCTGTTGTACTTCATTGACCGTTCTAGGTGAACTCATTTCCATTATAGCTTTTATCTTCTCCGGGTTCGCTTCGATCCCCCTCTCATGCACCATGAAGCCCAAAAATTTTCCACCTCGCACTCCGAAGGTGCACTTCGCCGGATTCAGTGTCATACCATAGGCTCGCATTATTTTGAAAGCCTCCCTCAAATGCTCAAGGTGCTCCTCTTCCACCACGCTTTTTACCAACATATCATCAACATACACTTCCATTGATTTGCCAATTTTCTCTCTAAACATGAGGTTGACTAACCTCTGATAAGTAGCTCCCGCGTTCTTTAGCCCAAACGACATTACCATTTAATAATAAACCCCGTTCTCCGTCACAAACGAGGTCTTGTCCCTATCTTCCTCCGCCATAAAAATTTGGTGATACCCTTGGTATGCATCCATCATGCTAAGCAAGGCACATCCTGTTGTGGAGTCCACCAAGAGGTCGATGCGAGGTAGGGGTAGGGATCTTTGGGGCATGCCTTATTCAGATCTGTAAAGTCTGTGCACATCCTCCATTTGTTGTTAGCCTTGGGCACTACAACTACATTTGATAACCACTCAGTGAACTGAATTTCCACAACATATCCCGCTTCCAATAATTTGTTCACCTCGTTTTCTATAATTTTGTTTCTTTCGCTTCCAAAGCTTCGCTTTTTCTGCTTCACTGGCCTCACTAACGGATCCACATTCAATTGGTGAACCATCACCTCGGGGTCTATGCCTTGGAAATCAGAAGGCTTCCAAGAAAAAATGTCCACGTTCTCCCTAAGAAATTGAATCATCAACACTTCTAGCTTCGAGTCTATTTGCGACCCTATCTTAGTGAACTTATCCGGGTCGCCTGGCTCGAGCTTAATCACTTTGTACTGCTCTGTTGGCTCAACCCTATATTCCGCCATTGTCTTAGCTTCTTTAACCTTCTCCTTTTCTTTTTTACTCAGCCCAGCTTCTTCTTCGCGTGTTATTTGCTTTATAGTTCTCACTTCTCTCCATTCCTTCTTCTTTTTTAGGGAAACATTATAGCATTCTCTAGCCGCCTTCTGATCGCCTCGTACTTCGCCTACCCCTCCTGATGTAGGGAACTTCATCTTCAAGTGATAAGTGGACACCACAGCTTGAAATTGATTCAGTCCGGGTCGCCCCATGATCACATTATAAGCAAATGGGGCGTCTACTACCATGTACTTGATCATGATTGTCTTTCGGCACGGCGCTTCGCCTAGCGAGGTGGGGAGATCAATGGTCCCTAGGGGAACCACTTCGCTTTCTCCGAACCCCATCAGCGGCGTGTCAACCGTACGTAAGGCGGTTACATCTAGTTCCATCTTCCTCAACACATGCATAAATAATATATCCGCCGAGCTCCCATTGTCCACCAAGACTTTTTGCACGGCGAAGTTGGCGATATCCATCGTGATTACCATCGGGTCGTTTTGGCCTGCCTCGACTCCCGCAAGGTCACGACCATCGAACGTAATAGGGCTAGAATTTTGGACACTCATGACCTTCAGTTTCCTCTTAGAATCATGGGTGAGGTTACGCGCATACTTCCTTCTCGCACTCTGTGAATCACCTCCACTAGGACCCCCTGCTATCATATGTATAACTCCTCTACGAGGCAAGTTATCTTCTTCCTGATTTTGCCTAGGCCTAGAACGCTCCCTCGGGCGTTCTTGTCTATGTCCGGCCTCATGGCGACCTCTCGACTGGCTTCGCGACTTGCGAGCCGGTGATCTTCGCCTAGGGTCCCGGTTAGGTCCTCCACCTCGTTCTTCTTTCAAAACAAAATTTTGTAAGTAACCTTGATGGATGAGCCTTTCAATCTCATCTCACAGTTGAATGCAGTCCTCGGTATCGTGGCCATGGTCCTTGTGGAAGCGACAATATTTATCCATGTTTCTTCGACCCGAGGTCGTCTTCATCTCTTTTGGCCACCTTTGCATATCAGTTCGCTCTATGGCCATTAGAGCGTGACTTCGGGGCGCGTTCACGAGTATATATATTGTGCTTGTTTTGTCTCCGGGGCGATCTTGATCGGACCTCGGCTCCAGCTCTCTCGGCCCTAAACCAAAGCCTCTCTCTAAGATCTTTCCCCTCGCGTGGAGCCTGAGCCACTTGGGACCACTCCTGGTCTTTAAGGGCGTTCATCTCTTCCTCCTATATGTACTTCTGGGTCTCTTCCATTAACTGCTCCTTATCGACAGGCGGTTCGCGAGCGAGCGCTGATGCTAATGGTCCTTTTTGCAATCCAAGGATAAGGATATTAGTCATCTTGTTGATTCGCATATCTTGCACCTCCAATGCTTTATCATTGAACCGATTTATGAATTCCCTGAGCGACTCTTTCACCCCCTGCGTTATAGTGAACAAATGCGAAGCCGACCTTCGAGCTCGCTTTTGGCTTAACGGTATAAGAACTTTCGAGCCACTGTTCGTAAGAAACCACAGTTCCCCTAGGTAATCCCATGAACCATTCATGCGCCTTTCCAGTCAGCGTTGTGATGAATATTCTAGCATTCATGGCATCCGACTGCCCATACAATTGCATCACGTGGTCGAAAGTCGTGAGATGTTCCCGAGGGTCCCCTGTTCCCATCATATTTCGGGAGATCGGGGAAGCTTGAAGTTCGGCATGACCACCTCGGCTAGGATCTCGGGAGAAAATGGAGATCCCCTTTTCGCAGCAGATGTTACACTCCTCCGCCTCAAATCATCCGGTTTGTCGAGTAACATGCTCGATTTGTTCACTCAGTTCGTGTATGTCCCGTGGCTTATTGACTGGTTCGCCCACGACCTCCTCTGGTCGCCTCGCTGGTGGCCTGACGGCTTGACTAGCCACCTCTTCCAAATCAACTGGTACTTCGTTTCGTTTTTCCACATTCTCCCTTCCCCTGGGGGACTGGGGGAGGGCCTCCATAGCTTTTTCTTCGCCCTTTCTTTCCCTATCCTCCAACATTTTTTCCAAAGATTTTCTCAAAGTCACTAGCCTTCATGTGAATCATCTGCTCCTCCTCCTGAACGAAAGATGGTCCCGCGAAGTGAAGCGGGCGAATTGGTGATGTTTCCCGGGGAGGGTCCTCCACGACCCCCTGAGGTGTCTTGGACGCATGCTTAGGTGTTTCCAATATCTTCCCTGGTGTCTCCTCCATCTTTAGCTAGACCTCGGTTCCCACAGACGGCGCCAACTGATTTAGGAAAGTAAATCAGATGTACCTGACCCACAAAGCGAGGTGAAGTGAGGGACCCACAAAGCGAGGTGAAGTGTGTTCCACGAAGCGACATGGCCAAGGATCCCCAAAAAGCTAGGTGAGGTACTTTGTTCGAGGGTACCTGAAACAGAACGCACGTTAGGCTAGCCGGGATGGCTCCCAGCTAAGGCCCTCCGATGCCTAAGTCAGAATCAGGTAGTTGAGGTACTTAGAAAGCTAAAGAGCGAGGTAATTTAGAATAATGACAAGTTACCTTTTACCTTGGTTTTCGTGCCGTATTTATAGTACTGTTCACCGGGTAGTGCAGATCACCATACACGTGGCACCCGATCGATGGTGTGTGGCTCGCGGGCGACCCGACCCGGACTTTTGGGTCGGGTCGGGACCCATATAAAAAGCTGCGGATCCTGGGGGCATTTTGGTAATTTCGCGAGGCGAGATCAAGATGGTCAACTCGAGCTAGGCGAGGCTATAATGGTAATTTCCACATCACATGTCGTCTATTTTTATTATATTTTCTTTTTAATTTTTTATAAGTAGCTTTGTTGGTATTGTTACAATTAGAAAGGAGATTTCTGAAACTTGCAGGCCAATAACCATCGGTCCATCTTCCAATTGGGCCCTGTCTATCCAGCATTTTAAAAAATTTAAGAGTCCAATTCCGAACTGCAAGAGAAATAAGACTTGGCAAGTAAATTGGTGCATAAAGTTTAACTCTATTTTGTAAAGGAGTTCAAAATATATAGTCAATAATATATTTACTGGGTTAATTCAAATATTTTATTTTACTTTTACTATTCTATCTTTAATCTCACTCTTTTCAGTCATGATACGTGTCCATAAGTTAACATCCATCCATGCATTTCCAATGCTCCCAAAAAATAGAGGAATCCACTAATTTAGTGGAGAAAACGAGAAAACATTCTCCAACCCAACACTATTCTTCATGCCAAATTTAGGAAGGTGAATAGCGGGGAATTGTTCATACGCTAAAAAAAAATTATTTTCTGTTTTTTTCTAGACATTTTGATTTGTTTAAATTGTTATTTTTTGTTTTCTCTCTTACTTCTTATTTTTTCTTTTTTATGAACTCTCTTATTTCTAAATAAATGTATTACGTTCCTATTTATCATGTGATATTTTTTGTAAATCAATATTTTATTGTTAATTGTTATATTGTGTTCAATTTTATGTTTTTGGATATTATCATTGTATGAAATGTTAATTTTAACAATCACTTCGTAAGGATTTATTTGTGATTGTTAAAACTAATTAATTTTATAATTATTGTAAAATATACTTATATTTAATTATATTAAAATGAAATACTAAAAATAAATATAAAAATTTGTAAATACATATATGCTAAATTATATTATAAATTAGTAAATAGATTAATTCACTATAATCAAGAATAAAAATGAATTTTTTCAATATACAGTTGATTGTGGAGTTGAATCTTGAGTTCACTAATTTTTCTCTAAAATAGTGTAAAACTTATATAAAAATAATGTAAACCCTTAGACATGCTCTAACGCATGTTATTTTTTTTAACATATATTTAATGAATTCATAAAGCAGAATACAAAGGTGAAATAAGTTTAGTCAAGGAACATGTCAACATGCTCCATTTTAAATTGTTTTGCATTTCTAGACATGTAATCATGTAAATGTGCAATCAATAGATTTAGTCGACGAACATGGTCTTATATTTCATGTTCATGCACTCAATGTCATTGCGTTATGCTCATGGCATTTATGATGTATTGCATTGTTTATACTCCATTTTTGGGAAAAAAAATTTAACTAACCACTTTGGATCTACTTATTTTTCTAAATATACTATTTTTATACCTAAATTGACCGAAGCACCCCTAATTTAACTACTTTTAATTTAATGTGTTACATTATAGCGTCACTACAAAAAAACAGTTAATTAGCAGCGGTTTTTTTAAAATATAGCGGCGGTTTCAAACCGCCGATAAAGCATTTCGCAGCAGTTTCAAAACCGATGTCCATACACGTGTCGCGAGAGAATTTGCGGCGGTTTTTCAGAAACGCTGGAAATTGTGTATTTTAGCGGTGGTTTTTTGGCAGAAGTTCAAAACCGCTACTAATTTAAATTTCGCAGCAGTTTTAAACCGCCACGAAAATAAAATTATTTTTAAATTGTTAGCAGCGGTTCAAAACCGCTATTAATTTAAATTTCGCAGCAGTTTTAAACCGCCACGAAAATAAAATTATTTTTAAATTGTTAGCAGCGGTTCAAACCGCTGCAAGTATAAAAAAATATTTTTGCAAAAAATTCTTTTTGGTTTTTTGGCAGCGGTTCAAAACCGCCACTAACTTAAACTTCACAGCAGTTTCAAACCGCCACGAAAATAAAATAATTTTTAAATTATTTTTTAGTGGCAATTATAACCACTGTTAATTGAAAATAATATATGCTTTAATAATATTTATGCACCATTTTTTAACAATAGCTAAATTTATGTCATAAATTTTTATATTTTTGTGACACTTTAATATTAGAGGCATAATATCATTCAACTATAAAAAAGTCAAACTATTCAACATCATATAAGTCGAACAATTCGTTAAAGTCATTACAAACCTTCAAATGCAGTTATAAAAAAACTATCTACAAAAGTATATGTTCTTAATACAATAGCAATAGATGCAACATCACGAATGAGAATCCTCATTTATATCATGACTAGAGGATGAATATTGTCTTGTGTTCCTCCGTGAAGGTTCATGTCCGCTTCCTTCATCTGTTGGTGCCTACAATTGAAACCATATTATTGATATTATACCTAATAACTTGTACTCAATGCAAAAGTTGTAATTCTAGAAATGTTCATAAATAAAATTAAGTGACAAAATGTTAATAGTTGAAAAGAGTATATATCTTTTTGAGTAATATACAGAAAAATAAATTTAACATGCAAAAGAACATACCACTTCATGTGTTCGGTTTAGCCAATTAGCAAACTGTTCAGGGACTTTTCCTAACGCGTTCTCAAAAACTGTAACTAGAGCACCACCAAAAGTCTTACTGGCATAATATATCATTCCCCTTACTGGCATCTAGATCAATCATTTGCATGATCATAAATGTTATATTCACACCAGCAACAGCAAACGGATATTCCAAACAGCCCTTTTGACGACTTGGTTCCTCAATAGACTCTGAAAAGATACCGGCATGAAAATAAAACTCGTAAGAAGTTTTCTAGGAAAAACCAAAGATATTAAGTAGGAAATTTGAGAGTGCTAAGCATCGTAAGTAAATTTTTCCAGCATATCATATAGGCAACAACTATTTGTAAAAAGTATAGAGCGAGTAGAGTATTACCGAAAAGGTCTTTGCAAAAAATAGTAAGTTCTCCAAAGAAATGGAACCTGCTCCTCTGCTTATAGTAAACATCAGCAACACAAAACGAAAAAGGAATATAAGAGGTGTTAAATGAGCTGCAGAAAAACATAGTGCAATATAAACCACAAGGAAAAAACAGTAACCCGAGGTCAGTAGATAGATCTCTTCCCGCCATCCCATTTCTTTCCACCGATCCGATACCAAACTTTGTAGCTCCCTGGCCGTGGTATGTAGCACCTTAAGGCCCTCAAAGCTCCCCTCGTATATAAAATACTCAAATAAAAAGATTAACAAAGCCTTCTACAATCAAGATGCTTTCAGGAAAGAATAGAAATAATGACAAAGCGAAAAGTAGGTTTTTCTCTTCTCGGCTTCTGACTTTCAAGCCGATCCACAAGTTGGAATTGCATGATATAGAAATAATAAGCTATCAATTAATAATCAAAAAAGGTACATTATCCGCCACCGATTATCCACCAGGCACACACACCCACAAACCAAGAATAATAAAATCCTAAAAAGAAGTAAATCAAGAAATGCTAATCACCGAGAAATGAAGGAAGACAAAACCAAGACAAAGATAGCAACATACCTACTTGAGAAACCACCACCAGATCCAAGTCTAATATTCTCCCCACTAAACTCACCAAGATGAGGATCGCAATCATGAAAAAGAGAAACCAATGAATATATTTTGACAAACCTACTTGAGGCAAATAATCGCAATGCAAAGCAACTTTCTGTCTCGTTTTCCTACTTGTCCGCCAAACTAAACACATGCCGATTATAAACTTAACCCGTTGGAGAATATATTTCCATACTAAAAGTGAAACTGAGCATGGTACAAAATTTAATGAAATACTATCCATTTTCACTATTTAGAAGAAGTATTTAGAAGAACCGGACCCAATTACACATTATCAAGGTATTTAGAAGAAGTAAGAAACAAGCTATTTAAATTGAGTAATCAAAAGAGCTAGTCCGCTTATCAATACCACACCCATGGAAAGAAACCAAAAACATTTTATCCATAGCAACCAAAAAAATTTGCTCTTTGATTCAGAAGAAAATTGTGAGAACAAATAAATGCATTCTAATTAATTCAACTTTGAGCATGGAGTATCAGACCCTTCACATTTCTTTTCTTTTCAGACCAAAAGTCAGGTCAAACATGTGACTAATTCTTTGAATCTCATGTAATTTCTGTCAATTCTTAAAAGTACCCCTTTTACTAAAATGTCAAACTTTTCAAATTTTCATTCAGTTGAACCAGTCAAAGCCATGAAATGTTTCTTTCTTCACTAAATGTAGCAGGGGAGATGGAGAAATCTAGCAGATAAATATAAGTTACAAAATTAACATTTGTTTTTGCATTAGAAACGGCAGTCACATATAAAAAAATAGCAGAGCAGGTTATCTCAAAGTGTTTAGACAGGGACAATGGACAATCAAATGAACATGCATAAAAAGTGAAACTCTCACCACTATTTTTCCTCCAACTCCTGCTTCTTCGATAGCTCCCGTAAGAGCGGCCTCTTGAACTGTTTCATCGTTTTCCCAGCCTCCCTGTCAGAGATGAAAGCACATAACTGACTCCTTTCAAACATATATAACTCACGAACTTTAAAGTTAATATTAAACAAAAACACAAAGTATCAACTCAATTTTATATAAAATCATAGTTCATTTTAGACAATGTGTACAACTACTACAATAAGAACTTAGACCTATATTGAACTTTTGTTGTTGACAACAGAGACAAAGATAAACATGACATTAAACCTAGTAGTTCAAACTCTTAAGACAAAATCGAAAACCTAAAACCACTCACAATATACAGTGTGCTCATCTCAGGTCAACATTAAATCATTTAGAATGATAAAGTTACAAAACTAGGGGATAGCAATAATAATCTAATGAAATATATATAAGAAAATTGCTCACCTTTTACTTTTCAACACAGCGATGCTACATGCTGCCTCTGCCGGGGATACATTTGATAAAGTTTGAATAGTTATTCTATCAATTGTTACTATCTGCTTGGTCATTATGTTTAAACAGCACAACAAATGACCAAATCACATAATAAATATCATCATTCACCATGTAAATTGAACTGAGTTTATCCAAACTAAACACAACTAGAATTCCCTATGCTTTCTCGACCAAATCACACGCACAGACATACTTACTGTCAGAATTCTACCAGTTCATCTATTTAACTCTTTTTTTCCTTTTTTATTTATGTTCATTTACAAAAAGGAGAAAGGATGTGCAAATCGAGCTTGTACGAAATGTTTTCAATTTTTTCATCCAAAGACTATCAAGTATTTTTCTTCATCCAACATATTTACCATCCTATTTTATACTTTTGTTTTTTTCTACAAAATACATTCCAATTTCTAAATAGAAAAAAACTAATTAGGGTTTTATACTAAGACACACAACAAAAAGAGAAAACCGAGGAAGAGTATGGCGCGGCGATTACGGCAGAGCAAAAGCGGAAGCCATAATAACATGTTGAAATAGAGACAAAGTAGAGAGAAAAATACCTTCGCTTATATGCCGCCGCCACCGCTCGTCGAGAAGTTGGCTTTGTCCATGGAAATTTGAAGCGGACGCAAAGATATCCACGCCTCACGGACGACGGTGGACTCCTAGATACTGACGGCGATGCGGGCGGGTGGTATTGCTGAGGCGCGAGATGGAAGAGGAGTACTTCGTGCAAGAGAAGACGTTTTGATTGCTTTTCTCGATGTCCAATTCAAAACCCTTCTTTTAAGTTTCCTTTTCTTTAAATTTTAATCAATTGTAATTTTATAACCTAAAATCTAAATAATACAAAAAAAAGAAATATATATAGTTAGCGGCAGTTAGTAAACTAAGTGTTGCTAATATTTATATGGGCTTACTTTTTCTTGCGGTTTAACTTAACCGCAACATAATAAAGCTGCTAATATTTTTTAAATTTAATTTATTCGCTTAATCAGCAGCGGTTGTTGTAACCGTTGTTATATATTCATGTAGCGGCGGTTTTAATGAACCGCTGCTAAATATGTGTCGCTAAATTACTCTCTTTTTGTAGTGCGTGTTACAATATAACACGTTATATATGTAATACGTTATAATGTATAACATGTTATATTATAACACGATATAAAATAACGTGTTATATTATAACACGATATAAAATATAATGTGTTTTAATACAACACGATATATAATGTTTTCAGTCTAAGAACATTTAATACATGTTGGACCAATTTTGCAAAAAAAAAAATCTAAGTCTCAAAACAAGAACAAAAAATTCTACTGCCAACGAACATCAGCAAGAATTAATTTAATTCGAACTAATATAATAAAAGAGCAACATAGAGAGATTGAAAGCAGAAATAAGAGAAGAAAGTGGGAGAAAGAAGAAAGAGATGGAGCTTTTAGATCTGAAATTTTTGTCCGCAAAGAAAAGAGAAGGAAGAGAGAGAAGAAAATAAAGGAATTCACCTACTTTTAGGGGAATTAAGCGCATTTGAATAAAAGACCACCAAAAGTGAGTCGAAAATATAGTTTCTTATCTTTTAGGTCAAAAAAGAGTTTGACCTATCCCGTGTGGGTATTCCCACAATTTCCTCACCATTTTTTCTATTTTAGAGGCATGTGGTCATTTTTTTTGTTTCTTAGTACAAGGTGTTGAAAGAGCTAGGTGAGACTTTTGGGAGTCGACCCCATGTCAATGGCATGGTTACAATTGCTTAACTATTCGAGCTACAATCAATTCTCAGACAAACGATAAGTATTAATAAGATAACTTGTTTTTGCATGATATGGCTATTTTTTTATGGAATATGGGTTATGTTTGGAAGCTTGTTGCTCAATAATAATATGTATTCTCAGAAGCAAACTATATATTGCTTCTTTCGCTCTTGTTTAATTTTCTTTTTACAAAATCAAGAAATTAATACATTAATTGCTAGAGAGAAATGAAAAGCATAGTCTAGACATGCTAAGAGGGTGTTTGGCTAAGCTTATTTAAAACATCTTATAAGCTCCTACATCTGATAAGCTATTTTAGGAGCTTATAAGATGTTAGATCTTATTTTAAAAATAAGCTGTCAAAATGTTTGGATAAAACAAGATAGTTGAGCTTATAAGATGTTTTTATATCTTATAAAATTATTAAGTATATTTTTTGTCTTTTGAATTTTTAAAATAAAGAGCTTATAAGCTCTTTTAAAAAAAGTTGGGGTGGATGTACTTTTTTTTAGGAGCTTATAAACTCTCTGACATCTTTTTTTTAGAGCTTATAAGCTCTTTTGGAAAAAAATTATCAAACACATTTTAAGAGCTTTTAAGCTTTTAAACATCTTATAAGCTGTTTTTAAAAGCTTATAAGCTCAGCAAAACACCCTCTAAGTTTTAATTTAACATAAGAAAAATAACTGAATACGTAAGCATAGACATTAGCAATGAATGGTTACCCTGAAAAAGCTAGCATGCCCCTCCCATCATCATCATCTCAATGTCGTAACTGTTGAAGGAAACAAATGGAGTACAAAATGCTTTAACGCACAGAAGACACATACTAATCTTACATTTTTTTAGCATGACTAATGATGATTCATTTTATTTTATTTTATATTTTATATGTAGATGATGAATGTTTGGCTTTTGGGAGAATGCAATCATATGGCGCCTTACATTCTTGCCCCTCTTCATGCAGACACTTTGCTTTCCATAGAATCGATTCAGCCCTTTCTGGTCAAAAACCCAATATGATTTCAGTCATCTGGCCCTACATTCCAATCAAGTAACTGTGTTTTCTACTTAATTACTCAATTTGTTTTGTTTGTTTCAATTTTTTTTCCTTATAAATGTATTAGCTGCCATTAAATTTATAATATGAGCCCAAAGTTGAAGCCCATTCCATTTCGGGCACGTAGCCTGCTGCCTGCCCATGGGTATAACGGAAGACAATAGTGTCCACGTATTAAAGTGGAACCTGTACTCTAAAGTCTCAAGAAATATAACAAAGTAATACTAGATTTTTTGCAAAGAAAAGAATATTCCTTATGTGAAACTACAAAATTCCCAAGAATATTGATGCTGATAATTTTTAGGAAATTATTAGACAATTACATTTATTTTTGTCATTATCTTTTATTTATGACTTTTTTTAATACACTGTGGATAGTAGGGGAGAAAACATACGTACTTATATGAGGATCGAACCCGGATTAATCGCTCTGACAGCACAAGCTTCTACCACTGCCGCATAGCTCTTTTTTGCTTTCCCTTCAAATCCTCTTATTTTGTTCAATGATAGTCGTTTCTTACTATTTATAATTGAGAATTTCAATACAAACCAAAATTTCAATAAAAAGATATAATTAAATTTTGTATTTATTGTGTCTCTATTGCAAAAAACTTCTAGATAGTTTATGTATTTTCTACCTAAAAACTGAGAATCAGAGCTTGCAAACACTCCCGTAATGTGACTGAGTCGAGTTTGTAAAGAAATGTCATTGGGAAATTAGGTTAGACAAGTCACTGAAGAAGCTGCTTTTACAATTTTGTCCTTCACTTATTTTTACAACTAATTTGCCTGTCATTTTTTTATAAACCTTCCATCTACCTTGAACATATAAGATTGCTAAAAAAGAACGGAACAGGGTTGCTAGCCAGTAGCCCAACCGCCAATGCTGCCAAGATTATTTAATCTACCACGCTGAAACTTCTAATTATTGAGGATATCAGAACAATTTTCACAAATTGGAGGACCAAAAACACATTCATCAATTATGCACAAGCATCTGAAAAGGGAAACAGTCGCATGCCCAAAAATATACAAAAAGTATATAAGGACCAATCATTGGCTTCCCGCGAAACAAGCAAGCTTCTGGATGGAAATTGAAAAAAAAATATTTGTTTCCTGTGTTACCACTTGTAGTATTAAAATGAACAACTATACAGCATATAAGAGGGCAATTTTATCCAAGAAATAGAAAGCAGTGACATTCAGGTTTTTCCTCGAAGCTGCTTGCACAACAACCAAATCATATTGAAAATGACAATAATATTAAAAATATAATATAATCACCTTCCCCAGGTTTTGAATTTTGATTGATTATATATAAATTATTAATCACCCATCGCTTTTGTAGGCCGGCTGCTACTACTTACACGTCAGAATTTAAGCCAGTGGGCATTTTAAATAATGCAAAAATCCAAGAGGAGATCAATCCAAAAGTCAAAAACTATTGCAACCACGAAAATAATACTTGATTCCAAAAATATTCCAGACCCGCAATCATGTGAAGCTTAGGACCCAATCACCCATTTATACATTGATTTTAAGATAATTACAAAAACACCCTTGAAATTTAGCCTAATTACAAAACCCTTCAGTCTTTCAAAATCACAAACAAACATCCCCATATAGTGTTACAAAACAAATACCCTCCTCTTGAAGGGTGTTTAGTAAGAGAAAATGGTGGAGAGATAATGGGCTTTTTTGTAATTGGCTAAACCTCAGTGGTGTTTTTGGAATTATCCATTAATTTCATGGATGGAATCACAGAGTAGGCTACAAAAAATAGGGGAGGGGGTTCAAGAACTTCACATTTAGCTTCTCCACTCAACAAAAAATTGAGGCAGGGAAACAATTGCATAGACAAGTTATCTAACAGAGAGATGAATTAAGAGCATAAGTTGGTAAGCACTAAAGTATCCACAAATGGAATCAGAAGTGTATGGCTAGCAGACATGAAGGAGTCGATCGCCTATAAAAGGCATTAGCATTTGATAGTCGGCCAACACATGAAGTTAAAATTAAGTGATCGATTAAGGCTTAGTTTGTTGTTGTTGTATCGGTCATAGCTAATTTGTGTACACGTTCAAGAGTCATGCAATATCTACACAAAAAATTGAGGATTAGAAAGCGAACTGTAAAATTCGGGAAACTTGGTACAGTCCTACACATGAAGCGTACCTAATAAAGAGTTATAACCCAAACCCATGAAGTGAGGTTATATCCTAAAACTAATTAGTTATAGGAGGAATAACTCACTTAACTTATAAACAAGACTCTCTTCCCCTGATTAATTAATGTGGGACAACTCACAAGTGACCGTATTTCAACGTTAACAATACACAAGAAGTTAATGAAATAAATATTCCAGCATCATTGTGCACAAAAGCCCAGAGGTATGCAGTATTTTCTTGGGGAAATTACAGATTCACAGGACGAAAAAGAGACGCCACCATTCAGTAAAAAGGAGTGAAGAAATTGATACCAGATGAAAGGACCAGTGCCTAAGGTGATGGAAAACTTAATCAAAAACAAACAGTTCGTAGTTCTACGTCATATCCATCTGCATATGTTGATTAAACCCCAAATCCAATTTCTACTTTGGCATATACACAGATCGTCTTTCGTGCTACATTATGTCAAATCTTAACCCAAGCAAGCCACTCATCACAAGCCTTCTTTTATCACAGGTTCAAAGAGCTTGAAATTAAACAGCTAATTTATATGATAAACTCTGTAAACCATGAAGAATTCAAAATTCAACTAACAGTTTTGCAGCAATAACCAATATCCAGAAACATCACTGCTAAGTATCAGTTGCAATTACAAATTACTGCAGCCTCAGTTAATGGGAACTGTTAATGTCATCTGTCCAATAGATAGACACAATTGCTCCTAGAAAAAATCCAAATTTCACCAATTGTAAAGATTACATATTCAAACTCAAATCTCTACCACTAAATCAATTGACTGGCATTCACATGCTTGCACATGTGCATTGACAATCAAAAACAAAAATGAGCTCAAAAATGAAAAAGTCACTTCAAAAACAAACTTCCACTGCCTGCTAGAACATCAAAACACAGGAGAGCCGATATGTATCATATGATTATTGAAAATGTACAATAAAAGAACCAGATTTCTTACTATGTCATTCTTTATACAAAAATCTATCCAAGAACGGGAAAAACTTACAAAAACTACCTACTCACCTCCAAGATGCAATTTTTTCATCACAGACCACCTCTTTTTCACTTGAATTAACTTCATCTTCAACCATAAACAGGGTCACACATTTTCTCTCTTTCCTTGCAATACCTGAATCAAAGTCTTGGCATTTCGCCTCACCTTTTCATTGTCATCATCCAATAACCCAACACACGTCTCAAATAACCCTTCTCTTAAAGCTTCCAAACCCATCCTTTTACTATAACAACACAGAAAACTCAATGTTAACAAGGCGTATTGCACACCCCTTGAACTCCCATTCCTCACAATTCCTATCAAAATATCCAAAAACCCACTAAACCTCACCATTTCATCTCGCGCTGGTTTGCATTTTGCCAATAGGCCCAAAACCTCCACGGCACGTTCGAGGCCCAAATTAGCATTCTGGATCAAAATGGGCACGGCCTCATACTGAATTGCTCGAACCCTATTATCAGGGAAAGAACAAAGCGTGAATAGAGCGGTGGCTGCTTCCTTTCTCTCCCTAGAATTTCCCATCTGAAGGAGGAACACCAAACCCGGAATTGCATCCGGATATGACCCGATTGTGACCTTATTGACTTCCAGCACGGCGAGGCTGGTCAACACAGTCGCCGCCACCGCGCGCGAGTCCCCAACGCCGCACCGGAGCGCGTAAACCACCTTCCCAACAACTCCCTCCGCCACCAGCCCCACCTTGCTGTCGTCATCCAAACTCAAATTAAGAAGCAAATGAAGGGCCTTTTCTTGGAGCCCCGGCTCAGCCGAGTCGATGCAGTTCAAAACCGCCGATACGGCCCCCGACTCGGCCAGTCGCCGCCGAATGGCCGAGTCACGCTTGGAAACCCGGCTGAGTTGGTCGAGCGAGTTGAGTTTCTCTTCCAACTGGGATGAAGGAGAAATCAAAAGCTGGATTAGGGTTTGTGGGGTGGGAGGGTAGGATTGGGGTAAGGGGAAGGAAACGAGGGTATAATTAGAAATGAGACTGCGGAGGGCGTGGTTGGGAATAAGGGTAGGGGGTTCCGGCAAGGGCAGTTTGGTAATTGGACAGGTGCGGTGGCCGGCGTCTAACCACCGTTGGATGGAGGCGCGATCAAAGGTGTGACCCGAGGAAAGGATAACCGGGTCGGACATTATCTCTAAAGAAATAGGGCATTTGAAATCGTCCGGTAACTGAGAAGCCATTCTATTTCTTCTTCTTCTTCTCAGTTTCTTGGCTTTATATTGTGTGGGAATTGGAAAGTAGGGGAGGGTTTACGAGGTTTACGTGAGGGCTAATTTGCTTTGGGGAAGTACTGAAGTTGGGAGGGCTGAGGAATTTGTGAGGTGGTGGAGCGCTGCTTGTGACACTGGTCACTCTGTGTATTCACATCTTAAATGACGTCGTTGCCCTCAGTAGTATTTCCTTTTCCAATAATTATCTTCCCTTTTTTTTTCCTATTATTGCCACGAGTGATTAGGGATGGTAATGCCGAACCAGATCCGTGGGTACCTGTTCTGGCCAGCCCCGTTTGGGTCGTCCCGTCCCGTGACTCAGGGCGGGGCCGAGTGGATTTGGGTCCCACTTCCGTTCCGCGGGTACCTACTTCGCCTCGCCTAGAATTTTTAGTCTTGAAATATATTTTAAAATATATTTTGTATATATAATATATATTATAATATAATTTTTATGTATTCTTTATATTATATTTAATATTTATAAATTGATAATAATAATTTTTTAAAATAATATTTTATAAATGTATTTTTTTTTAAATTTTTTTTCTCATTTTTTAAGTTTAATTTAATTTAAAACAGGGCAGGACGAGTCGACCCGTCCCGCCTCGTTCTGGGCACGGAGGAGGTCTGGATCCAGGCCGACCAGCCCCATTGCCATCCCTAAACCAGATCCACCTCATTTGGGGCGGGTATGAGACAAATAAATGAATATGAGATGATTGAAAGGTGACATGTATTGATTGTTAGACCCGAATTAGTATGGATCGGGTGACAAGTTAAGTTGGATGCGACCATATAAATTGGTTTATATATAGAGTGTGTGTAACTGTGTATTGTTTATTCAAGAGCTCTCTTTGGTTTATATATGTTTTGGTGTTTATTTCATAATTCATATAATATATATAATTTCATAAACATCATGTTTTGACATAATTTTTGATAGTACAATTTTGTGTAAAACTCATACAAATTTGGTCAAATATATGAAGTTGACGGGTCAAATGGATCTTACCTGCTAGACACGAGTATGGATCGGGGTGTCTAACGTGAGGAGGGTCTGGGCGGTTTCTGTGTTTTATGTTTTCTTAATGGGTCGGGTCTTGGGTTTAAATGGACCTGGCCACATCCGACCCACTGACATCCCTACAAATGATGCTAATTTTTTTTTCCTTCTAAAATCTAAGATAAATCTACTAGTTATATAGGACACTTGTGTATGAATGAAGGACAATTATTTCATTTTGTAAAAAATTAAATACTTGAATGATGAGTTTATGTCAAAATATATGTACGCTGTATATACTATTTACATTGACCAAAATCTAGTTAGGTTCTAAATATTGAATATTGATTATCTCAATAATTAAGTATAAAATTTAACAACAGATAATAGAATAGCACAACATAAAACCATGTAATTAATATGATGTTATAAATAAGGTCATAGACGTGAATGTCAATTTTATATTTTATTAGTTTTTTTGACAAGAAGAAACGTCAAAACATTTCTTTATTCCATCTGAATACCATGTTTTTCTGTACTAACCACAAATTATAAGTTTGTATATCATTTAAGATGACAAAATGACATTTAAGACATTTTCTTTTTTTGACAAAATTATCATACAGAAGCGACCTCTATATCATTTAAGACATTTTTTTTGACCGAATATATCATTTATTATTTAAATTTATTCTGAAATGAGGGTAATTCAGAAATTTAATGGTTTTGCAATAAAGAAGATGGGGATGGGGTCATGGGGTTTTGTCGGTTGCTTTTTGCCGGAAAGAAAGGGGAATGAGGGATGGGGGAAACATTCATATCGAAAGGGGTATTTTTGGAAACAAATCATTTCTTTTTTTTTTTTTTTTTGACACAAGAAACAAATCATTTCAATTAGCCATTTCGGTAACGTTTCAAGGCGTGCTTCCGTGCTCAAAGAGATGATGAAAATCGAAACCCAAGGGTTGAACAAAAAGCACGTACACAATTAATTTCATCTCAAAGTTGAATTTAATAATACCATTGTCATTTCATTTGAATTAATATGTGCAATTTATATTTTTCTCTTCAGGATAAGCTGAAATCCAAAAGATTTTTTTTTTATATGGGTGTATTTTACATAAATTCCATAAATTATTAGTATTGTTGTCGCTTTCGTCATTTTTATTTCACTTATGGAAAGGGTTAATGAAAGTGAAGATGAATAATATGCAAATCAAATGCATTACGAAAATTTGAATTTTGAGACAAGGAAATTTAGAAATTAAATTTTTAATTAAATTTTAAGTATAATTAAATTTTAATTATCCAACAAAAAGAAAAGATCTTATCGTTTACAAGAATGGGGTACCATGTACTTGCATAAATAAAACATGCTCTTCCGTACGCATACTTGCTAGGACAGGGATATTATATATAGACTTATTAAACGTAACATATATTTAATTTTATTTTTTTAAAAAATAAATTAGAAATAACAAAGGGAAAATATGGGGAAAACACGCTTAATCTATATCCTCTTATTTTATTGGGTTTTGCAACTATGTATTGGATTGACCAAAAGGTTGTTACTTGGAATTTTAGGTTTTAATTCCTATAAGGGGAACATGGAGCTATTATTTTTCGGGTAATGCACTCAATAAAATCCTTGAGTTTTAAACAAAATTTGCATATCCCACCAAACATGTAAATTACATTAGACAATCGGTGCGCAATAGGCTCGACTAAATAGTACAAAGGAGGGGCTCAAATTTGAGATGTCTCAAGGACACTCACTATACCACTTCAGGAAGGATTACTCATTATATTGTTGTACTTATTAGGAGTGGTGGTATCTGGTTGCTCCAAAAAACGACCTCTCCTCGCCGAACACCTTCCAAGATGAAGTCCTCCGTGAAACCTGCACAAAGGGGGCCCGAGGGGCTCGCGCATCTCTCTCGATCTTAAGTAAGTGTCTTGAAAGAAAGAAAGTAAAGGCTAGAGAGAGAAAGAGCAATGTAAGAGTAAAAAATGAGATTATGTTAGAATGAACCTGGGCTTGGGCCTTTTATACCTTAGCTAGGATTAGGGTTTTCGTAAAATCCGGAATTCCATTACGATTTTGTGTCAGAACCATCATTAGATTAGGATCGGATCTCTTAAAAACCCTAATTTTATGCTCGTAAGACCACAGCTCCGACCTGTTTCAAAACACGTCGGACCATTGTATTGGTATGCAGCCCCTTAAAATCTCGCAGGCATCCTCAATGCCTCATACATCTGAGGTCGCCGAGATGAACTATAAGCTGAGGTCCTTTTAGAATGTAACATATCAACAACAGATCACCCTACGCGTGCGAGACTTGACAGATCGGCCTAATGCGACGGGCCTCACACAGGTCGGCCCCCGCGTTAGGCTGTACACAGGTCAACACGATAAACTAGATCATACCGAACCAGTCATGTTCGGGCCTTAGCAGGTCGGCCCAATGCAATGGGTTTATCCCTTCAACCCTTTTATGGGCTCAGTAGATCGGCCCAATACTTATAAGCCCTAGCGGGTCAGTCCAAAGCTGTAAGCCTCATCAGATCGGCCCAGTACTTAATACTTAACAGATCAGCCCAATGCTATGGGCCTTACCAGATCAGCCCAGACCATCTTTTGCCCTTATCAGTATCTAATCTCATCTCTTATATAAATAAGGGGTTTGAATCATGCTATTTTCCTCACCTTCTATGTAATAGGGTTCGAACTTGGAAAAAAAAATAGTACAAGTTGAAGATTAATCCTCTTGCAATCACTTTAAATAATGTAGTTTTCATAATATGATGGACATATAATTCGTATATATATAGCCCAAGTGATTAAATGATATGTTACTGGACGAGTATACCTATGTTCGAAACTCATATGCTTCCCACATATTACATCCTATTTTTTTTTCCCTTGTAAAACAATAAAAAAAAATTGAGGGATGTGACCCGCCAAATAAATTAAGTCGTTAGGGGTGTCCTTGGTATAAACTTTCAGATGATCATTTTATTAATTAGGGATGAAAGAATTTAAAGTAAAATCCCATTCATAAAGTATGGGATAGAGATTTATATCACAGGCTTTTCTACAACACACTCAAATCAAGTCAATCATGCTTGTGTACCTAATTATTTTGCTTAGTGATTAATAAGAAAAAGACACCTATTTTGACTGAAAATGTGGTTTCTTGACTTCTCAATATCATTATTTTGCACTTTTCTATTTTCATTATCTCTGAAATGCATAAATTTGGCACTATGTTTCATAATTGTGCCTAAGTTTCACCGTTTTCGGAAATATGAGATGTTTGAGGGTAGTTCTGGAATTTGAATCATAAGCCTGGGGGCTGTTGTAAAACTTCGAGGATTCATCTACAAATTGAGATTTAGTTTGGTTTTTTTTTTTTCCGAACCATAGTTATTATTAATATAACTCAAAAACAAGAATTACAACTACAAACGTAGTCAACTGATTATGGGCCGACTTGACTAAAAATAAACCAAGTAAGGAATTGACAAGACCAATTCAGATCCACTTCACAAATAAAAACTCATCCAACCAAACTAAGAACAATCTCAAGAGACTTCAACATTTCTTAATGGAGACTGCAAAACATTAAAAACTTGGGCACGAATGTCGCATAACACACAAACAAAAACCCCGGGCACGAGCAACCACCACCAACTACAAGCAAGGCACCTCTAACTCGTCTACGAGTTTCGCTTCAACTTCAAAAAAAAAAACAAAGAAAATTACAAAAATAAAAACAAACTACATGCCTCCTAAAATACCAAACAATCTACAAGAAAAGACAAAAGAAAAGGAAGAAAGATCAAAACAAGAAAAGAACAAAAACAACCTCTCCCTCTTGAGATCCGCTGCCGCCCAACACCACACCACCTATGACCCATGGCTAGAGCTCACCGCCTCCACCAAAAAAACTCTCAGCGATTGGATCTGAAGCAAAAACATCAAAGAGCATCCGGATCTGGGGGATAAAGCATCGACGATGTAGCGCCCTTTTCTAGCTTACTTGAATTTTAATGCGAAAATAAGCAATTAAAATAGAAATACATAAAAGAATGTTGAAAATACGGAATAACAAAAATCTTACTTCGTTTGAAAACTTTGCAGCGAAATTAAATGCTAATAACTGAAATAAATACTTGTCCAAAAATATTAATACTGAAAATAAAACGACATTCGACATTTAACAATCTAAAAAGTCAACTTTTAAAAATGATAAAATCGAAGGACATGGGTTCCCCAAGTCACTGCGCCATGCTATCTCCTTCCTCTTCTGCCTTCTCATCTGAAAAATTTTCAACATTCGTGGGATGAGCTAAAGGAGCTCAACAAGTAATCTCATGCATGAATGCATGCCTAATGCATTATCTTAACGTTTATATCATTGAAAGACTTCACATATTCTTTACTTAAAAACATTTCACATTCATACTTAAAATATTGTCTTTCTTTCTGTAAAATGTTCTTAGGACGCGAGCTCACTTGGTAACACATTGTTCTAATCAGGGTCGCAGTGGGCCTTGTTATTTGGAACCCGTGAACATTTTGCTCGAAGGCCCATTCCCTTTCATTTTGCCTGAAAGCCCTTTTCCTTGAACATTAACATTAGCGGCAAGTGACACATTGTCGAAAACGCTGGTCCCCCGCTCCCATTCCACTCACTCCAGCATCATAGAACAATGTGCACTCATTTCTTTGAAAAAATATTATTAATACTAAACCTTAAAAATCGACTTTAATTAGTCTTTGTATGCTTGTAAAATGTCATGAACACAGATTAACATGATGCATGAACCTACGTGATGCAACTTTAATTAAATTCGGTCATAAACTTAAATGGCATAAATATAATAATTAAATCACATTAATTAGCAAACATATTAAAAGTACCATGACATAAAACATGTAAATGAGGATAAACATACATTCAGATACTCAATATTGATTGGAAAAAACTTACATTCAGCTAGTTAGGGAAAAACCCTACGTTCAACTAGTTAAGGAATAAGCCTATATTCAATTAGTTATAAGAAACCCTACATTCAATTAGTTAAGAGAAAACTCTACATTCAATTAGTCAAGGGAAAATCCTAAATTCAATTAGTTAGGAAGAAACACTATATTCAGTTAATAGGAAAAATCATGTACCCAATTAGTTAGGGAAAACCCTTCATTCAATTGGCTAGGGTAAAACAATATATCCAATTAGTTAAAGGGAAACCAATTAGGAAACAACACTATATCCAATTAGTTAGGGAAAACCCTACATTCAATTAGTTAAGGCCAAACTTTACATTCAATTAACAAGGGATAGATTCTGTATTCAACTAATTAGGGAAATCTTATGTTCAATTAATTTAGAGAAAGCTCAACAATCAGTTGGTTAGGCAAAAACTACATTCAGTTTTTTTTTTTTTTTTGGGAAAACTCTATATTCAATAATCTACACTTATTTTGGGAAAGACCTATGTTTAGTTAATTAGGGAAAAACCTCACATTCAATTAAAAAGGGGAAAACTATACCTTTTAATTAACAACAAACAAAAACTAAAGAATAGTTGGCGACAAGCCAATTTCATTAACACATAAATTCCTATCACATAAAGCGGCAAGCCAATTTATCACATCAATACATAAATTCTTATCACATAAAGCGGCAAACCAATTTATCACATCAACACATAAATTCTTATCATATAAAGCGACAAGCCAATTTATCACATGTATACATAAATTATTATTACATAAGTCGGCGACACTTGTAGTCAACATGATAAGGCGACAAATATTGTAACTATTAGGATAAGGAGAACATTCTCAGAATTAGCATAATAAAAATCATGTGACAATGATACAGACCTAAATCACATGAAAACTAAGGAAATTACCTGTCTGTTTAAATTATGGATAGTAAAATCCTCTTCAGACCTCTATCGAATCAACCGAGTTGGGGAAATCATTTTTCTTTCTTCTCTTTTCTTTTCCCCCTCTAGTCGTTCTCTCTCTGATGTTCTCTGCGTTTCTTTCTAATCGTTTCTTTATCTGTTCTCAATGTGTGTGTTTTAAGTGTCTTATATCTGTGTTTTAACCTACTTCTAATTGGGCTAGGAATAGAGTACATGTGCATATAATTAACTTGCTAACAATATGTGCCCGATTTAATACTCTAAACTAATTAAAAGTCTAATTATTCATTATAAGACACAAATTAAATAAACTCATAGTTCAATTGAAAAAACTCTTTTATTATCTGTAATTTAACAAAATAACTATCTAGTAAAATCATTAATACATTTATAATTCACCATTATTATTCCATAAATAAACAAATAAAATAATTAAGAAAATATCTATTAAGGCACAAAAATTTGGGTCGTTACAGACGAGTAGGGGAGACTTGACCAACAGCCGGCCGTCGGCCGCCAGGGATAGGAAGGGGGAAAGAGGTGTTCGCCTTAATTTTAGCTTCACCGCAAGTGTATGGTGTACGTTATAGGAAAAGGGTAGCAAGGTCGTATCCTGATAGGTGTGAGTTTTGCATGTATTTTGAGGTATAAATATGACTAAAATGGTGATTAAACATGCAATAACGTGTATGAAATGGTATATATTCGCTCTTTGTGGAAAAAGATATTACGCTTGCTTGTTTTGTAGGAATTTAACGATATTTGGAGTGATTTTGTGACAAATACGAGCATTGCTACCTAGAATCATCAAGAATCGAGCGATTACACCCAATTGGAAGCCAACTATGTGGAGTCTAGAGTCATAGTGACGAGTCGTGTGTCAAAAGAAGCATGGATGATAAAACAACAAGGAGATTTATCTAAAGGAACATCCAAACGCGTATGGAATTTCCAGCACTGGCAGGGTTTAGTATTTTGGCCATAACTCTCTCTACAAAATTGATATTGAGGTGATTAAAGTGGCTATGGAAAGCTAAGAGAGAGGGCTACAACTCTTCTGAAGACCCCGCAAGCAAATTCGGACGTTTGGGTGGCGCACGGGTAACCCGTGCGTGGATGTTTTCTATAGGATGGCGCACGGGTAGACCGTGCGTGGGCGCACGACCCGTGCGTGCTACAGAGACTGGGTGTTTTCTACGAAATGGCGCACGGGTAGCCCGTGCGTGGGCGCACGACCGTGCGTGCTTGCGAAAAACTCCAAAAATGACAAACAAATTGACCTAGACTTCAAAAAGGGTATAAATACCACTTGGGGCGCACACCAGGGGGAGGAAAGGTGCGGAAAAGACCCCAAGAACACAAGAAATAGCTCAACTTCATCAAGGAAGAATCAAGAGAAGAATCGGGTCGAATCGGAGCTTGAGGATTGAAGATAAATCGAGAGATTATCCATTTCCCTAAGTTTTCTCATTCTTTGTGCTTTAATCTTTCATTTTAGCTTGCCATGAATATGAGCAATTTGTCTATGAGTTGTTTATTTGTAATGAGTAGCTAAACTTCTTGTGATTTCCGGGTTTTGGTAGTAGATTAATTGAACTCTTGTTGAATGTTTTAATCTTGGTTGAAGTTATTATCTTGAATCTTATTTGAGTACTTTGTTCTTATTCTTGTTTTATCACTTGGCCAATGATTTAACTTGTTTGATATATTGATTCATAATTCGAGAGATGAGCTTCAATATTAGATCTTGAGTACTCGACACAAATATTTGCATGAATCGAGAGGTTTGTAAATATTTGTGAGGATATTTGATCTTTTGTGCATTTGGGAGTTGTGTATCTTATGTTGAGTAGAGATCTTTAGCATAGATATTTCAATCTACACTTTATATACATCTCGAGAGGGAGGATAAAATCTTTGTTGTGATCGTCTTATAGGTGTATTGATAATAACTTTGGCTTTGATTAAATCAGACAACAAGAGGAATATTAATTGAAACCATAATCCGGGAATCCATTTCATTCTCTTGATAATTCCATTATTCTTAGTATCTTGTATTCTTGTGGTTATTCTTGTCTTTACCTCCACAACAATCATCCAATTTCGATCGTCTAAATAAAAATAAGTCTATTTTGGTTCAATACTTAGCGCATAAATTTATTAGTCTCCGTGGATACGACCTTGCTTACCCTATTCTATAAACTACACCGTACACTTGCGGTGAAGCTAAAAATAAGGCGAACAAGTGTATGGTGTACGTTATAGGAAGGGGGAAAGAGGTGTTCGCCTTAATTTTAGCTTCACCGCAAGTGTATGGTGTACGTTATAGGAAAAGGGTAGCAAGGTCGTATCCACGGAGACTAATAAATTAATATGCTAAGTATTGATCTAAGATAGTCTTATTTTTATTTAGACGATCGAAATTGGATGATTGTTGTATTGAGATTAAGACAATTTTAAATCACTAAAACACAAGATTAAGATAATACAAATGATAGAAGTATCAAGATAATGAAATGGATTTCCGAGTTAAGGTTTCGATTAATAATCCTCTTGTTATCCGGTTTAATCAAGCCACGTTATTATCAATATTACTATAAGACGATCACAAAGCTATTTTATCCTCCCTCTCGAGATGCATATAAAACGTAGATTGAAATACCTATGCTAGCATCTCTACTCAACATGAAGCATTCAACTCCCAAAAGTTTAGAAGATCAAATATCCTCACAAATATTTACAAACCTCTCGATTCATGCAAATATTTGTGTCGAGTATTCAAGATCTAATATTGAAACTCATCTCTCGAATTATGAATCAATATATCAAACAAGTTAAATCATTGATCAAGTGATAAAACAAGAATAAGCTCAAAATACTCAAATAGGCTTCAAGATAATAACTTCAACTAAGATTAAAACATCCAACAAGAGTTCATTAATCTACTTCCAAAACCCAGAAATCTCAAGAGTTTAGCTACACATGATTTCTAAACAATTCATAAACAAATTGTTCAAAGCCATTACAAACAAAAATGAAAGATTGAAACTAAAAGAGAAGCAAGAAAAACTTAGGAAGTCGACAATCTCTCGATATATCTCCGTTCCTCAAGGTCCGATGCAACCCGATTGTCTCCTTGATGTCTTCTTCCAAGAATAGACCCTTGTCTTGTGTTGTAGATCCCAAAAATGCCAGAATATCCTTGTGTGCGCCCCCCAAAATGCTTTTTTATACCCACCTTTCAGTTTAGGGTATAATGCTGCAGATTATGGGATTCCAGCGCAGACGCACGGGTCGTGCGTCGGAGCACGGGCTACCCGTGCGCCATCCCGTAGAAATAATCCAGTCTCTGTAGGGCGCACGGGTGGTGCGTCGGCGCACGGTCTACCCGTGTGCCATGCTGAAGCTCTAATTTTCTTCATTCAGGGGTGCACGGGTGGTGCTTAAGGCACGCCCAACCCGTGCGCTCCCTGTATTTTCCTTATATGCTTATCTTTCGCTCATTTTGGCTTCACTTTTCGTATGTTCACTCAATTCTCCGTGTTTCCACTTTGCTATGCTCGTAATTGTATTCAATTTGCTTCAAATATCATGAAATTCCTATAAAATAAGCAAAGTGTAATATCTTTTCCACAAGGAGTGAATATGTAACATTTTACGCGAGTATATGCATGTTTACCCATCATTATAACCAGAAATATGCCTCAAAATATATGCAAAACTCACACCTATCAAAATCCCCCAAACTTACACTGTTGACCGTCCCGATCAACAATTTTGAAAACACGATAGAGCACAACAGGGAGATAAGAATAAAAGCGCACACAAAGGATCCAAAAGAAGATCTATATTGTTCGTCATGAATGTTTAAACAACAAACCAATCAAACCTCAAATATCTGATCAAAGAGCACACATCAAGTAGAACAAAGTGAAATGCTCTGAATTACAACTCTCAAAGTTAAGTGTATACTCTCATCTCACGAGAATATAGGACGTGTTTATGCTCAAAACAATTCAATGTTGCAAAATTACCATAAGCTTGCACTTCGTCTCATGCCTCCGCCACTAGAATGTATGCAATTTTGTGAATCAAAAAGGACTTTTTCACTTGGTTGTAATGAAGGCTCTTTGGTTAGGGTAGGAAAATATGGAGAGAGTAACTCAAACTCGAGCGTATAGACCGATGAGCATACAAATCATCTACATTAAAGCTCAATATGCTCTTAAATTCTTCTCTCATTTTCATCAACTCTTCCTATCTCCATCCCCTTTCTTTTGTAAACATTACCACCTTACATTACAATTCTTAGCCTCCAAGTTCATTCAATGAAAACTCACATCATAAAGTCGAATTTTGTTTTTTCATCTACACTTTTCAAATATCAAAATACCACTCCTCCCCCAAACTTGAATGAAATTGTACTTTTTTTTTTCGAAAGGGGAAAAATAGAATTTCAATAGTGAAAAGTGGAGATATACCTGAATCACTGTGGTGGCGGCGGTGGGAAGTGGCCTTGTGAGATGTGCCACATTTGTAATTGTTGTAGCACTTGCCACGTCTCCTCAGACCTCCTGTCATAGTTCTCCCGGAATGTGAGGAAATCAGCCCGATGCTGCCGCAAATCCTCCCTCTGTTGCCTCAACTCTTCTCCTTGATGGCGCAAGTCCTCCCCAAATGCACGTAGCATATCTTGAAATTCATTGCCTCGTTGGGACGTGCCGCCATAAGAGGTTCCGGGATGATCCCCACTATATGAGGGTCGGGGGTAATCGCCTCCATGTGAGGACTCGGGAATGTCATAGCCAAGTTGGAGGTGATGAGGTTCCACCCCCATGTCTCGTCTGTGTAGCTCCTCTTCCTCCGCCACCATATCCTCTTCATCCTGGAATCCTTCAACTCTGCGCCTCTTCCTTGCATCGATAGCATTCGTAACTCTGTTATGTGCCTCAGAGTTAAGCAGAAAGTTGGTTGTATCAGCCAAGGTGTCTACTGTGGTGTATCTTGGGTTAGGTAATGGAAATGCGGCACCTTACTTCTGTAGAAGAACCAACACACCGTCTTCATTTGCAATAAATTTCATGTGGTGCAAAGATGCCAAATTAACCCGAGTGCTGCCCGGTATAGGCTCCAAGCCTCTAAAATCAATGTTGAAATGTCGGGCAATAGGGGTAATCAGACCCCCTATAGAAATAGTACCCCCTTCTCGCCTAGCCAACTGTTCCACTTGCTCTGCGAAATTGACGGTTGTGTTGTAGGGTGTGTTTGTGAGCATACACCATAGTAGATACAGCTCCCTAGTAGTCATCCCTCCAATATTTTCTCGGGCGAACACGGAGGATGCGATCACACGTTGTATGTACTTAGCGGATTCCGGATCCAAGAGGCTTTGGCGGTCCGTGCGGCATATAATATAGGCCCCGTTTGTGGTGTTTCTACCAGCATTCTCCAAAAGTCATATTGATCATAATTGGGCATCGGTCGGAAACGAGCATTCGTTGGAACCTCAAAAATGGTGTTCAATTGGGTAATGGATAGTTGTCTACGAACATTCCCCAACTGAAAGCGTATCATATATGGTTCAAAAGTCCCGCCTTGTTTGAGTACTTCTACGGTACTCAAAAACTCCAATGTGAATCGTTTAAAGGTCGGCCACCTTCGGCTCATGAAATTGGTCCATCCGACCTTTGCGAAGAGACGCCAGACGTCCTCATGTATCCCCAAAGTTTGGGTACAGTCATCATCGGCATAGCGGGATGGAGCTATTTGGCGACCAACCAAGCGATTCCATCGCTCAAGATCATTTGCGTTTGTCAATACAACCCCATATGCCGCAGGACTGTTCAGGTCTACCTCTTGCGGTGCCTCGTTTCGTTGTGCCACTTCGCGTGCACGTCTCCTTCCACCTTGGGGATTTTTTCTCTCGGCCATGAAGGATTTGTACCTGAAATACATTCCATTAGCATCCCAGTATCATCAATGGCAACAACAAAGTAGGGGATTAAAGCTAAAACATTAAGTGATGCAAATGCACTTCCCTACTTCACTTTGATCGATCAACTACCCCAATCAAGCAAGAATTATGGCCATTCTAGAAAATTATTAGCTAAAAGCTCAAACAATCATTGGCCATGCCTTATTCATCAATATTTCATTCAAATACACCTCAATTATATAAGCCCACAAAGTGTTTGATAATTTGCCTCAAAGAATAATTCACAATTCATAGCAAAAATATCAACACAAGTACCAATCATGATCCCCATTACAATATTAACACGAAATTCACAAAGGAAAACGAGTCTCTTACCTGAATTCTTCGAAATTTAACCCAAAGACAATATTTGAACCCAAGGTGCTTTCTTTTCAAATTTCTTCAATCCAACTTGAACTCAAAGCCAAATGTAGTTCCAGTATAATGGGGGAATGATTAAATGGGGGAATTTGGTTCAAAACTTGAGGAAAATTTGGAAATTTTTGAAATTATTAGGAGGGGCGTGCGTGTGGTAGGTTTAAAGTGTGAAGAGCAGTGTTAAAACTGCTCTGTTTTACCTGGTTCCCGTAATGCGCACGGGTGGTGCGTTGGCGCACGGGTTACCCATGCGCCTGTAAGTCCAAGCGGCTACGATAATCTAGAGGGGGGGTGAATAGATTATCTCCATCTTTTTAATTTCGCCCTCTTTTTGCAATCGAATGCTCAAAGACAATAATAAAAGTGCGGAATGTAAACAACACACGTCGATTTAAAGAGGTTCAACCCACCTAGGGCCTAATCCTCTACCACCCCAGTATATCCGGGATGGATTTCAAAAAGAAAAAGAATTTTATTAATTACCAAAATTAATACAAATTCAACTTACAACACTTTGAAGAGCACCTCACTCTTCTTCAACACCACCTTTGGAGATTACCACAATCTCACTTTGAAGATTACCACAATCTTCAACGGCACCTTGTGAAGATTACCACAATCTTCAACCTTGAAGAATACCAAATCCTTCAACACCTCAATAAGAAGATCACCACAATCTTCTTGCACCTATCACCTAGATCATCCAAGTGTGTTCTTACCACAAGAACACTCACAAGGATATCTTGTGTTTGAATGATAGCCAAAAATCAAGATTACAACTCAATAATGAATATTACAATTTGAGTGCAAGGTGTAATCAAGAATAGCCTAGACCTCAAAGATGTGAAAGTGATAAGCTAGGCAAATTTTACAACAAGAATAATAACAATGAAAGACCAAATGTTTGCTTGAAGTGTATCTTGTTGTGTTGTATCACAATTGTTGTGTAGGTTGCTCCAAAACTTCCTCTATTTATAGGAGATGATTGATCAAGCATAGGCTCCTCTTGGGGATTGAAAATCTACTGAGAAAAATACAATTAAGATCAAGAATATAGCTGTTAGAAATCAATCCCACAATTTAAGGAAAAGTGTCTCATTGTCAAACGGTCGAGAAATTTCTTTGTCAAAAGATAGAGGCGACGGCCGCATTTAAATAGACGTTAGAAGAATACACAAAGCAAAATAACACAGGCGGCCGGTCGACGTATACCTCGGCCGGTCGACCATCACCCCAACCGGTCCCCCCTTATGGATTTTGCAAAGATCAAGTGTTCTGCTTTGAGAAACACACTTTGCAGCACCGGCCGCGGTCGCACCACTGGGCGACCGGTCGACGCCTTTTACACTCCAGGCTCAACTTTTGGGTTCAACGTACTCTTGGTGCGGGTTGCCCAATAGGGCGACCGGTTGGCCTCAAAACCAAAGTGTTGTCCAATATTTAATCGAAGATAAACAACAAGAAATACTCCGAAAAATAGTAAAAACATTTTAGACCGATCGGGAGTATTAGGACAACATTTAGAAACATCGTTTGAGAGTGAAAACCCAATAACGTAAAATCATTAAAAGCGTTGTCCAATTTAGACGAAAATAAACTTGAAGAAATACTCCGGAAAATATTAAAACCATTTTAAATCATTTAGGAGTATTTGGATAACAATAAAAAACATTGTTTTGGTGCAAAACAAAATCATCAAAATTAAGATAAAAACATGTATCAAACAATCTCCCCCTTTTTGATGATTACAAACCAAAACAATTTTAACACAAACTAAGAGAGCAAAGATTTTCCGGAAAAAAACATTTGACCGTTTGGAAGCAACCAAAATTTCCAAAAATATTAAAGCAACCAAGTAGGGAGTAGATATTTTCAATAGTAAGCACAAGCTCCCCCTATCAACAAGCATATCAAGAATAATGTAAAAGCAATTTTCCATAAGCTAAAAGCTTTTAGCTTTTACAATTTGTTCAAGAGCTTATAAGCTCCCCCTGTCACAAAACATCATTATATAAGTCCATCAAGCAACAATTGGACTAAAAATAAATCACAACTTATGGCTTTTATGAGCCATAGCTTATAGCTTTTATTTCGAGCTTTTTATTAGCTTCTTTGAGCTAACGAGCCATTTTCTGTTTCTCCCCTTTGGAATCATCAAAAAGAATGTTAGGATGATAAAAACATCATACAAGTATATCAAAGTGCGCCAAAGAGACAATTTATCAACCATTCGAGGAGATAAGCTTATAATCCGAAAAAATGGGAGAAATGTATCATTTGATATCCATAAGCTCGTTTAAGTGTCAAGACATGATCTCAATGAGTATATAAGACATATGAAAGCATAAGAGTAAAAGTCGAACAATTCATTGCGACAATTCATCGAACACCTTGAGTGCATAAAAAATAAAAGAGGTTGTATATAGTCCTTGTAAAAGGTTCAAGCCAAAAATTATCATATCAACAATCAACCTCATTCCAAAGCTCAATAAGATCATATGCAACATACGCAACATTTGTTCATCAAATAAGAAGCTCAAAGTAGATTCTCAAGGGTTCAACCCAATTGAGATAAGCTAAGAAGGATCAAGGCATTACAAATGCCAAAAATTAGAGCAACCATCAAGTAATATAAGTCATGCCTTAAACAATACATGTATGATATATCAAATGTCCCAATGCATATGCAACTAAGCATAATGATCAAAGCATTTAAAAGAAGCACTTTTACCATCAAGTACTTCATACCAATTATCAAACAATGCTTAAATTAGAGTATTTTTACCATCAAATACTCTATCAATATCATGAACACCCACAAGTCATTATCAACTTGCAATATTAACCCCTTTAAGAAAAACAAGCAAATATCATTAGTACAAATGAGTTTTACAAAAGTTCATAAAAGTACAAAGCAACTTAAATAAAAATGCTAGAAAGTAAAGGGGTGGGGTAACATCATTCCTCATCCGAGGAGAAGCAAGATCCGGGAATTAAGTCCTTGATGAATTTCTTTAACTTGTCGATAGACTTTTGCATTTTGGAGGTCTTTTGCTCCAAAGCCTCATACCTCGTCTCATGAAAAGCCCTCATCTCATCAAATTCGGCTTGAGTATACCTCCTAGGCGGTTGAGCACCGGTATTACCCTCCCGGATTGCTCGGTTCGCCCTCTTCGCTAATCTTGCGGCCCCGCGTCATCAAAGAAGTCATTAGGATCGGAGACTCTTGACCTCTTCCTCTCGCCATTTTGGTTGGTCGGATTTCCATGTTCTTGCGCATAGTGACCATTTGGGCGATGTTATCAATGTCAAAGTCGTTTTGAAATACCTCCGAGTTACACTCCGACGAAGGTAGTCCCGATTGAATAAGAAGTTTACAAATCCAATTTCCCATAACCAACTTCTTATTACCTTGAGTAATGGACTCGATTAGACATTGAATAAGTATGGCACCAAAGTTAAGTGGTTCCCTCCTAGCAATCTTATAAGTCAAAAAATAATCCATATTGCTAGGCATCTTTCCCGACTTACCACAAATGCAATATGCGACAATGACCGATAAAATACGATGCTCAAGTGTCATTGCCAACAAAGAATACTTTGGCCATACTCCCAAATACGTCTTAACTTCTTTCATAGACACCCCCAACATTTCATCATTCCAAGTCCCACAAGAGAAATAATCCCAACCACCTTCTCTAACATGTAAAAAGCCGCAAATATCATTGGGAGTCCATCTAAAATGACGACCCTTTATAGTTTAATTAACGGCAATCGTCTTTCTTTCATTATCATATTGCACCCACATATTAGCATAAAAATGTTGGATAATATCATCATCATACAAAACATAAGCATGCTCCCATAGATACATCCAACCTTGTTCCTCAAAAAATCCCCTAATGGTGGGATACTCATTTGTAAATGAGCTAAAACGACACATTTTAGTCCGAGCAATAGATTTACCTCCCATCCCCGAATCCTCATAGTACCATTCCGCATACTTATTGATGAAATTAAGAGCATTGCGAGAATTTGGAGCTAGAGTAACAAAAGATTTTTACCTTTCGCCCAACGGCAATTTTCGAGCGAAATTGTTCCATGGCTCGGTAATTTGGGCCCGAGAGAGAATGGGATTTTGAACATCATCACCTTCTTGAGCCACGTTTTTTGAGCGGCTCGAATATCCCTTTGTTCGGCCGTCTCGCCGATTTCTCAAGTACCCTCTCCTCCCTTTCTTCTCTTAGAAGTGGGATTTTGATCGGTGGAATTTCTTGGAGGAGCCATATATGTAAGATTCTTGTGAAAATAAGAAGATTAGCAACAAGAATCGTGAAAAATGATGAAGAATTGAAGATTCTAGAGAAAGGGGATGATTTACGCGCAGAGCAAGGGTTTTGGGGGATTTTCTTCGTCTGTTTGAAATGAAGAACGTAACGTTTAAAACCTGAAAAATTGGCACGGGCGACCGGCCGAGGTAGGAGCGACGGTCCGACGTGCGGCGACGGCCCGCCCCGCTTGATCGTCCAGGTAATTTTCCTTTTCACGAGTTTTCCAAAACTCTATATTTCACCCCAAAAGTTTAAAAACTTTGCAAAAAGATAATTTAGGAATAAATCCAACAAATACGAGTATCGAGAATAAAATAAACTCGAGATAAATGGGGTTAAACGAGTAGTGCCTTTTAGAGAAAAATTCACAAAATCATTTAGAGGCACTTAAGGGGTTGAAATGAAATATCTAGAAAGATATGTGCATAAGCATAATATCGAGTTCTAAGAGAAATATGAGTGAACATACCTCGATAGTTTAAGAAACTTGATGACGAAATAGCCAATGAATATGAGATATATATCCTACACAATTCTTAAACAAAATTTGCACAAAGGCACAAGTGTAGGCAAGTAATAGGAGATATAAAAAAATGCTTATGCTATAAAAATACATAAGAGAAAATAAACCACATAAGTCTAATTAAATGCACAAGAGTTGTTTTTTAAAAACATCATATAAGGTCTTCTTTTCAAAATATTTTTAAAACCACAAATATATATTGAAGACCTTAATAAAAAAAAAACCAAATACTTGAAAACTCATTTTGCAATAAAGATACAAACAAAAATATGCATAACAAATTAAAGTGCATATTTAAATGGGGAGATACAGTTTACCAATTTCGCCGTTTCCATGAGTTGTGCCGTTCCCATTGTTGATGATATCTTCCCTTTGAGAAGTCACTTTGTTGATGATGACTTCTTTGATTGCTCCACTTCCAAGGTTTGTTACCTTCCCATTGTTGATGAACTCTTCTTCTTTGAAAATCATCTTGTTGATGATGTCTTTGCCATTTCCAAGGATTGTGTTCTTCCCATTTTTGATTGTATCCTCTTCTTGGAAATTGACTTTGTTGAAAATGTTTTCTCCTTCTTTGATCAAATGAAACAATCATTTGATGTCTTCTTAGCGGTATAAATTTTTTCCGATCATTATTACGCCGGTACCTAAAATGACATTGTTTTGTGGTACCCTCAT
The DNA here is from genome assembly GCA_016081115.2 of Rehmannia glutinosa. Classification (NCBI taxonomy): domain Eukaryota; kingdom Viridiplantae; phylum Streptophyta; class Magnoliopsida; order Lamiales; family Orobanchaceae; genus Rehmannia; species Rehmannia glutinosa. Next base: position 69,783,564 of record CM071933.1, read on the forward strand.
GTGTTTGGGTCCTTTGGGATTAGTCTTGAGACTTTTAGGTCTCCAACAATAATTAGAGCTATTTCTAGCCCGACAAGAATTAACCGTATGACCCTTTTTACCGCAATAAAAACAAGTAACAATTTTAGGAGCATAATGACCATCATACATAGGAACTTGATTCTTTTTCATATGATTAACAACATTAGGCTTATGATCAAGTCCTTTATCACAATTATGGATATCAACAATATTAGGCATTTTATTGGTACTTAAGTTGGATTTTAATAAATCCTTTTTCATGCCTTCAATATTCTCAACAAGAGTACTATTTTCTATTTCAAGGTTTCTAACCTTATCAAGAGTGGTGGTGTGAGCACATGATAGTGATTCATAGGAAGTAAATAAACCATCCTTATCATTTTTCAAAGTATTGAATTCCTTTTTCAAATTTTTGTATTTAACAAGCAAGCTTTGGAATTCATCTTGAAGTTCATCATAATCATTTTGCAAATCACTATAATCATTTTGAATAACAATATCATAAGAAGTAGAGGGTTTAAGACATACCTCGATTTCTTCTTCAATGCCCATAAGACAATGTTCAACTTCTTCAAGATTGGAAGTTGTAGGAGGCTTGTTCCTTAGATTTGATATTGTATTCCTTTGAGAAGTAGATGCTTTTGTTTGACTCCTTTCATTTGCAAATACTCCATAGATGGCTTCTAATTTTTGCCATACTTCATGTGCAGATCGAATTCCTACGATATGTTCATATTCCAAATTAGTAAATGAACAATACAAAATATTGAGAGCCTTACCGTTTAGGGAGATGAATTTCTTCTCTTCATTATTGAGCTCTTTGAAGCCTTTGGAGGTGTGTGGTGTGTTCTTTGTCGGAATGGATTCTCCATTGATGACGGTGTTCCAAATATCGAACCCGCAACTTTGTAAATAGTATTCCATTCTTTCTTTCCAAAATATAAAATTTTTGGAATCAAGTAGTGGTGGCTTGGTGGTGGAGGCGCCGGCAAGGTGAGCTTCATTCGTAGCTAACGATCGTTTCTCTTCACTCGCGATGTGAAACGAGCTTGCCAAAGAGTTTGGCTCTGATACCACTTGTAAGTCCAAGCGGCTACGATAATCTAGAGGGGGGGTGAATAGATTATCTCCATCTTTTTGATTTCGCCCTCTTTTTGCAATCGAATGCTCAAAGACAATAATAAAAGTGCGGAATGTAAACAACACACGTCGATTTAAAGAGGTTCAACCCACCTAGGGCCTAATCCTCTACCACCCCAGTATATCCGGGATGGATTTCAAAAAGAAAAAGAATTTTATTAATTACCAAAATTAATACAAATTCAACTTACAACACTTTGAAGAGCACCTCACTCTTCTTCAATACCACCTTTGGAGATTACCACAATCTCACTTTGAAGATTACCACAATCTTCAACGGCACCTTGTGAAGATTACCACAATCTTCAACCTTGAAGAATACCAAATCCTTCAACACCTCAATAAGAAGATCACCACAATCTTCTTGCACCTATCACCTAGATCATCCAAGTGTGTTCTTACCACAAGAACACTCACAAGGATATCTTGTGTTTGAATGATAGCCAAAAATCAAGATTACAACTCAATAATGAATATTACAATTTGAGTGCAAGGTGTAATCAAGAATAGCCTAGACCTCAAAGATGTGAAAGTGATAAGCTAGGCAAATTTTACAACAAGAATAATAACAATGAAAGACCAAATGTTTGCTTGAAGTGTATCTTGTTGTGTTGTATCACAATTGTTGTGTAGGTTGCTCCAAAACTTCCTCTATTTATAGGAGATGATTGATCAAGCATAGGCTCCTCTTGGGGATTGAAAATCTACAGAAAAATACAATTAAGATCAAGAATATAGCTGTTAGAAATCAATCCCACAATTTAAGGAAAAGTGTCTGCTGTCAAACGGTCAGAAATTTGCTGTCAAAAGATAGGGCGACCGGTCGCACAGAAATAGACGTTAGAAGAATACACAGCAAAATAACACAGGGCGACCGGTCGACGTATACCTCGACCGGTCGACCATCACCCCAACCGGTCCCCCTTATGGATTTTGCAAAGATCAAGTGTTCTGTTTCAGAAACACACTTGCAGGCACCGGTCGCACCCTGGGCGACCGGTCGACCTGCCCTTTTACACTCCAGGCTCAACTTTTGGGTTCAACGTACTCTTCAGGTACGGGTTGCCCAATAGGGCGACCGGTTGGCCTCAAAACCAAAGTGTTGTCCAATATTTAATCGAAGATAAACAACAAGAAATACTCCGAAAAATAGTAAAAACATTTTAGACCGATCGGGAGTATTAGGACAACATTTAGAAACATCGTTTGAGAGTGAAAACCCAATAACGTAAAATCATTAAAAGCGTTGTCCAATTTAGACGAAAATAAACTTGAAGAAATACTCCGGAAAATATTAAAACCATTTTAAATCATTTAGGAGTATTTGGACAACAATAAAAACATTGTTTTGGTGCAAAACAAAATCATCAAAATTAAGATAAAAACATGTATCAAACAGCGCCATCCCGTAGAGACCTCCCCTCTCTGTAGGGCGCACGGGTTACCCGTGCGCACCTGTACAACAATTCAGGTAATTTTTTTTTTAAAAACACACAAAATTAGAATAAAACACACACAAGAAAAAAAATAAAATAAAAAAAAATAAAAAATGAAATCCACACCAAAAACCGTTGGGTTGCCTCCCAACAAGCGCTATAGTTTACGTCTTTAGCTTGACGCCTGTTTTTGTTCCATCACGGGTCTCGCAAGGTGATGGATGTCACCTCCTCTTGATTGCCTCGGTGGAAGTAATGCTTAATCCTCTGGCCATTTACCATGAAAGTCTCACTATCTTTTGTTAACAATTCCACAACTCCGGGAGGATTCAATATTTTCTTTATCACGAAAGGCCCCGACCACCTAGATTTGAGTTTTCCCGGAAAAAGTTTAAGGCGTGAATTGTACAAGAGGACGGGTTCCCCTGGTAAAAACTCTCGTTTCTTAATCATTTTGTCGTGCCATCGTTTGGTTATTTCTTTGTAAATTCGGGAATTTTCGTAAGCTTCATCCCGAAATTCTTCCATCTCATTTAAATGGAGCAACCTTTCTTCACCGGCCTTTTGAAAATCCAGATTTAGTTTCTTGACCGCCCAAAATGCTTTATGCTCCAATTCTACCTAAGCAAATGGCACGACTTCCCAAAGACAAGTTGATATGGAGATGTGCCCAACGGTGTCTTATATGCGATCCGACGCCCATAGAGCATCATCCAATTTTAATGCCCAATCCTTTCGGTTGATGTTAACCGTCTTTTCAAGAATCTGTTTGATCTCCCGGTTGGCTACTTCGGCTTGCCCATTGGCTTGTGGATGGTATGCCAATGCAACTTTATGTTTCACCCCATATTTTGCCAACAAGTTGCTCATCAATTTATTTACAAAATACGACCCTCCATCGCTAATTAAAGCTCTTGGAGTGCCGAATCGAGTAAATATATTTTTCTTAAGGAACCGCATCACAATTTGAGCATCATTTGTTTTGGAAGGAATCGCCTCTACCCAACGGGATACATACTCCACTGCAAGTAGAATATATTGATAGCCCGAAGATGATGGAAATGGGCCCATAAAGTCAATCCCCCAAACATCGAACAATTCAACTTCGATTACGTTTGTCATCGGCATCTCATGTCTTCTGGAAATGTTGCCCATTCGTTGACACCTGTCACATTGTTGCACAAACAAATAACAATCATTAAATAGAGTGGGCCAGTATAGCCCACTCTGCAATACCTTCGCAGCGGTGCGGGTTGGGCCAAAATGTCCGCCGGTGAAGAGGGTGAAGAGTGTTGTTGTTGTAGGACTCCCTCCCATTCTTCTTGAAGTACGCATCTCCTTATGATTTTGTCAGCACACCTTTTAAAGAGTAGGGGGCGTCCCACATGTAAAACTTGACGTCATGTAGGAATTTCTTCTTTTGATATGACGATAGATTTGGAGGCAAAACTCCCGCAGCCAAATAGTTGACAAAGTCCGCATACCACGGAAATTTTGCCTCGAGCATGAGTAACCGTTCATCAGGAAATTCCTCTTTTATCAATTCCGTGCTTCTTTGCGACCCCTCTTGATTTTCAATTCGAGACAAGTGGTCTGCTACCACATTCTCACATCCCTCCCGATCCTTGATTTCCACATCGAACTCTTGCAATAATAGGATCCACCTAATCAACCTTGGTTTCACATCCTTCTTATCAAAAAGGTATTTGATAGCCGCATGGTCGGTGTGAACAATCGTTTTCGTTCCAATCAAGTTTGATTGGAATTTATCAAATGCGAAGACAATCGCCAACATCTCTTTCTCGGTAGTGGTGTAATTCTCATTTGAGCATCGGCCCCGTTTCTACTAGCATAGTAGATGGATCTAAACAACTGTTCCCTCTTTTGACCGAGAACAACCCCTACCGCAAAATCGCTCGCATCACACATCAATTCAAACGGTTGGCTCCAATCCAGGGCGACAAGAATAGGTGCGGTCACCAATGCCTTCTTCAACGTTTCAAACGCCTGCAAACAATCATTGGAAAAATTGAAAGCAGCATCTTTTTCTAGCAATTGGCTCAAAGGCTTAGAAATTTTAGAAAAGTCACGGATAAACCTTCTATAGAATCCGGCGTGGCCCAAGAAGCTCCAGATAGCTTTTTCGTTTGTAGGAGGTGGTAATTTCTCGATCGCTACAATCTTTGCCCGATCTACTTCCAAACCTGCAGAAGAGACTCGATGACCAAGTACAATGCCATCGCGTACCATAAAATGGCACTTTTCCCAATTTAGTACTAGATTGGTCTCTTCACATCGCTGCAAGACTAGGGAAAGATTGTGAAGACAATTATAAAAAGAATCACCAAACACAGAGAAATCGTCCATAAACACCTCCATAACTTTTTCAATAAGATCGTGAAATATAGCCATCATACAATGTTGGAAAGTGGCGGGCGCATTACATAAACCAAATGACATGCGATTTAAATGCAAATGTGCCATAAGGACATGTAAATGTTGTTTTCTCCTGGTCTTCCGGCGCAATCATGATTTGATTGTACTTTAATAACCATCTAAAAGCAATAATAATCATAACCTCGCAAGACGATCCAACATCATATCTATAAAGGGAAGAGGAAAATGATATTTTCGAGTGGCATCATTTAGTTTTCGATAATCAATGCAAATTCGCCACCCTGTAACGATTCTAGTAGCAATCAGTTCTTCATTCTCATTTTTCACCACTGTTACCCCCCTTTTTTCGGCACCACTTGTACCGGACTTACCCATGAACTATCAGATATAGCATAAATGATCCCGACATCCAACCATTTCAACACTTCCTTCCTAACCACATCTTGCATGATAGGGTTTAGTCGTCTTTGGTTTTGCACTGATGGTTTATAGACATCTTCCATCCGAATTTTATGCATCACAACGGATGGACTTATGCCTTTTAAATCAGTTATAGACCATCCTAGTGTCGACTTATGTTTTCGTAAAACCCTTAATAGTTTATCAAGTTGAGTAGGAGTGAGAAGAGATGAAACAATTACCGGATTTGCATTATTTGCCCCAAGGAATGCATATTTGAGGTGTTCAGGTAATTGCTTGAGTTCCGGAGTCGATGTTGCTATTTCAGCGTCACGCACGGGTTGCCCATGCTCTGACGCACGTGTCGTGCGTGATCCCCTGCTTCCAGTCTTTCCTTCAGCATCGCGCACGGGTTGCCCGTGCTCCAGCGCACGGCCCATGTGCTCTTCAGAGACCTCAACTATTCCATCGGCATCACGCACGGGTTGCCCGTGCGTGGACGCATGGGTCGTACGTTTCTGCAAGTTTGGCTCCCTTATTTCTGACTTTGCGTTCTCGCCTCTTGCGCTCTTAGGTAGTTCCTGCATATGATCTAAGGCACAAACATAGTCGTACAAATCTTGGTTATCAAAATCAAGTACAACATTCGACATTGAGCACGAGTGGGTTAAACCAAATTCCAAATCGTCTGTAGACAATGTATGATCAACATAATCCTCAATGCATGAACTAACTATATCCAAAAAATTACAATTCTCCACCGAATCATGAAATTTCATTGCCTTATATATAGAAAATAAAACATGCTCATCATTAACACGTAATGTGAGCTCTCCTTTTGCACATCTATTAAGGCTTTACCCGTGGCTAGGAAAGGGCGCCCAAGTATCGGTGGAACGCGTCTCGATCTTCTTCCATATCCGAACCAAGAAATCCACGGGAATATAAATTTATCAACTTTTACCAATACGTCTTCAATAATTCCCCTTGGATACGTAAGTGATCGGTCCGCAAGTTGCAATGTCACCATAGTTGGCTTCACGTCGCCTAATCCAAGCTTCCTGAAAATGGACAAAGGCATCAAATTAATACTTGCCCCCAAATCACATAACGCTTTATTAAAGAAATTACCACCAATAGCACAAGGATAGTGAAACTCCCGGATCTTTCGATTTTGTGGTAGCTTTCTTTGGATAATTGCACTACATTCTTCTGTCAAATTCACCGTTTCAAAGCTTGTCATCCTCCGCTTTTTCGACATAACATCCTTAAGAAATTTCGCATAGTTTGCCATCTGTTCTAGTGCGTCTGCAAAAGGAATGTTAATGTGCAATTTCTTAAATATATCAAGGAATTTGGCAAATTGATCATCAAGCTTTTTCTTTTGAAATCTTTGAGGAAAGGGAAGAGATATTGGAAACTTAGATATATTCGAGTTAGATGATGATTTTAGCTTCTGAGCCCTTGTTTGTTCCGCCTCCTTGTTCTCTTTTTTCCTATTTTCTTCAATATCATCCTTCATCACGGATTCTCCCGCTTCCGGCCTCGATGCTTCATCTGAAAGTTTCAGATTCCCAGATTTTTCTTTAGGCCCCTCATATTCCGTACCGCTCGTAAACGAATCGCCTTGCATTGTTCCTTAGGATTCATTTCCGTATTACTTGGAAATTGACCCTTGTGATGTTGACCACCCACAATTGTAGCCAATTGACCCATTTGAGTCTCCAAATTCTTTATCAAGCTTGTCACTTGTTGTTCTATCTTATCCATCCGAGAGTCTTGCTTAGCGAGGCGGCTCCTCGTATCATTCATGAATGCATTAGATTGATTTATGAAGGAGGTGAGTGCATATTCCAACGACGATTTGCCTTCCCCATTTCCGCCTCCACTTAAAGCATTAAATCCCGACGGAGGTTGTAACACATTCTTTGTATTTGCGTAGGAAAATTTTTCATGATTTCTCAACCCTGGATGGTAGTGCGTTGGGTTTGAATTATTCCGGAAATTGTTGAAATTCTGGTTATTCACATAATTTACCTCTTCCATCGGATATAGAAGAGCTTCACTACCCATGCTCGTGCCTGCTTCTGGCCCCTTCGTCAATACACTCAATTGAGTTGTCAAAGCCGCTACTTGTGCCGTCAATGTTTTAATTGGGTCCGAATCGAGATTCGGCTACTCGTTGTACATTAGATCTTTCGGATGGCCATGGTAACTGTTCATAGCCATTTCTTCAAGAAGGTTCAAGGCATCTTGTGGAAACCTTGCCAACAATGCTCCTCCCATTGCGGCATCCACAAAGGCCCTCGTTTGTCCCATTAAACCATTGTAGAAGAAACATAATCTGTTGATCCTCCGGAAACCCTTGTTGTGGACATCTACGTAACAAATCCCGAAACCTTTCCCAAGCCTCGTACAAAGGATCTCGAGTCGAATCGTCGGAATTGAGTAATCTCGCTTTTGAGCCGCAAAGTTTTCTCGGTGGAAAGAATTTAAACAAGAACTTTTAGCTAGTTCGTCCCATGTGCTTACACCGCCTTGCGTCAAAGTACCCAACCAATTTCTCGCCTTATCCCGTAAAGAGAATGGGAACAGCGCAATCTTATGGCGTCATCCGAGACTCCGTTCATTTTGATCGTATTGCATATTTGAATAAAATGTGCAAGGTGAGAGTTAGGATCTTGATTTGCCGAACCCCCCAAACCGATTCTCGTTGCACCATATTGATGATCTTGCGGTTTGAGCTCGAAGTTGTTGGCATTGATAGGAATATGGGCAATACCACCGTAATTACGATTCGTTTGTGGTCGAAAGTAATCACGAATGGCTTTTGTTGAACCCAGTATCGGTAACTCGTTTCCACCATTGTTTGCCGGTATTGGTAACTCATTCAAATCCCCCATTATCGGATTGTGTTGTCTTTCAGCCCGTCTAGTGGTAGCACTGATTCTTCTCGCGAAAGCCTCGACTTCCGGTATAAGCGGTATCAAGTCCCCTTGCCTCGAGCGCGTGTTCATGCACTACCTGGACCGAACTAAAAGAAACAAGTCAAATAATGAAGAATTAAAGCGAATCCAAAATGTAAAAATAAAATTGTCTAAATTAAAAATAATTCTATCTATCGCAATATTAGCACCAGAAATTGTATTAGTCCCCGGCAACGGCGCCAAAAACTTGTTCGTCTTAATTTTAGCTTCACCGCAAGTGTACGGTGTACGTTATAGGAAAAGGGTAGGAAGGTCGTATCCACGGAGACTAATAAATTAATATGCTAAGTATTGATCTAAGATAGTCTTATTTTTATTTAGACGATCGAAATTGGATGATTGTTGTATTGAGATTAAGAGAATTTAAATCACTAAAATACAAGATTAAGATAATACAAATGATAGAAGAATCAAGATAATGAACTGGATTTCCAAGTTAAGGTTTCGATTAATAATCCTCTTATTATCCGGTTTAATCAAGCCACGTTATTATCAATATTCCTATAAGACGATCACAAAGCTATTTTATCTTCCCTCTCGAGATGTTTATAAAACGTAGATTGAAATACCTATGCTAGCATCTCTACTCAACATGAAGCATTCAACTCCCAAAAGTTTAGAAGATCAAATATCCTCACAAATATTTACAAACATCTCGATTCATGCAAATATTTGTGTCGAGTATTCAAGATCTAATATTGAAACTCATCTCTCGAATTATGAATCAATATATCAAACAAGTTAAATCATTGATCAAGTGATAAAACAAGAATAAGCTCAAAATACTCAAATAGGCTTCAAGATAATAACTTCAACTAAGATTAAAACATCCAACAAGAGTTCATTAATCTACTTCCAAAACCCGGAAATCTCAAGAGTTTAGCTACACATGATTTCTAAACAATTCATAAACAAATTGTTTAGCTACACATGATTTCTAAACAATTCATAAACAAATTAGGAAACAACACTATATCCAATTAGTTAGGGAAAACCCTACATTCAATTAGTTAAGGCCAAACTTTACATTCAATTAACAAGGGATAGATTCTGTATTCAACTAATTAGGGAAATCTTATGTTCAATTAATTTAGAGAAAGCTCAACAATCAGTTGGTTAGGCAAAAACTACATTCAGTTTTTTTTTTTTTGGGAAAACTCTATATTCAATAATCTACACTTATTTTGGGAAAGACCTATGTTTAGTTAATTAGGGAAAAACCTCACATTCAATTAAAAAGGGGAAAACTATACCTTTTAATTAACAACAAACAAAAACTAAAGAATAGTTGGCGACAAGCTAATTTCATTAACACATAAATTCTTATCACATAAAGCGGCAAGCCAATTTATCACATCAATACATAAATTCTTATCACATAAAGCGGCAAATCAATTTATCACATCAACACATAAATTCTTATCATATAAAGCGACAAGCCAATTTATCACATGTATACATAAATTATTATTACATAAGTCGGCGACACTTGTAGTCAACATGATAAGGCGACAAATATTGTAACTATTAGGATAAGGAGAACATTCTCAGAATTAGCATAATAAAAATCATGTGACAATGATACAGACCTAAATCACATGAAAACTAAGGAAATTACCTGTCTGTTTAAATTATGGATAGTAAAATCCTCTTCAGACCTCTATCGAATCAACCGAGTTGGGGAAATCATTTTTCTTTCTTCTCTTTTCTTTTCCCCTCTAGTCGTTTCTCTCTCTCGATGTTCTCTGCGTTTTTTTCTAATCGTTTCTTTATCTTCTCAATGTGTGTGTTTTAAGTGTCTTATATATGTGTTTTAACCTACTTCTAATGGGCTAGGAATAGAGTACATGTGCATATAATTAACTTGCTAACAATATGTGCCCGATTTAATACTCTAAACTAATTAAAAGTCTAATTATTCATTATAAGACACAAATTAAATAAACTCATAGTTCAATTGAAAAAACTCTTTTATTATCTGTAATTTAACAAATTAACTATCTAGTAAAATCATTAATACATTTATAATTCACCATTATTATTCCATAAATAAACAAATAAAATAATTAAGAAAATATCTATTAAGGCACAAAATCGGGTCATTCTGGGGCGAGTAGGGGAGACTTGACCAATAGCCGGCCGTCAGCCGCCAGGGATAGGAAGGGGGAAAGAGGTGTTCGCCTTAATTTTAGCTTCACCGCAAGTGTACGGTGTACGTTATAGGAAAAGGTTAGCAAGGTCGTATCCACGGAGACTAATAAATTAATATGCTAAGTATTGATCTAAGATAGTATTATTTTTATTTAGACGATCGAAATTGGATGATTGTTGTATTGAGATTAAGACAATTTAAATCACTAAAACACAAGATTAAGATAATACAAATGATAGAAGTATCAAGATAATGAAATGGATTTCCGAGTTAAGGTTTCGATTAATAATCCTCTTGTTATCCGGTTTAATCAAGCCACATTATTATCAATATTCCTATAAGACGATCACAAAGCTATTTTATCCTCCCTCTCGAGATGCATATAAAACGTAGATTGAAATACCTATGCTAGCATCTCTACTCAACATGAAGCATTCAACTCCCAAAAGTTTAGAAGATCAAATATCCTCACAAATATTTACAAACCTCTCGATTCATGCAAATATTTGTGTCGAGTATTCAAGATCTAATATTGAAACCCATCTCTCGAATTATGAATCAATATATCAAACAAGTTAAATCATTGATCAAGTGATAAAACAAGAATAAGCTCAAAATACTCAAATAGGCTTCAAGATAATAACTTCAACTAAGATTAAAACATCCAACAAGAGTTCATTAATCTACTTCCAAAACCCAGAAATCTCAAGAGTTTAGCTACACATGATTTCTAAACAATTCATAAACAAATTGTTCAAAGCCATTACAAAAAAAAAAAAAAAATGAAAGATTGAAACTAAAAGAGAAGCAAGAAAAACTTAGGAAGTCGACAATCTCTCGATATATCTCCGTTCCTCAAGTTCCGATGCAACCCGATTGTCTTCTTGATGTCTTCTTCCAAGAATAGACCCTTGTCTTGTGTTGTAGATCCCAAAAATGCCAGAATATCTTTGTGTGCGCCCCGCAAAAAGCCTTTTTATACCCACCTTTGAGTTTAGGGCATAATGTCAGTTATGGGATTCCAGTAGTGACGCGCGGGTCGTGCGTCGGAGCACGGGCTACCCGTGCGCCATCCCGTAGAAATAATCCAGTCTCTGTAGGGCGCACGGGTGGTGCTTAAGGCACGCCCAACCCGTGCGCTCCCTGTATTTTCCTTATATGCTTATCTTTCGCTCATTTTGGCTTCACTTTTCGTATGTTCACTCAATTCTCCGTGTTTCCACTTTGCTATGCTCGTAATTGTATTCAATTTGCTTCAAATATCATGAAATTCCTATAAAATAAGCAAAGTGTAATATCTTTTCCACAAGGAATGAATATGTAACATTTTACGCAAGTATATGCATGTTTACCCATCATTATAACCAGAAATATGCCTCAAAATATATGCAAAACTCACACCTATCAAGAGGCGGCATAAGAAATAGAGAGGGAGAGAGAAAGATTAACGTGCTTGTTTAAAGAGTAAGGGGAGGAAAATGAGAGAGAGAGAGAGAGAGAGAGAGAGAGAGAGAGAGAGAGAGAGAGAGAGAGAGAGAGAGAGAGAGAGATTTGATTAGCCCAAAAAAATTGCTTTTCCAACTAAATTAGCTAAATTGTTTTCTTTTATTTTTAGTTTTTCTAAATTTTTTCGAAACTTGATTTTTTAATTTTAATAATATGTTAAATTTATGTGATTAATTGAATTTGGGTTGTGTTAGATTTTTTTTAATTGGTTATCTATAAAATTGTTTTTTTTATTTTTAAAATGTATTACAATATTATTTTATGTAATATACTTTAAAATGGCTGTCCCAAAAAACCAATACAGGATAATATAATTTTAGTCCTTCCGTCCCACTAAGAAATGCCATCTTTTATTTTTTGTTCGTCCGAAATTATAGGCTTATTTTTCTTATTGAGGGTATTAATTATATAACAATAGACTAAACTAACCTTATTTAATTCACTTTGTTTGAGACCAACAATGATATACTCTCATTTAATCAAGGGCAAAATATGAAAAATATGGAAAAATTATCATGATCCCAATTATATTTATTATTTTCTTAATCTATGTGAAAGACTATACTTTACTATCTTAGTGGGATAGAGGGAGTATGTAATATACTCAATACGGGCTTAACTTTAATTATATGTAGCAGAAAAGAAGATGATGCATCTTGTTGTTATGAGTAATACATATGAAATCTTTTTAGCTCTTCTCAACTGTACAGTCTCATATTTGCACAATCTCAGAATCTCATCTTCTACGGGTGTGGGGCCGACTCATTCATGTTCTCCTCCACCTAAAAGCTTACTAGGAGCCTCTTCTCATTGCACCAACAATCACTCACCACCCTCTTTGGCCCCATGCGTCACATGCCCACTGCTTCCACTTGGTTCATCCCTGAGCCACAATGTACCAGGAGTGGTCCTGCTCTAATACCATATTTAACATCATGTGTTACACTGCAGCCTCTTCACGTACTCAGTGGATGCAAATGAATGCGTCGCTCCAGAATCAAACAATATGAATGCTAGAACTCCAACAATTAAAGAATTTACATGTTACCATAGATGGATTTGCCTCAATGTCTGCTCGGGCATATATAATAAAGACTAGCTGGTACATTCATTTGTCCAGCAGCGTTTGCATTTTATGCGCACACCGTACCCTAGCTGGTCTATTTTTAGAATATTGAAAAATATATGATTATAGCTATAACTTAGCTCTCTTATTTGTTTTAGATCATGCACCATGTAACACAGAAATACAATTTTATTATTTGTTATCTTAAATTAAAAAAAAAAGAATAACTAATTACACAACACGTCAGACGTCATTGTCACACAGAAAAAAAAAAACATAAAAGTATGTATGCAAAGTAGGTTTATTAATCATATATTTATGCATTATTTATATTTTTAAAGACCACAAAGTCCTTTTTTTTTAAGGAACAAAAGTGTTAATAGAAAATGTCGTTTGAGAGGGGAATCCATTGTATGATTTCCACCTCTCACAATTCCATGACACGACTCCTTCACTAGTCACACTCAACCTCAAGTTCAACAGGGAGAAGTTGAACTCTGGCTCAAACTCAAGCAAACATGTGTCGTGTAAATTATAATTTTGAAAATGATGGCTGATGGACCTAATCCATCGGGATATATATCAACAAAAATCCAGGTTTTGCCATTTTTATATGGTCCAAACAAATTGTCTGCCTTAATCTTTTCTGTGGTCGTTATCTATTTTGGTTCATGACTATTTAACTGATGAACATACCACCTTTCAAAGTTCAATAACAGAATAAAAATAAAATGGTTGTAATGTATAAGTATATATACAAAATATATTTTAGATAAACAATTCAAATGAATTATAAACACGTTTGCTATGTATATCTTACATCTCTTATTGGGCTCTCAAAATCTTAGCATTGTGGATTGGGCCCTAATCATAGGCTTTATGGTCCGCATAGGTTCTTTCAGCTTTTCAAATGATTTATTGGTGACAATCTATACGGTAAAATTAGGCAAGTCATTTAAGCAATTATTGGGGGCAAATAGAAAGAGAGTTCTTTGTGCATATCCTCTCCAGACTCCAAACCTTTGTTAGTTAATACGCGTGTATAGTATTTATACGTATGAATAATTGAAAAATACTTATGTTTTCCGTACACATTCTGAAGCAGCGTTAAATACTCCATATTTTTCAAATAAAACGTTTAATACTCGTATTATAGATATCCGTGTAATATTTGGCGGATAAAATTTTATTTTTATATTTTTATAATATTTAAATAAATCAAAAAAATATTAAAAATCATTTATAAGTATAATTATAATCTTATAAAATAATAAATAAGAATATTAATAATATATAAACATAGTAATTATTATTAAATAATTATCTTGGATTTATGTTAAGTTATAATTTAATATAATAAAAAATTGTATATTAAGCTTTATATAATCTAAGAATAAATACAATTCACTTAAAAACTCACTAACTATTATTAAATAATTATTTTCAATTTATGTTATAATTTAAAGTAAATTAATAAAGTACCTAAAATTAATTTTTAATATAATCTAAACATAAGTATGAATTACAATCTATGTAAATATAATGTTAAAATAAGCCGTATTATTACTCCCGAACAATTATATTATATTCGTATTAAATCCGTACTTCTATGGATCCGTATATTAAATATTTCCGTATTTTTGCCGATTTTTTCACCGTAGCTTTCAAAAAATATTCATAATATACACTCTTACGTACTAAATAACGAACTTTTCTCGTCTCGTATTTAACTAACAGAGCTCCAAACAATGATACGATTTGAGCGACTAGTATGGTTATTGCATGGGAAGTCTCTTGTGAGACCGTCTCACGGATCTTAAGGATCTAATCCGTGAGACGGAGCTCCAAGTGGTCATTTCTCCTCTTTCTCTCTCATCTTAATGGTCCCTACTCCACTATCTCACCTCACCTCCCACATTGATATGCTCTCATTGTCCACTCTCTATTCACCTCTCATTCCTCTTGTAGTCCCCCATCTCTCTCTTCTCTATCTCTCTATCCACCCCTCCCCCACCTCTCTCTTTCTCTACACATAACATTTTAGATACAAAAATCTCACAAAAAATATAATACTTTTCATAAAACGTACACTTTTTAGAATAAAATTGATACTTTTTAATAAATAGTGATACATTATTTTTAATAAAATATAATATTATTTTAATAAGAAGTTATACTTTTTTAATGTAAAATGGTACTTTTTGAACAAAAAATAATTTTTAGTTTTAATTAAAATAATATTTATTTTAATAATAAGTGATACCTTCTTAATAAGAAGTGATACATATTCTATAAAAAGTGATATTGTTTACATTGGAAGTGATACTTTAACAACAACAACAACAAACTAAGCCTTAATCCCACTACGTGGGGTCGGCTATACGGATCATATCGCGCCATCGTTTATGGTCATAAGCCATATTTTCGTTTATTTTTAGGTATAACATGTCATGTTTAATAGCTTCTTTCCAAGTCTTTTTAGGTCTACCTCTTCCTCTTTTGATTTGTGTGAGTGATTCTCTACCTTCTAAACGTCGCACAGGTGCATCTAAAGGTCTCCTATAAACATGTCCAAACCATCTTAATCGTGTTTCTCTAATTTTCTCGTCTATTGGTGCTACTCCCACTTTGTTTCTAATGTGTTCATTTCTTATTCTATCTAATCTAGTGTGTCCGCACATCCATCTTAGCATTCTCATCTCTCGCTACCCTCATTTTTTGTTCGTGTTCATATTTAGTCGCCCAACATTACGCTCCATAAAGCATTGCGGGCCTTATGACCGTTTTATAAAATTTTTCTTTCAATTTTAATGGTATTTTACGGTCACAAAGGATAGAAGATGCACTCCTCCATTTATTCCAACCCTTTGGATCCTATGTGTGACATCTTTATTGATTTCTCCGTTCTCTTCAATTATAGATCCTAAGTATTTAAAACTCTTTGTTATACTCACTTCATGTCCATCAATTTTAACCTTCGTCTCATTGTTCCTGTTATTTTTACTAAAGCGGCATTCCATATATTCTGTTTTAGCCCTACTTATAGTAAAACCTTTTGATTCTAGTGCTTCTCTCCAAACTTCCAATTTTGCATTTACTCCTTCCCTTGTTTCATCAATTAAAACTATATCGTCCGCAAATAACATACATTCAGGATGGATTTTTGTAAGTGTTTAGTGATTTCATCAATTATTAGGATAAAAAGGTACGGGCTTAGAGCAGATCCCTGATGCAAACCTATAGTGTTTGGGAATTCACTAGATATTCCTGTTGGTGTCCCGATACATGTTGTTATACAATCATACATATCTTTTATGGCATCTATGTAGGCTATTTTTATTCCTCTTTTTTCCAATACGCGCCACATTATACCACGGTTGACTCTATCGTATGTCTTTTCAAGATCAATAAAAACCATATGTAAATATTATTTTCTCTCATTATATTGTTCACATAATCGTCTAATTAAGTGTATAGCTTCAATTGTGGATCTTCCTGGCATGAAGCCAAATTGATTATCTAATATACTAGTTTCATTTCTTATTCTTGCTTCTATAACTCTTTCCCATAGTTTCATTGTATGACTTATTAATTTAATTCCCCTGTAATTTGCACAATTTTGTATATCCCATTTGTTTTTATATATAGGTATCAATATATTTTTTCTCCATTCATCAGGCATTTTCTTAGTTTTTAGAATAACATTAAATAATTTAGTAAGCCATGCTATTCCAACTCCACCTAAACATTTCCACGCTTCAATTGGTATATCATCTAGGCCATTTTGCTTTTTGCGAGTTTTCATTTTGTTTAGTGCTTTTTGTTTCATGAAATTGAATTCTACGATAAAAGGTACGGTTTTTATTCGATTCAGATTGGCCTAGTTCCCCTAATGTGACTTCATTCCTCTTCGGTTCATTAAAAAGATTATTGAAATACCTCTTCCATCGATCTTTTATGTCCTCGTCTTTCACTAAAATGTTTTCATTCTCATCTTTTATGCATTTAATTTGGGTTAGATCTCTTGTTTGTTTTTCTCTAAATTTTGCTATTTTATATATATCTTTCTCTCCTTCTTTAGTATCTAGTTTCTTATAGAAATCTTCATATGCCTTGGTTTTTGCTTCATATATTGCTCTTCTTACTTCTTTTTTGGCGTCTTTATATCTTTTAAGGTTTTCTTCGTTTTTACAGGAATACAATACTTTGTAACTAGTTCGTTTTTCCTTTACCTTTTCTTGGATTTCTTGATTCCACCACCATGACTCTTTATTCCATTTATTACCATTTGACACCCCTAATGTTTCTTTTGCGATCTTTTTCATTTGAGTAGTTACATAGTTCCATGTTTCATCGGCTTTGTCTTCCACTTTCCAATCAATGGTTTCTACTAGAGATTTGACAAAACTATCTCTTTTTTCTATATTCTTTAAGTTCCACCATGAGAAGTGATACTTTATTCATAAAAAATAATATATTTTTTTTAAATAAAAAGTGCTATTTTCTTGAATAAAAAGTGATACTTTTTCCTTATGAAGTGATTTTGTTTCGAGTCTAAATGTGATACTTTTTTTTTTCATAAAAAATGATTTTTTTAGTCTAAATGTTATACTTTTTTCATAGATAGTGATACTTTTTTCATAAGAAGTGATTATTTTTTTCATAAGTGATTTTTTTTTCAAGTCTAAATGTGATATTTTTTTTCATAAAAAATGATTTTTTTCGAGTCTAAATGTTATACTTTTTTCATAAGAAGTGATATTGTTTCATAAGAAATGATTTTTTGCGAGTCTAAATGTTATACTTTTTTCATAAGAAATGATTTTTTTCGAGTCTAAATGTGATACTTTTTTTTTTCATAAAAAGTGATATTTATTTTCCTCATCCTTTTTCCTTTGTTTCATGAATGTAGAGATAAATAAGGGACTTTATTCGAGAGAGAAAGGGGGACCACCAAAGAGAGAGAGAGAGAGAGAGAGAGAGAGAGAGAGAGAGAGAGAGAGAGAGAGAGAGAGAGAGAGAGAGAGAGAGAGAGAGAGAGAGAGAGAGAGAGAGAGAGAGAGAGAGAGTGGACCATTAGAGGAGTGATGTGAGGAGAGAGAAGGGACCATGAGAAATTTAGTGTGCCGATGGTAAGGAGACCAGTGAGAGGAGAGAGAAATGAGGGTCAACAAGGAGAGAGAAACTGTGGGGGATCATGTAGGGCTCCGTTTAACGGATTTAGATCTGTGAGACGGTCTCACACAAATTTTTGTGTTATTGTATTTCCCTTTATTCATTGAAGTTGTTGGGCCAAACAATGGTACAACTTCGGTGAAGTTTAAGCTCTACTTTTCGATGAATGAAAATATGAAATTCATGGAATGTTATACTTTACCTTGAAACTGAATAAAAACAACAAAATACTGGTAATTAGGTCACCATGTAAATATTATTGTAAGCTTGATATCTTAATCCCCATGATGTTTTATCTCGTGTTTTAATTTTTCAGATGAACGTTATGTGTATAAGATGATGTCGTTATTGTACATGTGACATTCATTTGGTGTATTAATACACCAAATAAAATATACTGGGGAATAGAAAATTCAGACCAGTCATTTAAAATATAAAATAGCGGTTTTGACTTTTGATCTTATTAAGATGTAAGAATTAAGATCAAATAAGAAGCTTGTTCACCACCAGTGGCGGATCCAAAATTTTAAAAATGGGGATATATTAGATATTTTAAAAAAATGCACATAAATATTATTTAATATTTAAAATCATACAACAAAATATTATTTAAATTTTTGCAAAAGCTGATTGTGTAACAATACATTAACAATTAATAACCATATAAGAGTAATTATGAAAAAATACATATGAGACAACAAAACATAGTATTGATAACATTAGATTTATTTTTGTAGAGAGTGTCAAATCCGGGCCGGGCCCGGGCGTCAAGTCGGCCGCCCGCCCCGCCTAAGGTAGGGGGTGGGTTAAGTATTTAGTAGCCCGCCAAAGGGCGGGCCTAACGCAGCTAGCCCGCCGCGGGCCTTGGGCTTGGCGGGTTGGTCATGGTCGGCGGGCTAGCCCGCCTTGAAATAAAAAAAAAAAAAAAAAAAAGAAAAATGAAAAATTAGATAAAATAGACAAAAAAATAGGATAATTGATTTTTATATTTTTATCTCTTATAAAAGTATATATAATATTTTTATAAAATATTTACTTGTTATCCATTAGTATATTTAATTCATTAAAATTAATAATATAAATAAAAAATATTTTTTTTTTTTTTTTTATTTTTTAAATTTTTGGCGGGCAGCCCCCAACCCAACCCGCAACCCAAGGCGGGTTGGGTTGGGTTGAGCTTTCCCGCCCGCCACTGGCGGGCGGCCCCGCCGCCCGCCAAGTGGCGGGTTTTGGCGAGCCACGGGCCGCCCGCCCCGCCGGCCCGTTTTGACACCTCTAATTTTTTGGGGATATTTTTAATTTTATTAGATTTACCATGATTTTTTTATTTATGTTGTTAAGTGAATTTTTAATTTTTAAAAATTTATTGTAGGAATTTGTATTGTATTATTTGAATTTCTAATTATTTTTGGAATAATGGGGATACAAAGTTTTTTAACTAAAGATTATTATTGGATTTTTTACAAATTGGGGCGTACAAACTGTATCCCCATCCTACCACATAGATCCGCCGTTGTTCACCACTCTGTGAGGTGACAGGGATATCTAATCTTAAGCTAATTAGCCAAGGCTCACAGTATAAAAAGAAAAACAGAGGAGAGCAAGAAGGCGAATTACTATGGATGTGTTTCCAAATCTAATTTTCAGTTTTCAGTGTTGGAAAATGAATTTTGAAACTTTATTGATCTTCGTGTAAAAAATGAATATATATTCAGTATATTGTCTGAATTTCTGTTAAAATATGCTTGAATATAGTTTTTAAAATATATTTTTGTCATCGATTCTGCGTGATTGTAATTTGTAGTGAAAAATTATTTGATTGTAGTTTTTGAAGTGTGTTTTCACTTAGATATGTGATTGTGTTAAAAAATTGTTTAAGGGTCCAATTGGATAGAGAGATTTGAAATTTCAAGGGATTTCAAACTCCTTGGATTTGAAATCCACCTCTTGTTTGAATGATGTGGATTTGTGTATGGATTTCAAATCCATCGTAAATTTTGATAAAAAAATTTAAAAGCTCTATTCATTTTCTTAATTACATTTAATAAATAAAAATAAAAGAAATAATTTTATTATTTTATAAATATTATAATTTTATACACTAATAAAAATATGAAATATATAACTTTTATTATGTGTGAATACGTGTTTGTGAAGATAGTGCGGTGTGAATATCTGAAATAGAGTATATGTGAGTGTGTGTAAATGTATATAGTGTGTGTGCCGTGTGTGTAATTGTGTGCAGCGTAAGTGTGTGTAAATGTGTACCATGTGTGTATTGTGTGTAACTGTGTGTGTGTAAATTTGTACAATGTGTGTACTGTGTGTAAGTGTGTGTATTGTGTAGTGTGCAGTGTGTGTGCAGTGTATGTAAGTGTGTGTAAATGTGCGCACTGTGTGTAATGTGTGCATTGTGTGTAATGTGTGTGTCGATGTGTGCAATGTGTGTAATTGTGTGTAGTGTGTGCAATGTGTTTACTGTGCGTAAATTGCAAGTGAGCATAAAGGGAAAAAAACAAGAATGAATTTCAAATGACTAGGTTTTGAGAGAGATTTAAAATACTTTGAAAATGAACTAAAACTTAAAGATGGATTTAAAATCTATAGATTTGGATTTATATACCAAACAAGGGTGTAGATTTAGCTAAGAATTTCAAATCACTCGTCCTGAATCCCCCAATCCAAATGCACCCTAATTGTATTTCTAAAAATCCTATATTCATGAAAAACTGAAAACTGAAAATGAATCCATTTCCACCGAAAAACTTCCATAAACAAACATGAACCCTTTTTCCGGAATAGTTGTAAAATGGAAATTGGAAGGTGAAAACACATCCATACAAAACCTATAAATATTGCAGAATTCCTTTCATCAACAGTTACCCAATGCAACAGCAATTTTCTGCACATGGCTCTTTACATTACAGGTGGTCATGACTAAAAAATGTTCCTGACCATGTTAGTCACATTAGAGATGTTACTATGAGGATAGATGACCTTCAATTCCTCGAGTCTTAATTTTTGGTTAAGCATTTACTTACTCATCATCGAAAACAATTAGAAGCTATTGATATTCGTCTCCGCACGTTGTATATGCTATGATCTTCCTGTTAAATCTGTTACTGTCAACCCGTTAACAGTTTCTTGGTCCCATCCCAAAAATGGATCAAATTCGGCAGCCGATAGTTGGCTAAAAAATCCAGGCTCTTGTGGCTCCGATAATCTTACATCCTCGTTCTCTAACATGGAAACCACTTGACTCATTGTCGGCCTGCCTTCGGAGACATGCTGCACGCACAACAGGCCGACTTGGATGCATCTACTAACTTGAGTCTCCACAAATGATTCATCTAAAACCGGATCAATAATTTCTAAATCCCTTCCTTCGGTCCACAGTTTCCATGCCTGCAACAAAGACAGAAAACAGAATATATATCTAAAATTGAATGAAAGTAAGAATCCAATGGCATGGCTAGACCACGAAAGTGGTGTGAGCTGGATGAAAAATTAAAAATAACATATAAACTATAACTTAGGGTCCATTTGGATAAAGGGATTTGAAATTCCAAGAGATTTCAAACTTCTTAGATCGGAAATCCACCTCTTATTTGGATGATGTAGATTTGTGTAGTGATTTCAAATCCATCATAAATTTTGATAATTTTTTTTAAAAACTCTATTAATTTTCTTAATTGATATTTAATAAATAAAAATAAAAGATATAATCTTGTTATTTTATAAATAATTATAATTTTATACACAAATAAAAATATATAACTTTTATTGTGTGAATATGTGTGTGTGAAGATAGTGCGATGTGGATATGTGAGAGAGAATATGTGTGAGTGTGTGCAGTGTGAGTGCATGTGCAAATGTGTGCAGTGTGTGCAAATGTGTGTAGTGTGTGTAAGTTTGTGCAGTGTGTGTGCAATGTGTGCAAATGTGTGTAAATGCGTGCAGTGTGTGTAGTGTGTGTGCAGTGTATACAAATGTGTGTAGTGTGTGTGCAATGTATGTAAGTGTGTGTAAATGTGTGCATTGTGTATAAATTGCAAGTGAGCATAAAGGTGGAAAAAAAAAAGAATGGATTTCAAACGACTAGGTTTTGAGAAAGATTTAGAATCCTTCGAAAATGAACTAAAACTTAAAGATGAATTTGCAATCCATTGATTTGGATTTATATGTCAAACAAATGTGTGGATATAGCTAAGGATTTCAAATCCCTAGTCTCAAATCCCCCAATCCAAACTGCAATTAATTTTTTTTTGGTGGTGGTGGTGGGGGGGAGTATTGCCCCTGTCTCCGCACATTGTAAGAATCGATATTTTTTTCGTGCACTTACATGTCCGAGAAGATTAAAATCATGGTCGGGATGCTGAAACCCCCAGTTTCTTTGGCCGCTTATGATTTCTAGCGCAAGAACTCCAAAACTGAACACGTCTGATTTCATTGAGTAATTGCCATTTGTGACATACTCTGGCGACATATAACCCCTGTATCATCACTGACAGAGTTAGCTATAGTGATAGTAAAATTGTTACATAATATGTTAGAGTTAATGGCAAACTTATACTTACTGTGTCCCAATCACTCGCCTTGTAGTTTGATCCCTCTCGCTTTCACAATTCCTCGCTAAACCAAAATCGGATATTTTTGGGTTCATCTCTTCATCCAGCAAAATATTACTTGCCTTAAGGTCCCTGTGAATTACTCTCAATCTTGAACCAAAATGAAGATAGTCTAATCCCTTTGCAATCCCTTTAAGTATGCTAAAGCGCTTTTCCCAGGCTAGGAGGCTCTTTTTAGTTGAATCTGCAAAAATGATGTCATCATGTACACGTCACATTTGAACAGTTCATTGGACTATAAGGTGGAACATAAATGGAACAGGAGATCACGTGTGCATATTTTAAAAAAACGCAACATATATGGAGTTACCAAATAAGAATTTGTCAAGGCTCTTATTCGGCATGTACTCGTAGATGAGCATTCTATCTTCTCCTTCAATGCAACAACCGAATAGCTTAACGAGATTGCGGTGTTGAAGTTGCGCAATCAAACTCATCTCATTCTTGAATTCTTGGAGCCCTTGCTTTGAGCTTTCTGACAGCCTCTTCACAGCTATTTCTTGTCCATTTTGTAATCCCCCCTGCATATGGAAGAATTAATACATGCCTGAAATCATTTTTTGGCACATTGTTTTAAAGACTTATTCGTCGGTTCAGTTTAATGCACGTACCTGATAAACGGGACCAAAACCTCCTTCGCCAATCTTATTAGCCAGTGAAAAGTTATCGGTAGCAGCAGAAATAGTGTTCATGTCAAATAAGTGAATGTACTGCTCTTCATTCTTAACTGGAATAGATTGCCTCTCTTGGACTTCATCTATCACACAGGAAATTGATTAAATTGAACCTGATAAGTTTTCTTGCAACCAGAAGGACAAGCAAACCCGAGTACCATATTAAGGGAGTGTTTGCAAATACTTCTGCTTTTGGAGGAATTGATTTTTTGCCGCGGAAGCAACAAGTATTTGAGAATCAGAAGTTAATAGTGTTTGCAAATAGAAACTGAAAATTGATTAAATTAAGAGAGAGTGTTTGGTGGAAAATATGTAAAAATGATTTATTTGTGTATAAATGTCAAGCAGAAGCCAAATCAGAAATTTGAAATACCCTTTAATGAAGCAGAAACATAAGCAAAAGTTGGCATTTGCAAACACTAAAGTTTAATTTTTTTCTAGCTAGAAGCTGAGAATCACTTTTTGAGTTTTTGCAAATGTTCCTTAGGGAAAAATATGAAAACTTGTAATGTAGTATGGTACCTATTTGGAATTGGAAATATAACCAGATAAAATTTAAATTCAATTTGAACTTTAATGAAGAGATTTATAAGGTATGGTTTTAGTCTGGCTTCAGTTTAAAGATTTCAAGTACCTTGATTATTTTCCTTCTTGGAAGGGGATCTACATTTGTTTATGGCACACCACAGTGCTGCTCCAAAGAATGCTGCTAAAAGGAGGCTGCAAATTACAGTGATCTTCTTCTTCCGCTTATTATGGGAAATAGTTTCTGGACAAGAACAAGTAATGGGAAATCAGTCAGAGTCTCCATTGCCTAGCTAGTGAAGCTGTATTAGACAATATATAACTTAAAATAGCTATCTTGAGCTCACAAATTTTCACATATAACCATCATATCAATGGCCTGGAGCTTATAATTTGATAAGAATAAATAAAATGGCGGAGCTTATAAGATGTTGGCGATGGCAGTTTTGTAATTAAAATGGTCAAAATCAAAACTGATACTTCACTTTCGCTGGCAGATGAACTACAATTATTGAATAAACAAGATGAAAGTGTCAAACTCATAATTTACCTTGTACCATTGGTTTTCAATTGGAAATTATCTTTGCATGTCTGTTACAACTTCTTAGCATTCACCACTAACAGGTAAAAATAGCTACATGTCCTCCTAGACCACCATAATGCAATCATATGGGAAAAGGATACTCAACAATCTCTAAGCCTTAGGGACAACATTTTCCCCTCTACCTATAGACTCCATGAACTTAATAGGTAATTGAAAATATTTTTAAAGGCATAATACATTTCCTCTATCAACAAAATCCCCCACCCCCGGAAAAAGAAAAAAGAAAAAGAAAAATGAATTATTGTATATCATGAGTTGTATGAGATAAATACGATATAAACATGCATCAGATGTATGCGTAAACACATCCTAATTGAGGATCCCTAGATAGTGCGAATAATTTATATTATCTATGATTGGTTCATACTCTGAAAAGAGTGACCAATCACGAATTTACACGTATCGCCAAAAAAGGTCACGACAAGAATATTCCATCATTTAATTAAAGCGCCCGCATTTTCAAAAAGAACGACAAGATATTAATCCGTTAAATAATGAATGAAGCATAAATACCTATGTCAACACGTGCCATACGAATATAAAGCTCGTCTCCATCATGACCAGAATCCCTAAGATCAATCAGTTGATCCAACCACACGACACACTCGCTTATACCATTTCCATATATGTCAATATTAGTGTAAGCCATGCAAGAACACTCCTCCAAACAAGAATCACCACACTTCTCCGCGCTCATACGTTTCCAAACAGTAAAATTATCAGGCAATTTCACACGACCGTGCTTCACAAAACCGTCCCTATCGCTACAATTTAGCGCATTCGCTCGCCTGCACCCGTCCAAGCAATCCAATCTACGCCAATCGTACGGCGAATTTTCTATAAAACCGTTAAGACACCGGCAACCTGGTTCATCGGCATAACAAATCCCATAAGGCCCACAAGAACCATACCTATCACAAACATCCTTGTTCAAAGTCACCATTGGAACCCAAACATTTGAACTACTTTTCCATTTCAAGAACTGTACGGCCCCCATTGAGCTCACCACCAGCCTCAGCAAAACAGAGTCATCCAACATTTCAAAACTAAAATAAACCTCTGTTTCTCCGAAATGATAAACAGTCTTGAATACCGGATTATTATCCTTCATATTAATCCCGCTAAACCTTTTTCCATTCCATGGGCCCCACCTGGATTGGGTCAACCCGTTTTTATCCAACAGCAACTGAGGCGACGTCGGCGACTCAAACCCGAACACGAAATCGCCGTAAATCGGATCCTCAAACGTTCTCCAGGACGTAAGAACCCGGTTCAGCCCGGTTTTTAATTCCCAACCGAGTTTCATCCCCGGCAGCAATGTATCGGACGGGAAATTAAAGCTTTCCCAAACGTTGCCGTTTTCACCATCTTTAATGACGAGATTGCCTGAATCCAGGAGCACCATTAATGGTTCATCGACGGCCTGATTTAATCTTGTGAGAGGGATCATGTTCCCTTCATCGTCGCGAAGCAGGAGATTGCCGCCCGGATTCATGAAAAGCTTGGCGCCATTCCCACGCAAGGGTTTATCCCTGTTAGCGACCCAAACCACCGTTAACGGCGTTATTCCTCTGTACCATATCCCCAAGTACGTTAAATCCCGATTCGACTCTGTTTTCGAGGAAACGTTGAAAAAACCGAGTTCGAATCGGTTGTTGGTGGAGATTAACGTCTGTCCGTTTTTGAGAAATTGACGGGGACTTAAGGTGGTTTTAGCATCAATGCTGATGAGTGATGTTAAAAAAACATGGAAAAAAATGGTTTTCAGCGACCAAGATAGAGAAGCCATTGATGAGGATTAATTTTTCAAGTTGATATGTTGATTTCTTGGATTTGCGGGAACTAATTGATTTTTTTTTTTGTTCTTTTGAGATATTTGTGTTGCTTTCAAACGGGTAATAGTAAAGTGCAGTGTAAAAAGAGTAGAAATGAAATCAACGAGCGTTTGAAAAGTTAAGCCAACTTTTTTTCATAAATTTCAGTGTGTTATAAATTTAGTGATGCAGGGCCACCTGGAGTGAGTTTCGGAGGCCTAAATTTATAAAAGATGCTGTTTTGGAAGAGGTTGATAATTTATAATGCTGGTTGTTAAGGCTGCATAATTTTTTGAGGATGATAATGTAATTAATCTGGACGGTTATTACATAGAGTTAATACAAGAAAAGATTTTCACTCTTGAGCTCTCTTTCTTTCCTTTGTGTACCAAGTATCTGAGAGCATTAATGGCGTAGCCAGAAATTTTTTCAGGGTAAGCCGATACACGAATTGGGATGGGCAAGATAAAAAAAAAGAGAAACCTTGTAAATATTAACTAAAAAAAATACTTCTAAAAATTACATAGAATTTTTTTCCGGGGTGGGGGGTGGGGGGGGCAGGGCCCAAGTTGCCCCTGCCTCCGCCAGTGTCTGAGAGTAAATTTTACAATATTTCCTAATTGTTTGTATCTTTAGTTAATTTGTAATTCTTAGCAAAGAAATCAAATGCTTTAGTATTGATTGACTTTTTTGATATGGCTAGACAATACTCTTAGTAGTGGGTAAGAACATTTTTTTTCTATTATTATAGAATAGGATACTGGTTGATTCCCCGACTCCAAGTGATTCAATTTAATGGTACCCATGGTCAATTAGTTGTAGGTGCGAGGTTCTTACCAACAGAGACTAGCTATCATATATCGTCGCTTTGGGTGGAATGTATATAAAAACCCATGCTAAGTTTTTAGGAGTTTTGAAATAGTGTTTTGCATGCATGAAGCTCAAAAACGGTAGTCCATCCGATCTTTCTTAATATTATTATTTCATCTCGTATTTTATTTTATCAATACATATTACGTGTATATTAAAATTGCAAGGTTAGTTCCGGGCAAAATTAGAGAGTTTTGATATGAATTATAAAATGACAAATTTGAGATGGATTAATTATTAATTGAAGAATCCATTTGACATGGGAAATTTATTGACAAATGAGATGGACTTTCGGACATGGTATAATTCTTATCGAAAATAATTCATCTGATTTATCCTTGACAAAACTCATATGAGTTGGTCTGACGGATTAATTTCGTGAGACGGATCCTAAAATGAACTATATTAGCTAACTTATTTGAATGTAGATCTAACTTGATTTGACTTATAAAATAAGTTGGATCCGTCTCATAAATATAAATTCGTGAGACGGTCTCACGTACGACTTACCCTTTCTCCTTTTCAGTATGGCCAGTAAGTAACTTACCAATAGCTTCTACTTTTGTTGCATTACGACTTCAAATAATTCCAGAACGACCGTGTGTTGCGCAAATTTGACACTATTTAATCATCACAAATATGTATAGTTGTGCTTAACTGTTTAATTTAATCAATTTAGATGAATTTTATATCGACTCTAAATTAATTGGCAAAATACAAGAGCCACACTGCTTAGATTGAATATAAGAAAGCATATTAGTATGTTAGCAAATATTTTTAAAGAAAAAATATTATTTGAACAAAATTGGATGCAAAGCACAAACCCTGGTGCTCATTTATTCAAAGATGACATTTTTTTTTTGAGGGGAAAGATGACATTTTAACCATATTAAATAATATGATTTACTTCTATCCGTTACTTCTTCACTTTAAAAAGTATGTAAATAAATAAATTCATGTAATTCGAGTACCAGATGTTAGAAGATATAAAATTTCAGTGCATGATTATGTGAATCAGTTCCATATTTCTGTAATATGACTGAAATTAGTGAAATATTATGGTTATCTTTTTGTTTAGTAAGTAGTTTTTGCATGAGTCATTATTCTCCTAATCTCTTGTGTGCTTTTTGGTTCAAAGAGTAAGTGCAATCAATTTTGTTGTATCCCTTTCCTGTTGGTATTTATTGAGACATTATCCGATGTGCCCCTTTCCGCGTAACTCACAGACGGTTTCCGGGGAATATCACAAACTTTAACCGTCACCGACAATGCGGGCTGGACAAATGATTTGTCTTTCTTTTTCTGAATTACACCAACTCTTTCTTTTTCTGAATTACACCAACTGATTAGCATTTAACAACCTGATATGAGTACAAGATTATGTCACAACTGGACACGCTTTTGTGATTGTGTTTAAAGATCGTATATGAATAATAAAAATTATTTTGATTTCTATATTTTAGATTTTTTTTAAATAAGTTTGAGAGTAGTGGTTGGAGGGGAGAAAATATATAAATTTCAAAGAAACTGGAAAATACAGCATTCGAACCCTAATCAATACCCTTATAAATAAAGGGTAAGCGATACCACTTGAACTACAAGATCATGATTCTATATTTTAGATTTAAACAGCCCATTTAAGCTATACACATTGGTAGTTTTAGATATAGAAATGGTTCCATATTTTAGATTTAAACAGCTCATTTAAGCTAGACACAATTGTTATATTAGATTTAAATCATTTGTATAAAATAATGATTAATGGCAGATGAGTTTTAGATTTATATTACAAATTAGTACGTAATTATATTTAATAAATTACTTTCATTCCTTATTATCATAAATAACACTCAAGTAATTAATGGTCATAGAGTGTTGTGGCCGAAAACATCGTTTGCAAAATTAGGATACGGATTAGGGCCGCCAACTATCATTTACGTTTTGGATATAGTCCTATTTAAAGGTCTGAGTCTCTCCTGAACATAATATCTAAACAACTAATTATGACGATTAAGAATAAAATTCAATTATAACTAAATTTGTTTTTATATGCTAAACAAAGCACAAAAATATAGTTACGTCATTATAAATGTTTTAGATCAATTTAGTAGTCTTAATATTTTTTAGTACCAATGAAATATATAATATCATCGCAAGTTTTTTTAAATAAATGGAAATATATTAAAAGAAAAAAAATACTCTGAACACAAACCGATCAGGTAGCAAATGGGAAACAATGCTTAACCACAAAGAAAATAAATAATAAAAATAACTTAAAATCACAATTTAAATGAAGGACGTCTTTTTCTAGAGGATTTTCAAATGTCATTGTCATTTGTTTTTTTAGCATGTGCTCGAGTATCATCTTGATGGTCTAATGTATCATGTAGAATGTATACCAAGGATCATCGAGCTGCAATTGCCATAGTCTTCATAGCGTATAAGGAATCACATGAGTGAAAAACAAGCGGAGTAGTTGAGAAGTTCCCAAGCTTGGTCTTTAAAGCTTTCCAATTTGTCTACATCAACTCGAAAATCAAAGTTAAGAGAATAGCTTGATGTTGGAGATGTTAAATCATGAGTCGAAGTCAAAGCCATTTCATTTAGATTTAAACTTGATTCAACAACATTGGAATAAACCACAATAGCTAGCGGATTATCTTACGTCGTTGGTACCGTGTGATCATTTATAAACGTTTCAGTATATTTCTCTGATATGAGCCACAAACGGACTGTGAGTAGAGATGTTTCGTGAGGGTGTGAAGGGCTGATATTTTTACCATTACCAGCTGATGTTTTGTTGACGACCATAAATCTGTCATTAATTGTCTACTGACGGAGATTTCCCAGTAGGAAGGTTGGTCCTCAGCACTAGGTTGGTCTTCCTTGGTATAGTTCGCCTCGTGTTTACTGGCAATAGCACGAGAGAGTGAACCAACACGCAATGTAGAGACCAGTTCTTCCACTGAGTTATCCACGACCTTACCCTTATCCTTAGATGAATGGACATGTCCATATACCTTACTACACATGATTTATCCCTCTTGGATGAAGGGTCATGACCATGAGACTCCTTAGAAACATAAGGCAAAATACGACGACATGCAACAATATTATGACCCTCAATGCAACAACTTGAGCAAAATTAATTTCTCATAACTTAAAGAAACAAACGAACAATGACCATACATTCAACTATAATATACTCCTGAAGAGGTTTGGCAAGATCAATATCCACAAGAACCCGCACAAAATGACCAAGAGAACCATTCAACGATTTTTTATCAATGTAAATAGGGGTCCTACTAGCCTTGGCAATGCGCAAGATGATGTTAAGATACCAACATTCAATAGTAAGCTCAAAAATGTGTACCCAAACACTATCTACAGAGGTATTAATCTTGTAAGGATTAAAATTATGTACCCATGGTGATAGACTAATAGTACCCGAACCAAGCTGCCAAGAAAAATGTTGCACAACCCGAGTTCTATCCGCAACAGTAGAAAATTTTATGCAAAAATATCCCTTTCCCAATGGAATTAACTCCCGATCATGTGTGATACCCTATAATTCAGTGAGATGTGTTTGTAATGGAAGCAATGACTAAGGTTTAAATCATTTAGTCAGTCATACACGCTCAATTAAAGTAAAGGTAAACTCCTTATCTCTTTGTTGATAAAGATTTTCATATACTAAAATAGAAAATAATAACCTTTTTAATGGGTTCAGAGATGGGGATAGAGTTACCTTTTATCATATTTGCAAATGATGGAACCTCTTTTGTAACTTGTGGGATGACAAGCTTACCCATGGGGCAGAAGAATCCATAATAGTAGATTTGACCAAATCTAGGACAACACCATACATAAATCTCAGGGCATACAATTGGCATCTTGGGAGTTCAAGGCGTGGGGACCATCAAAGAGGGAGCAACAATATGTTGCATCATGGGGAGAAGGTTATGTGCGCCAGCTTGGAGAGTATGGGGACCGCTGCAGCATCATGGGCGTGTGCCTTCTTGGAGGGACCTCAACATCATCATGGGCGTGGGGAAATATGGAGTGGACCACCAAGGAGGGTGAATGAAGGGCATGTGCATCGTCCATCTCCATGTTTTCCGAGAGGGGTGATGTGAACCATAGCAACAAACGTGCATACGTCCCAAATAATAATATATTATTAACCCAAGATCTGCACTAGTTCCATTAAAGATGGTGAAAACCCCGACCCAATACTTAGCAAAGCAAGAACCTCGATATGCGTAGACGCCACAAACAAATATAGAAGTTTGTTTGATAAGTCACAATTCGCAACAAGATGAAAAATTTGAAGCTCTTGGAATAATCCAAAGGTTTAAAGAGAAAATCTCAATTCAATATTCAATATCAAAGTTGTAGCCCTTTCTCTTGGCTTTCCATAGCATCTTGAATCAACTCAATATCAATTTTATAGAGAAAGTTATATCCAAAATACAAAATAATGTCAGTGCTAAAAACTGTTGACGCATTTCGATGTTTTTGAAAGCAATCCATTGTTGTTCCATCGTCTATGCTCCGTTCGACACACGACTCACTATAATGACTCTAAACTCAATGTTCTTGGCCTTTAACATCAACTTGGCCACTCAAATGATTCAAAACAACGAAAATAAACACCTAATTTATGATAAACAAATATAAGAACTCAAGAACTCAATTACATAGTCTTCAAGAACTCGAGATAACTTGCATTTGGTTTTTCCCGGATCCTCCTCGATACCTTTAGTGATCCCACCAGATACTTGCGTAGTCTGATAATTCAGTTGATGCCAATTTCACCTTTTCAGTTCGGAATAATTCTGGCAATCAAACTCATTCTCAATTTTCCTCTCCCAATCCAGATAGGCTCCTGGATCACTCTTTCCCTGGAACGACGGGATTTGCATTTTGATGTTACTCAAATTGCCGTCCTCCCATCCCCTACCACCCCTATTTAAACGTCACCCTCCGCCCGTATTGTAATTTTGCTCCCTTGTTAGGAAAATTTATGATTAGATTTTGATGATACCATGTAAAACTTAGAATAAGAACTTGGCCCCCTATTTTCCTCGTATTTCAACTTGTAATAGATAGGACTACATGTGCTGAGTGAAGTCAATTATGTTGAAGAATACAAGAGTCAAATGAAGATCAAAGTGAACACACATCTGTGTGAAGTCAAGATGAAAGTCTCAGACTTGACTGAAGAGGAGACCAACTGTGAGACAGATGAATAAAGGATGAAGAAGTGACAGTCAAGTCAGTTGAAAACCAAATCTGCCAGTTGACAGACAGTTGAATCATTCCTAAAAGGTTGGAGCTGACTCAAGTGAAAGGGGTAAAGGCAGTTGTCAAGTCAAGTCGATTGGTATTAATCCGTTGCACAGAAGTCAAAGACTTTGCTTAATATAGTAAGACGTTCATACTGCCATGTCTAAAAGTGCTCATCCCAGACGTGTAAATAGAATAAATAAATGGGAAGCATTGAGCTTGTGTTAGAACCTGAAAAGCTGAACACCTCATTAAAATGAGAAAATGTCACCATCATAAGCTGCAGATCAAGACAAGACAAGCCAATGACCAAGAAGTGTTATTTGAAAATTACTTATCTCTTCAACGGGCAAATTTTCAAATAAGCTATAAAAGGCTAAGGAAGCAAATGAGAGAATGTTACAAATTCTAAGAGAATAATCAAGAATTCAAGCAAGAAAACCTGCAAAAATACTCTCAAGCTTTCATAGATATTCCTCAAGCCTACAATCAAAAGAACTCGATCCAACACATTCTGTGAAGGAACGAATACTTCATCAAGTTGAAGAGGAAACAATTTAAAGAACAAAAGGGGTCTACTATCCAAGGTTGAAGGAGCTGTAGTAAGGTTCAAGGTCGAACCATAAGCTTTGAGCTCGTTGGAAGGCTGTGTGATCAATTCCTAGAGTTCGAGGGAGCTAAAGTAGCAAGACAACTGTTTTGTGAAGAAGCTGAGTCCAAGGAGCAGCCAGTTGTGTGATCAAGGCTGACTCAAACTGATAACTGCTTTGTAACTAGATCTGTTACTTAGTGGATTCTTCCAGGAGTTGGAGAAGAGTGGATTAGAGGAATTACCCCATCCTCGAACCACTATAAAATTTGCTTGTGTTATTTTACTTACATAACTTTACGTTATTGCATATTATTGATATCTGCTGCTAAATTAAAATTGCTAAACCTAGCTGATAATAATCTTGCTAAAAACAAGTGTTAAAATATCAAGGGTGAAAATTCTTCCGTTGAACAAAACCAAGTCAATTGTAAAGTTAAGTGTTAGCTGACCCAACTGAGTTATACTATCAACAGCTCAGTCGAGTCTATTGAGTGGGTAACTTTGCTGAAGTAAGCCAACCTAGTTGTCCCTCAAGGACTTAGCTGATTTGAGTTAACTCTGTTAAAATTATTTAAAAGGACTAAGTTTGAAAATTTGGTAAGGTTTATTCAACCCACCCTTCTAAACCTCACAACTCACCCCTTGGGACCTACAAGTGGTATCAGAGCGGTTGGTTCATTGAGACTTCTGCACTGGTTACTGAACTAAATCTCAATCTTTTCAAAAGATACAACACTTGTGTTTTTAAAGTTTTTATTTCAAAAGCAAAGTTATTATCATGGAAGTAAGTATAACTCGCATTCCTATGTTTACTGTGGAAGAGTTTGATGATTGGAAAATTCATATGCAGGCTCACCTATCAGCTTTGTATGATGAGATGTGGCCAGTGATAGAAGATGGGCCACTGCAAATCTTAAAGGTCAACAGTGTAAGAAGAGCACCTCCAGCAGAAGCAGAAAATGCTGCAGCAGAGCCCAGACCTGCCGTGGTTGAAAAACCACGTTGTGAATGAACCAACGAAGACAGAAAAAGATACATCCTATATAATGTTGCCAAGGACATCCTTTACAAGACCTTGGACAAGGTTATGTTCAACAAAGTCAAATCATGCAAATCAGCCAAAGAAATCTGGGATAAATTAACCCTAATTTGTGAAGGATCTGAACAAATTAAAGAGAATAAATTAACTATTGCAGTTCAAAAATTTTAAACTTTTAAAAGGCTTGCAGGTGAGAGTCTGGATCAGCTGGATGCCAGATTCATAGAAATTACAAATGAGCTTTCAGCCCTGGGAAAGGAGTACACTTAGAAGAAGATGTGCATGAAGATCCTACGATCCCTCCCAGCTGAGTGGGAAATGAAGGTCATGACCCTGAGATTCCATGGACCTCTCCAAAACATCATATCATGAGTTGTTCTCAGACCTTAAAGCTTATGAGTTTGAATTGAGAAGAAAGGAGCAAGAGGAAATAGTTGTGCCCAAGACAACTGCACTATTGGCCAGTGAAGGGAAGAAAGCTGAGCCAAAAGAAACAATTGACCAGGAGGAAATTGCCCTTATGGTGAAAAGGATCAACAAGTTCTTCAATAAGAACTATAAATGAAACATGGGTGAAATCTCCAAAAGACACTCAGCACCCTACAAAGCAAGTGAGGACAGGCCACCCAAAAGAGCTGAACATAAAAGAGTTAACTATCAGAGAGTTGATAATCGAGAGCTGACTTGCAGAGAGCTGAAAACCTGTGTTAGAAATGTAGACAACCAGGACACTTTGCTGTTGACTGCTCCTATCCACCAGTCAACAAATACATTAATGAAGAGGATAGAAGAGTATTCAGAGAGAGAAGACAAGAAAAGAAGAAAGTCATGTTGGCTGCTGAGACTGCTGAACCAGCCAAGTGCAATGAACCAGCATACTCATATAGTAGTGAAGCAGACTACTCCAGTGACACTGAGGAAGAGGCATTGATTTTCCTAATGACCAAAGAACAAGATCCAAAAGATCAAGAAGATGATGTACACTCTAACTCATCTCATTCAGATTCTAGTGATAGTGATAGTGACTCAAACACTTCCTCACCTATAGATCTATATGACTCAATTGGCAAAATGATGAAAGACTTTGAGCACATCAAAACCTCACACACACTTTTAAATGAGGAGAACAACCAACTTAAATGCCAAAACTCACAGTTGACTAAAGAGCTGATTACTCTAAGTTACATAGCTGATGAGAATACAATGCTGAAGGGTGAAAATGCCAAGATCCAAGCAGAGTTAGCTGCTACTGAAAAGAGAGAGAAAGATCTCAAAAATGTGATTGCTTTCTTTACAAATGCATCCAAATCATTGGATGAACTTATAATGAAACAAAAAGAGTGTGGAAACAAAACAAATATAACATTCAATTCCTTTGTGCATGATCAAGCTCCTAGAATGATTTTGGAACAAGGATCCTCAACTAATGAGGGAGCCCGAAAATCCAAAATACCATATGTTCACAAACACCCACACCAAAACACAATCACAACCATACTGGGCTTGGATATAAGGGTAAAGGAAAGAAGCCAGCAGAGTATGGTGAAAGGACAACTGAAATAAAATTTAGAAAAGTCCATTAGCAGACTCCAAACAAAAAATAATCTGTGATAGCAAAACAGAGCTACCAAAAACCCCGGAGATTTCAGCAAAGAAATTCATATGATGGGAATGGCAGAAACTATCCAAACCAAGGTGATTGGAACAACCAAATGAAATATCAACAAAGGCCTATGGGATACTAGCCAAAATGGCAAAGACCTCAACCTCAACAAAGGTCATTCCCAAGGCAAAAGAGCTATTATCAGCACACATATGCACCCAGGCACAAAACCCGATAAGCACAAAAATTCCACTATTACCCCAAGAAAGCAAATGCTCAAACAAACACACAGGCATACAAACAAAAGATACAGATGTATGATCCTAAAACCCCCAAGCAATTTGCTAATGTGCACTATGATTATGGAACTGATAGATGGCAACCTCTTAGAGTCAAGTCATCTGGCTATAGCTTGGTTGGAACATCTTATAGCACTAACCCTTCAGGACCCAGGCAAGTATGGGTACTTAAAATTAATTTCCTTGATTGCAGGTTCAAGGAACAACTGAGTGCCAAGGAACATGGTACATGGATAGTGGTTGTTCCAGACATATGACAGAAAACAAGAAAAATCTGTCAAAGTTCAAGGAAATCAAAGGTGCAAAAGTCATATTAGGAGGAAATGAAGCTCCAGGGGAGATCAAAGGCACATGATCCATTAAGAAAAATGGACTGGAGATCACAAATGTTGCATATGTTGAAGGTCTCAACTTCAATCTACTAAGCATCAGCCAACCCTGTCACAAAGGCTATAATGTGGGATTCAATATGGGAGTTTGCCAAATCAAAGATGCTGAATCAAATGAAACTGTTCTACAAGTAACAAGGCAGAAGAACATGTATATAGTGGATTGGTCATCTGCTACACCAAAAACATGTCTGCTAGCAAAAAGTACCACGAAATCAAGTTGGTTGTGGCATAAGAAGCTGAGTCACCTGAACTTCAAGACAATTAACAAGTTTTCAAGGAGTCATTCTTGTGGAAGAATTGCCTGACTCAAGTATAAAAGAAAGAAAGCATTTGTGATGCATAAAGCAAATCAAGTCATCCTTCAAGGACAAGACACATCCTTCTTCAACAAGTATCTTAAATCTGTTGCATATGGACTTATTTGGTCTTGTTGAACCATCCAACATCAGTGGAAAGAAATACACTTAGTGGTGGTGGATGATGACTCAGGATATACATGGACTATCTTCATGTGTAAAAAGAAGAAAACACTGCAAAAGTTACCTCAGCTGATGAGAAGAGTTCAAAATGAGAAGAGTCAAACCATTATAAAAATAATATCTGATAGGGGAACTGAGTTTGTCAATGGGATTATAACTCAGTATTATGTTGAAAATGATATTGCTCATGAGTTGTCAGCTGCAAGAACTCCACATCAGAATGGAGTAGCTAAAATAAGGAACAAAACTCTCAAGGAAGCTGCTAGGACAATGTTAGCTGAAGCTGGATTTCCTAAGAGATTTTGGGTTGAAGCCATAAATACTGGTTGTTATAATTAGAAAAAATGCATGATCTGTAGGCAATTGACTAAAACTCCCTATGAAATTTGGACAGGGAGAAAACCAAATGTTGGATATTTCAAGATCTTGGGATGCAAGTGCTTCATCCACAACAATGGCAAGGACAACTTAAAAGCTTTTGATG
Source organism: Rehmannia glutinosa (assembly GCA_016081115.2). Classification (NCBI taxonomy): domain Eukaryota; kingdom Viridiplantae; phylum Streptophyta; class Magnoliopsida; order Lamiales; family Orobanchaceae; genus Rehmannia; species Rehmannia glutinosa. The sequence continues at coordinate 69,821,135 of CM071933.1, forward strand.
CTAAAGTTGATGAAGGTATATTTTTGGGATACTCAGCTGAAAGTAAAACTTATAGAGTGCTAAACAAGATGACTATGGTCACAGAAGAGCCTATCCATGTGGTGTTTGATGAACCAAATGTAAATGGAGAAGACATAGATGAGTTAGCTGAGAAGCAAAATCAGCCAACTATGCATAAGAGTCCCTATGTTGATGCAGATGTGAGAGCACTCAATCCAGAAGAAGATGAGATAGTTGAATCTTAAAGACATCTGGAAGGTCTGCAACTGAATGATGATGAAGAAGCTGTTGAAGACAACTTAGCTGCAAGACGGCTGAATCTAGCAGACTTACTCCAACCAGATGTGAGATGGCTGAGAGACCATCCGCTGAGTTAATTATTGGAGATTTTAGAGATGGAATAAGAACCAGATCCAAAGCTCAACATGAAGCCATTTTCACTTGTTTCATTTCCCAGATAGAGCCTAAAGATGTGTCTCAAGAAGAGCTGAATCAGTTTGAAAGAAATAAAGTATGAGAATTAGTTCAAAAGCCTACCCACCAAAATTTTATTAGTACTAAGTGGGTATCCAGGAACAAGATGAATGAGGAAGGATCTATAGTAAGAAACAAAGCAAGATTGGTAGCCAAAGGGTATTGCCAAGAGGAAGGCATAGATTTTGAACCTTTGCTCATGTTGCTAGATTGGAAGCAATAAGGATGTTTCTTGATTATGATGCACACAAGAACTTCACTGTGTATCAAATTGAAGTGAATAGTGCATTCCTTAATGAATTTCTAGAAGAATAAGTCTATGTTGAACAACCTCCAGGTTTTGAGCAGAAAACTATTGAAGACAAAGTCTACAAGCTCAAGAAAGCACTGTATGGATTGAACAAGCACCAAGAGCATGATATGACACATTGTCACAGTTTCTAATTGACAATGGATTCACCAAAGAAAAAGTTTATAGAACACTCTTCAGAATTTGAGATGGAGAGAGTATACTGCTTGTTCAAATTTATGTGGATGATATCATCTTTGGATCCACAAATAAAGAGTTGTGTGACAAGTTCTCAAACCTCACTCAAGGAAAGTTTGAAATGAGCATTGTTAATGTTATGATTATTGGCATTTTTGTTCTTGTCTGCACAGTGCAAAATCCAGTGTTGTTACACTGCAGTGCAACACCATCTGCGCAGAATCTGGGCTCATATCTTGCCAGATTCTTTGTTTCTGTTTTATGGAAATTGGTCTATTTCGAGTAGCTTGCTGATTATCTGGGATTCCCGATCTAGAAATATTCACCCTATTTAAACTCCTTCCTTATGTATTTGTTCTTACCCATAAGGAAAGGTTTTATCTCTTGATGTTTACGTTTTATAGCTTTGCTGGAAATCTGCATGTCACTTGATTTCAGCCAAGAAAGGATCCGTCCTACCTTGTGAGGATTGGTTTTCATTCTCTATAAAAAGGAACTCAACGTTTGAAGAAGATGATCGAGAAAAATACTCTTTGAGCTTATTGTTCTTCTTCTTCAAGAAATATTTGTGTTATTATTCTAGTCTTCGGGAGAAGACGGTGAAGATCTACGGTGTGGATCGACTCAACCACTCAAGGGATTTGAAGTTGGAGGGATTCCAACAAGGTTGAGATTTTTGGAAGAATCGATCAAGAATATTAGTTTTATATGAGTGTAGGTGTGTAAGATAAAAAGGAGTCTATGGTTTATGTAAATCCAGCCGTATTTGTAATAATTGTTTGTTTTCTAATATTGAATAATTTCTTCTCTGGGCGTGGCCTCGTACAGTAAGATTGAGGAATCTAAGCACGTAAAAATTCCCCGTGTTATTTTTATTCCGCTGTGTACTTGTGTTGTTTGGTTCAGTGTTACAACATTAACATACAACACCGTAAGAATCTGATTTGTTTAATGTTTTTAAGACATCATATTCTATCAATTGTTATCTGAGCCTTCCACTAATCTTATTAGTGTTATCCTGTTATTTTTAGATCTGTTGCTAACATGGACAGCTATCGTGAGGGAAGCTCAATCACTTGACCACCTCTTCTCATTAGAACTAATTTTTCCTACTAGAAGCCAAAATGAGAGCATTCATCAAATATGTAGATGAACGTGCTTGGAAATCCATCCTGACTGGTTGGACACCACCTACTGAAGTTGTTGATGGCAAAAATGTTCCAAAAAATGAAACTCAATGGACAACTGCTAAGGACCAACTGGCAAATTTGAACCCCAAAGGCTCTCAATACAATCTTCAGTGCAGTCGATGAGAATTAGTGCAAACTGATATCTACGTGTGAGACCTCGAAGGAAGCTTGGGATATCCTACAAGTTGCCTATGAAGGAACTGAAGCTGTAAGAATGTCTAAACTCCAAATGCTCACTTCTAAATTTGAGAATCTTCGTATGAGTGAAAACGAAACCATAAGTGATTTTAACTCTAAACTCTAAGATATCTCAAACGAATCATTTGCTTTGGGAAAGAAATACTCCAATTTCAAACTTGTTAAAAAGGTTTTAAGGCCCCTTCCTGAAAGATTTGCTTACAAGGCAACTGCCATTGAAGAATCAAAAGTTCTTTTAGAAATGAAACTTGATGAATTAATTGGGTCTCTTCAAACCTTTGAGATGAATCTTGAAGAAACAAAGAAAGAAAAACTGAAAGAGGCAAGTTACAAAAAGGAGAAAAATAGGGAGATTGCCTTTCAAGATGAAACTTCTGATGAAATAACTAGTGATGCAGGAAAAGAAATTCAGGAATCCTTTGCACTACTCACCAAGAATTTCAACAAGATCTTCAAACAGGGAAACAAATGAGGTAATTTTCCCAGGTCTGGAAAAAATTCTGGAACTTCAAGAAAGCAACATGATGGTGGTAAAGGCATAAAGTGTAAATAATGTGGAGGTTGTGGACACATTCAAGCCGAATGTGCGAATAACTTGAAGAAGAATGGAAAATCATTCACCACAGCATGGAGTGATGATGAACCAGAAAGATGATGAAGAAGAAGACAACGTGAGCAATTAAGTTACCTTCACTGTGATAAAAGAAGAGGTTGGTTGTAATCAAACGCACCCCAGTACTACTTCTGGTGTTACAACACCAATCAGGTATACTCTAACTTTCCTTTTACTGAAACGTGTCTAAATTATGTACTTCCTGCAGAGAACAACAATTCCGACACTGAAAGCTCAGATGATGAGTCCGATCTATATGAAGAGTCAAGAAATGAGGAACCAAGAAGAATTTATCAAAAGATTCTTGATAAATGCGAATTTGTTAGCAAGACAAATGTAACTCTGGAAAATAAGGTTGTATCTCTTACTGCTGAAAAAGAGATACTCAAGGGGGAAGTGGTTAAACTCGAAAAACTTGCTATCGATAGGAGAGAATAACTCATTAAAGTAAAGAAAGAACTCAGTAACATGACTAACTCTGTCAAGAAACTGAATTATGGAAAGGGGAAATTAGATAAAATTCTATCTCAAGGAAAATCTTAACAAGGTCGTGCATGTATTGGCTTTAGATGTAACAAAAATATTGTGAATAAAAAGAAAATTTCTAAGATTGTTTTTTGTTAAAGAGGGGACATCCTTTAGTCAAACTGGGAAAAGAAACAATGGATTTGGTCCTATATGTCATTATTGCAATCGTCCTGGCCATATAAGACCTAAATGTTATCGTCTTAAAAAACACATTAGGCAAGGAAGGGTGCAATCTCAAGTGTACCAACATTAGCAAAGAAACACTCCTCGTTTTAAAATAAATCTATCAAACCAACCCAAGAAAATCTGGGTTAGGAAGGATGAATTCTCTTGCTATGTTGTGCACACCTCTTTGAAAGCGAATGTAACTGAATCCTGGTACTTTGACAGTGGATGCTCCTGTCATATGACCGGAGAATTGGAAAAATTGACTGAATTTGAAAAACATAAAAATGGGTTGGTTACTTTTGGTGACGGCGCAAAAGGAAAGTTTTGAGAAAAGGAACCTTGAATGTATCTGGTCTTCCTTCTCTTAAAAATATTTTGTATGTTGAGGGACTAAAAACCAACCTTATCAGTATTAGTCAGCTTTGTGATAATGATCTTCTTGTGAGATTTGATAAAAATGTGTGCGTTGTTTTTGATAAAAATGACAAATGCATTTTGAAAGGTAACAGATCCTCTGATAATTGTTATCTGATATAGGAACAAGTTCAGTGCTTCAACACTTCTCTTGTGTGCAATAAATCTTCTTTAAATGACATTGAATTTTGGCACCAAAAGTTAGGACACAGGAATTTTCGTGGTATGCTGAACCTTATTAAAATAGGAGCAGTATTAGGTGTTCCTAAACTTAACAAAGACCACTCAGGGGTTTGTGGTCCATGCCAACTGGGAAAACAAAAAAGGGAAGTACGCAAGGTGTTGCAACACCTTAGATCCTCACACTGTCTGGAAATTATTCATATGGGCCTCATGGGACCAATGCAGGTCGCCAATATAAGTGGGAAGAAGTATGTGTTTGTGTGTGTTGATGATTATTCCAGGTTCACTTGGATTGATTTTTTAAGAGAAAAATCTGACACCTTATCTGTTTTCAAAAAACTGGTCCTTAGATTGAACAATAAAAAGGGGTTCAATATTGGGAGGATCATAAGTGATCATGGTAAAGAATTTCAAAATGTCAATTTCTCTAAATTTTGTGAAAAACTTGGAATATTTCATGAGTTCTCTGCACCCATCACTCCTAAGCAAAATGGAGTTGCAGAAAGAAAAAATAGAACTCTTCAGGAAATGACACGGGTTATGATTAATTCCAAGGAAATCTCACCCAAATTGTGGACTGAGGCTATGAGTGCTGCTTGTTATATCATCAATAGGGTTCACTTACGTCCTGGTACTAATATGACACCCTATGAGATCTAGAAAGGTAAGAAACCTAATCTAAGTTACTTCCATGTGTTTGGATGTGTTTTTTACATTCTTAATGACATATAGCATCTTGGGAAGTTTGATTCTAAGAGTGATGTGGGAATTATTTTGGGATATTCTGTAAATAGCAGGGCCTATAAGGTTTACAACATGAAACTCGTACGATTATTGAATCTATAAATGTTGTTGTAGATGATACTAAAGATTTTGCAGATATATCCAAGGAGAATAATGAAGAAGTTGCAGAAGAAGTTGGTGTTGATGAGACTGATGTTACAACATCCAATTCCACACCAGAGATAGATGCTGAAGCAGACCTTGAGTCTGATGATGATGGAGGAACTGAGTTTGATATCTTTGATCAAACCAGAAAAGAACCACCAAGCTGGATAAGGAATAACCATCTAGTGGATCAAGTAATTGGGCAAGTAACTGAAGGCATTAAAACAAGAGGTAAAGAGAAAGTTAATTACAGAGAAATGGTAAGATTTGCCTGTTTTACTTTTCTCATTGAACCCAAATATATTAAAGAATCTATTCTTGATGAATATTGGGTGAATGCCATGCAATCTGAACTGGAACAATTTGAAAGAAACAATGTGTGGAATTTTGTACATAGACCTGAAAATTCTAATGTTATTGGAACCAAGTGGATTTTCAAAAACAAAACTGATGAACTTGGTAACATAACTAGAAACAAGGCTAGGCTAGTGGCTTAAGGTTACACACAGGTAGAAGGGGTGGACTTTGATGAAACCTTTGCTCCTGTAGCTAGGCTTGAGTCCATAAGACTCCTTCTTGCTTTTGCTTGTGTCCTTAAAATCAAATTGTTTCAGATGTATGTCAATAGTGCCTTCTGTAGGTCCCAAGGGGTGTGAGTAAGGTTTTGAAGGGGGGGTTGAATAAACCTTACCAACTTTTCGATTTTAGTCATTTTATAATATTACAGAGTTAATTACGCAGCTAAGTCCTTGATGGGCAACTAAGTTTGTTAATCAACAGAGTTAGCCACTCAACAGACTCGAAAGAGCTGTTGATAGAATAACTCAGCTATTTAGACTAAACCTTAACTTGGTTGTGATGAGATTTTCAGCGGAAGACTTAACACCCTTGAATTTGATTTAAGTTTGTTTTAACACTTGATTTTAGCACTTTGTTAATTATCAGTTGGATAACAAATTATCAGCAGATATAAAGTGATATGCAAAAATAAAATGCTGAAATGTAAATGACACAATAATTTTTATAGAGGTTCGAAGATGGGGTAATTCTTCTACTCCTCTATTCTCCAACTCCTGGAGGAATCCACTAAGTAATGATCAATTCACAAAGTGGTTATCAGTCCAGATACAAGTCTTGGTCACACAACTGACTTGCTCCTTTGGGACTCAGTCTGGAGATGCCTTGATCACGCAGCTGGCTTCTCTTCCGACTCAGCTTCTTCACAGGGCGGCTGCCTTTCTACTTCAGCTTACTTTCTCAAGGTTCTTGGATTTGATCATGAAGCCCTCCAATAACTTGAGATTGGTTCGACCTTGAACCTTCCTACAATCCTCATTGGAAAGTAGACCCATTTTGATTCTTCAAAAGTTTTCTCTTCAACAGTTTGAAGTTGTCTTTCCTTCACAACTTAGTGTTGGATCGATTTCCTTCGAGATTTAAGCTTGAGGATTTTGCTTGAATAACTTGAGAATATTTTGCAGGTTATAGAATGAATAATGCTTGTTTGTTCGTGGTTCAGGTAATCAAGTTAACCTTTTCTCAAAGTGATTCCTCAGCCTTTTATAGTGTACTTTCAAAAATCTACCCGTTGAAGAGATAGGCTGATTTTCAAAAGTCACTTGTGTTCGTTGGCTTGTCTTTTCTTGGTCTTCAATCTTGAGATGTAGACCTTTCCTCGTATTAAATAAATGTCCAACTTTTCAGGTTCTGACACGAGGTGCAGTGCTTTTCACTGGTTTATTTCTTGGTCTTTAAGGCTTATTTAAGTAATATTCTTGACTTTTGTGCAACGAATTCTTTTCAATTAACTCCTCTTTGCAACTGCTTTTTCCCCAGGTGACTTGAGTCTGCTCCAATGATTGAAAAACTCATCTGTCACTTCAACTTGACTTGGCTTCTTGGGTTGACTTAACTGATTCTTCTCACAGCTGTCTCACAGTTGATACTCCTTCAGTCGAGTCCTTGATCTTCTTTCTTGCCAATACTCAGTTGTTCCTCAGCGGAGTCTTCACTTCACATTTTCAGTTGACTATACAACCCAATCTATTACAATAAGAATTACAAGGAAAATGGGGCGCCAACATTCTAGTCTGAGTTTTACATGGCATTCATCAAAATCTAAACAATGAATACAATTTCCCCTTTTTGATGATGCCAAAACTTAACAAAATTAAGTAAAATGTAAACATCACAGATACATACAGACAATGCAGAAAAAAAGAATATATGTGTGGAATAGATCATTTTATTGATCATATCATTCTTGTTCTTTACACACCTGTTTACAATGTGTATCAGAGCAATCAGAGCATATACTATATCTACGCAAAATACATATTTTTCATTAAATGTACAGAAGACTTACATACATATGTATTCACAAAAGTAAAATACATGAAGGGGTTAGCAGCAACACTTCATTGCCTTCGCTGCATCTTTCTTTCTTCTTCTGCTCTGTCTTCGTCAGCTCTCTTTCTCTTCTTCTCATCTTCAGCTGCTTTCTTCTTTTCGTAGGATCTTTTGGCAGCTTCATCTTTTCTTTTTCTTTCCTGTCTTTCTTGCCACAACTGAGTTTGTCTCTTATTTTCTTCTTCGATTCTTTTGACATACTCAGTATTTTTCCTCTCCATTTCCAGATTGGCTATAACATCATATCCAGCCCAGTAGATCCTTCCTTTCTTGCTTGGATCTATATATTCAATATTTTGGGTAGAGGTCTGGGTATAAAACCTCCACCTCCACCACTTCTTCCTTTGTTTCTGGGTGTATATTGTACCGAAGTCTTCTTCTTACAAGCAGAGTGTCTGCTAGTAGTCTGCTGCCTATCAGCTTCTTCGCATAGTTTCAGTCCTTTCTCCCAGTACAAGTCCCAGGCTTGGGCTATGGACATGTTTTTGAAATGTCCTTCGAACTCAAGCGTTTTGAATTCTTCAACAGATCTTGGCTCTTGTCCGTCATCTGGAATGGCATCTGTATCTTTACCTGCTGGAATGCCTCCAAATTGTTTTAACATCTCTTCAACAGGGACAATTTCTTGTTATGAGACATAGGCACAACAGAGTGATAGAGCGGCAGAGTTACATGAAGTTTGATGATTATGCTAGCTGTGACATGACCTTGCTGAGGGGTTTCAACAAGCATTAGGGTCACATCCTTTGACCTTTCCCCATCAATAGCTTTTCCCTTTTCTTCCCTCTTCTCAACAGCTGCATCTTTCTTCTCTACACCAGCTGTCTTCTTTTCCTTTTCAACAACCGTCTCCTTCAACATCTTCTGGTATTCGTCTTCCCCCCTTTTTGGCATCATCAAAGGAGAGAGGAACCCCTAGAAACATCCCAAGAAAGCATGAAGTCTAGTCGGCTGATAGCTGAATTTTGCTTGGAGTCGGCTGCGGCATAGGCTGTATGAAATTTAGAACGGGTGGCCTTTGACTCAGCTGTAACCAGTTTCATTTCAGCCATGAGGAGGCTGAATTTGGCATTCATAGTCTCCTCAAGTCGCAGAATTTCTTTCTTCTGAAACTCCTGCAGTAGCTCCATTTCGGTTTTGTGAGAGGCATGCAACCTCTCAATGTACTCCTGCATTCTCTGCTTCATGTCAGCATTGTCTGCGCTCCAAACAAGCATCCTATTATAGAGAGCCTTGAAGTAACGAACTTGTTCGAGATGCATTGCAGATTGTTGCTGACACCACTCCCTGATTCTTATCACTATCCCTCTCAAGTCGGCTGTGAGGGTAGCATCTCGATTGTCCAACCGCATGTCTAATGAGGCCTAATGCCGTTCGATCCTCTCAATCTCTCCACAAATTTTCTTGAAGACTTCACGAATTTTAGCTGTCACTCCCGATTCAGCCGGCGGCCATTCAACGTCGAAATCGAATTCTGCTGGCACAATGGAGTCAGTAGGGATGATGGGTTCTTCGCATGCATAGTACTTCTTCTGTTCTTTTGCAGTTTCTTCTTCTAGTGCAGGTAGCTCAATTGAAAATGGGAAGGTCTCTTCAAATGCATCGTCTCGTACATGTGAAATCGTACGAGAGGTCGTTTCTGCTGCAGCTCTGGTAGCTTGCGGTTGAAGTTGAGGCAGTTGGGGCAGTTGAATGTTTTTGCCCAGCTGATTGAGCCTCAGCTGTCTTAACAACTTTTTCGGTCTCAGTAGGTTTTTCCAATTGAGTAGACTGGTCCTCGGCTGCATCAACATCATCGTCGAATGGTGATAGAACCTGAGGGCTTGGTTCATCATCAAAGTTGAATGTTTGACGACCAACTTTGAAACTTGGCTGACTCGTCTGCGGAAGAACATCCTCAGCTGGGTCCTTGGGATGTGCAATAGGAGTGGACTCAGCTTCATCTTCAGATCCCAGAAATGATATATCATGGTTGTCTTGGGAATCATGAAGTGCACTAATCTCCTTCTCAGATTCTTCAATGTGAACAGGAGGGATATTCTGCATTTCTTTCTCTTTACCCAGGGAAGTCTTAACCTCCCTCGAGCCTTCAATACCTTTAGCAGTCTCAACTGCAAAAAGGCATTCTACATTCCCTTCGACAGACACAACTGTCTTAGGGTCTTGGATATTGTCACTCGAAGGAGTCTCAACCCCTTGGATTGCACTTTCAGTGCCCAGAGTGTTAACTCCCAGGGCATCTCCATCCTGTGCCTCGACTGCATCAGCAGTGTCCTCATCCTGCAAAGCTGTTGGCACTTCAGCTGGGACAGACTCAACTTCCGAGCTTCGTTAGTGATAACTTGTTGTTGTTATTTTTCTTTCTCTTTCTCCACTTTGCCTCCTTCCTTCATAGTGGAGTCATCTGTAGCATCCTCCGACCTAGTTGCAGTGGAGTGAGTTTTCCCCTCAGCTAGTGCACCAACTGAGTGACTGATGGTGGGGTCACTCTTCTCCACACTCCCGACTGATTCCATTGAGTGTTCAGCCGTGGGGGCAGGAGGTAAGATACCTTCAATAGGGGTTGGATCAACTTGGGTGCCCAAGTTCCCAGTGTCATCGCCAAGTCCCTTAGATCCGTCATCTGAGTGAACTGGTGAAGTGGTTGCTGCAATAACTGTGGCAATCTGCTGTACCACTCCCAACGGATCAATTTTCAGCTGAGATTTAGAAGACTCTCCAGGTCCTTCCCTCAGCTGTTGCTCATGCATCATTCTGGATTCCCGCATGGCTTGCTACATGTCCAACTTCTCCTTTGCAGCAGCAGGATCCATGTCCACATCACTTCCCGAAAGCGTATCAATGTGAGGATGAGTGTGATCGCTGGTTCCAGTGAAAGGACAAATGCTGGCTTTCTTACGAGCTTCAGTTTCCTCTGCTAATCTCTCATTTTCTTTCTCCTTGAAGATTTGCAAGATATCCAGGCAGTTATCTTCGTTAAGTGCCTGAAGCACGGTGGTTAAACCTAGGAAATTCAGCAGTTCTTCCTATTCCTCAATGAATTCAGGACGTTCAAACTATACCCTCGAGCGACTCAGCTTCCATGCTCGCCATTCACGCAGTCGACGCTGAATGTCTGGGTACACTGGAGAAACAACAATAACATCATCATCTTCATCCTCTTCTTGTCTTTCTGTTTCAGGAATAGATGGTAGCAAACTCTGTTGTTCTTCACCTTCAGCAGCATCGGGGGCAGATGGGGACACAATTCGTTCAGTAGGAGATTCTACTGTGTTTGCTGCCTCTTCTTCCTCAGTTGTTCTATCCACAGCTGGGTCTTCTATGTGCCTCTGATGATCGTCCTCAGCACACTTGGTTGTTTCAACAACAACTTCTGGAGACTGCACTTCTTCAGCAGTCTCAGAGATTTTTTCCAGCTGAGTGGCAGACTCAGCTGTCTTGTCAAGTTCCGAGAGCTTAGTGATCCTTCTTTTTCTTTTTGTCCTTACCAGAGGAAGTTCTGGTTCGGATAATTCTTCCTCAGATTCCTTGGCGGCGGGGGCCGGTGCATCTTTATTTGACTGAGGAGCTGCCTTCCTTGGCTTGGCAGTTCTCTTCTTTTTGATGGTTGGAGAAGGTATTAGGGCTTCCTTCTCCACCTCGGCTGCGTGGGCAGGAGACACAGCTACTCGGGCAGGTGACTCGGCTGCGGCAGGCAGTGCATCTTTTGTCTTTCTTTGCAGGGGCAACTTTCTTCTTTGCGATTGCAGGGCAACTTTCTTTTTGGAGGAGACAACAACTGTTTCCTCGGGGTCAGCTGATTCTCCCTCACTGGTGTCCGCCCTCTCCGCATGGGCTCTCTTCTGGGCTCTTGAGAGGTTAGCCCTAAACATCTTCTTGTTTACATGGAAGGACTTTCCATGCTGAAGGCGAATACCCTTCACTTCCATCAAGCGGCCAATAACTAGGCCATAGCCAAGTGATCCTCCAAAGGATCCATCTTCCTTAAAAGACTTGTTCGCAATATTCTGCCAGAGTCTGCTATATACGAACTCAACCCAATTGACTTTCTTCCCTTGCATGATCGCAACCATGACGATCAGCTTAGTCTTTGACAGTTGATTGAAACTGCCAAACTTCATATCCACGCATTTTGAGATGACACCCATCAGCTTGTGGTAGTCGTCCTTCAGCAATTTCTTTTCAGTTGTGTAGACTACTTTTGCAGCACACTCGGGTTTGGCTACTTCTTTCCATGCAACAGCCAAGTCCACATCTGCTTCGTATATTTCCAGCATACCTTTGGACGGTAATAAGCAGTGCTTTGCAAGGTCTATAACAGTGATCATGATGTCCTTGCGGTGGACGGAGGACTTAATCCCTTCGTCCTGCACCTCGGTGTTCACATAGAACTGCGCCACCTTTTCCAGGTAGGTGTGCGAGTATTCTATTGTCAGAAAGGCTTTAAGTCCAAATTTTTCCAACATATCTGCGATTTTCTTCACAAGGGTTGCATCCAAACCCTGCTTAATCATACCTTCAAAATCCACTGAGGAGCCTGTGTGGATTTGCTTCGATAACTTAACGAAATCAGTCTTTGGTGCCATTTCTATAGGATTTTACCGATTAAATCTTGATGAACTTGCTTTGAGAATAGGTAGGGTTTTCGATAGAGAAAAACTGGCTTTTGTGTGCTTGAAGATGAACAGTTTTTAAGTGTGAGAGAGAAAGACTGAAAAAATGAGTATATAAGGGTTATGAAGGACGTGTTTTTGGTTTTTGAATTTTGATCGAGATCAACGGCTCAGATTTAGCACGTCTCATTGCATTTATTTGCTTGCATTTAATGCGGCAGCATTTATATCTAATCACAAGCTTACTGTGCAGCTTTTGACTGTACCCGTCATAATTACTCTGATGTCATCCTTAAAAACATTCCCACTTATTAAAAACGACTGCATTTTTGTCACTTAGCTCATAAATGACTCAGCTTACTACACAAATGACTCAACCTTTCTTCTCTCCTTCCGTATAGTGACTCAGTTGTCAGCTAACTCGATACAGCTGACTTCTCGATATGGCTGATTCACTTGGCTGATTCATGAGACTTGTTCTATTTTCATCTTCTCTCATTCCATCTCTTCTCATCGAGTCTTCTGAGTATCTACTCAGCTCAATTAACCCTAGCTCATGCTTCAGCTCTTCAAATCTTGATTCACATAAGGGGTGTATATGTCAGCTAATTGCTTATCAGTTGAGATGTATTCCAATGTGATGTCTTTCTTTTCAACAAGATCTCTTATAAAATGATATCTGACATCAATGTGCTTTGTTCTTGAATGCAACATAGGATTCTGAGTGATTGCAATAGCGCTTGTGTTATCATATATAATTGGAATCTCTTTTTCTTCAATTTCATAATCTCTCAGATGTTGTCTCATCCATAAAACTTGGGCACAACAACGGCCCCATGACTATGTACTCGTCTTGGTGTGGATGTGGCTATTGAGTTTTGCTTCTTGCTAAACCAGGAAACCAATCTGTTTCCAAGCATTTGACAAGTTCCTGAAGTACTTTTCCTGTCAAATCTACATCCAGCATAGTCAGAGTCTGAGTAACCAATAAGCTTGAATCCACCTTTCTTTGGATACCATAAGCCAACTTCTTGGCATCCTTTCAAATATCTTAGGATTCTCTTATTGCGATCATATGGCTCTCCTTTGGTGCAGATCGAAATCTTGCACATACACTCACCGTAAAGGTGATATCCGCCTACTTGCCATTAAATAGAAGCGTTGATCCAATAAGTGCTCAGTATCTTGTTTGATCTACTGACTTTACCGTCTACATCCATGTCCATCTTGATCGATGTATTCATTGGTATTTTCACGAAGACTTCTCTTCCATACCAAATTTCTTCATTAAATCCCCTGGTATACTTTGTTTGACTTATGAAGGTTCCATCCTTCATTGCTTAACTTGAAGTCCTAGAAAGAAAGTCGACTCTCCCATCATGCTCATTTCAAATTTGCCTTGCATGAGATTTGAGAACTTATCACACAGCTCTTTGTTTGTGGATCCAAAAATGATATCATCCACATATATTTGAACAAGCAGTATACTCTCCCCATCTTGAATTCTGAAGAGTTTTCTATCCACTTTGCCTTTGGTGAATCCATTATCTGTCAGAAATTGAGATAATGTATCATACCAAGCTCTTGGTGCTTGTTTCAATCCATATAGAGCTTTCTTGAGCTTGTACACCTTATCTCCAATGGTCTTCTGCTCAAAGCCTGGAGGTTGCTCAACATAGACTTCTTCTTCCAGAAATCCATTTAAGAATGCACTTTTCACATCCATTTGATACACAATGAAGTTTTTGTGTGCAACATAGGCAAGAAACATCCTTATTGCTTCTAGTCTTGCAAAAGGAGCAAATGTTTCATCAAAATCTATTCCCTCTTCTTGGCAATACCCTTTGGCTGCCAATCTTGCTTTGTTTCTTACCACAAAACCTTCTTCATTCATCTTGTTTCTGAAAACCTATTTTGTGCCAATAATATTTTGATGGTGTTGGGAAATTTGTTTATTAGATTTTGATGAATGCCATGTAAAACTTAGACTAGAAAGTTGGCACCCCATTTTCCATGTAATTTGCATTAAAATAGATAGGGCTGTACGAGCTGAGTCAAGTCAGCAATGCCTGGATATACAAGAAGTCAACTGAAGAACTGAGATGAAGACTCCACTGTGAAGCAGCTGAGTATAGAAAGAAAGAGAAGACAAGAACTCGACTGAAGGAGTAACATCTATGATACAGCTGTGTGAAGTGTCAGTCAAGTTAACTCAAGAAGCCAAGTCTCAAGTTGAAGTGACAGATGAGTCATCCATTAGAGAGAGGGTTACCTGAACCACGAACATTCAAGCTATCATTCAAGCTGTAACCTACAAAAATATTCTCAAGTTATTCAAGCAAATCCTCAAGCCTAAATTTCGAAGAAAATCAATCCAACACCAAGTTGTGAAGGAAAGACAACTTCAAACTGTTGAAGAGGAAACTTTTGAAGAATCAAAAGGGGTCTACATTCCAAGGAGGATTGTAGAAAGGTTCAAGGTCGAACCAGTCTCAAGTTATTGGAGGGCTTCGTGATCAAATCCAAGAAGCTTGAGCAAGTAAGCTGAAGTAGCAAGGCAACTGACCTGTGAAGAAGTGAGTCGTACGAGAAGCCAGCTGTGTGACCAAGGCATCTCCAGGCTGAGTCCCAAAGGATCAAGTCAGCTGTGTGATCAAGACTTGCATCTGGACTGATAACCACTTTGTACTCTTATCAATACTTAGTGGATTCCTCCAGGAGTTGGAGAATAGAGGATTAGAAGAATTACCCCATCTTCGAACCTCTATAAAAATAACCGTGTCATTTACATTTCAGCATTTACTTTCTGCATATTATTTAATATCTGCTGATAATTTGCTATCCAACTGATAATTAATAAAGTGCTAAAACCAAGTGTTAAAACAAACTTAACTCAAATTCAAGGGTGTTAGGTCTTCCACTGAAAATCTCATCACGACCAAGTTAAGGTTTAGACTAAACAGCTGAGTTATTCTATCAACAACTCAATCGAGCCTGTTGAGTGGCTAACTCTGCTGGTTAACTAACTTAGCTGTCCATCAAGGACATAGATGTGTATTTAACTCTGTAATTATTTAAAAGGACTAAATTCGAAAAGTTGGTAAGGTTTATTCAACCCCCCCTTCTAAACCTTACTCACACCCCTTGCGACCTACAAGTGGTATCAGAGCGGTTGGTTCATTAAGCCTTCCGCACTGGTTACTGAACTAGATCTCTAATCTTCCAAAGAAGTTTTTTTTAACACTTGTTCTTTCAAAAGCCATTTTTTTGCTAGGTTATTATCATGGAAGCAAATTCGACACGCATTCCTATGTCTACCATTGAAGAATTTGATGACTGGAAAATACGTATGCAGGCTCATCTATCAGCTTTACATGATGAGATGTGGATAGTGATAGAGGATGGGCCACTGCAAATAATGAAGGTGAACATAGTGCAAGGAGGAGAGGCTGCTGCGGTGAGGAAGAGGAGGTCTGCTCCTCCCGCACCGGCCTATGGTTGAAAAACCAAGAGTGAATGGACAAATGATGATTAAAAATGATACAACTTGGACAATGTCGCCAAGGATATACTTTACAAGACTTTGGACAAAGCCATGTTCAACAAAGTCAAATCTTGCAAGACAACCAAAGAAATGCGGGATAAACTAACCCTAATTTGTGAAGGATCCGAGCAAATCAAGGAAAACAAATTATCTCGTTGTTGTTCAAAAATTTGAAAACTTTAAAATGCTTGCGGTGAAATGATGGACGGTGGATGTTAGATTCATCGAAATTACAAATGAGATCTCAAAGACTTGGGAAAGAATACACACAAAAGGAGATGTGTATGAAGATATTAAGGAGCTCTCCAACCGAGTGGGAAATGAAGACCATGGCTCTAAGGCACTCGATGGACCTATCAAAAACATCCAATCATGAACTATTCTCAGACCTTAAAGCGTATGAGTTTGAGCTGAGAAGAAAGGATCAAGAGGAGATAACTGTACCCAAAACAGCTGCACTCATAGTCAAGGAAGGGAAGAGAGCTGAGACCAAAGAAGTCATTGACCAGGAGGAGATTGCCTTGATGGTTAAAAGATTCAACAAGTTCTTCAACAAGAACTACAAAAGAAACAAAGGTGAATCCTCCAGAAGGCATTCAGCTCCCTCCAAGTCAAGGGAAGATAGGTCACCAAAGAGAGCTGACTATCAAAAGGCCGAATATCAAAGAGCTGACAACCCAAGAAATGAGAGAGCTGATCAAAAAGTTGAAAACTTATGTTGGAATTGCAGACAACCAGGACACTTTGCCATTGACTGTCCATATCCTGTAGTCAATAAATATAGGAATGAAGAAAAAATAAAAGTCTTCAGAAAAAGAAGGCAAGAAAAGAAAAGAGTAATGTTGGCTGCTAAGACTCGCCGATCTGACTAAGTCAAAGAAGCGAAGAGACTCGAGAGAGTAGTGAAGCTGACTACTCAAGTGACTCTGAAAAAGAAGCCTTAATATGTCTAATGGCTAAAGAACAAGATCAACCTGACCAAGAAGATGAGGTACACTCTAACTCATCTCATTCAGATTCTAGTGATAGTGATTGTGACACACACACTTCATCACCCACTGATCTTTATGATTCATTAGGCAAATGATGAAAGATTTTGAGCACATTAAATCCTCTCACTCACTATTAAATGAGGAAAAGAGCCAACTCAAAAGCCAAAACTCACAGCTGACTAAGGACCTAAGTACTCTAAGTCACATAGCTGATGAGAACAAAGAGCTGAAGGCTGAAAATGCTAAACTAACAGAGAGATAGATAGCTCTACGTAAAAGAGAGAAAATGATCTCAAAAATGTGATTACTTCATTCACAAAGGCATCTAAATCATTGGATGACCTTATCATGAGCCAAAAAGAATGTGGAGACAAGACAGGTATATGATTCAATTCCTTTGTGCATAGTCAAACTCCAAGAGTGATCTTGGAAAAAGGATCTTCAAGTAATGAAGCATCTCAAAAATCCAAGACACCAAATGTTGCACACACAATCATTCCAAAGCACAATCACAAACAAACTGGCCTTGGATATAAAGATAAAGGAAAACAACCAGTTGAGTATGCTGAGAGGACAACTGAAAAGAAATCCAGCAGAGTTCCTCAGCAAACTCCAAACAGGAAGTACTCTGTAAAGAAGAAACAGAGCTACCAAAATCCCCAGAAGTTCTATCAAAGGAACACAAATGATGGGAATGGTAGAAACTACCCAAGTCAAGCTGATTGGAATAATGTGAAATATGAGCAAAAACCTATGGAATACAAGCCTAAATGGCAAAGACCTATAACTCAACAAATGTCATTCCAAAGGCAACAGAGCTATCATCCGCACACATATGCACCCAAGCACTACATTCAGAGATATCACCATTACCCAAAGAAGGCAATTGCTAAAACACACACACACAGGCATACATACAAAAGAGATAGATGTATGAACCTAAAGCCCCCAAGCAATTTGCCAAAGTAAATTATGATTATGGCACAGATAGATGGCAACCCCTTAGAGTCAAACCATTTGGCTATAGGTTGGTTGGATCATGTTACATCACTAACCCCTCAGGACCCAGGCAAGTATGCATACCTAAAAACTAATTTCCTTGATTGCAGGTTCAAGGAACCTGGTACATGGATAGTGGCTGTTCCAGACACATGACAGGAAACAAGAAAAATCTGTCAAAATTCAAGGAGATTAGAGGTGCAAAAGTCATATTTGGAGGAAATGAAGCTCCAGGGGAAATTAGAGGCACTGGATCCATTAAGAAAAATGGATTAGAAATCACAGATGTTGGATACATTGAAGGTCTTAATTTCAACTTGTTAAGCGTCAGTCAACTCTGTGACAAGGGCTACAATGTTGGATTCAATATCAGAGTATGCCAAATCAAAGACACTGAATCAAATGAAGTGGTGTTGCAAAGATCCAGACAAAAGAACATGTATGTGGTAGATTGGTCAACTGCCACACCAAGCACTTGTCTGCTAGCAAAGAGTACATCAGAATCAAGTTGGCTATGGCACAAGAAGCTGAGTCACCTAAATTTCAAGACAATCAACAATCTTGCAAGGAGTAATCTTGTAGAAGGATTACCAAACTCAGTGTACAAGAAAGAAAGTGTTTGTGATGCATGCCAGATGGGAAAACAGATTAAATCATCATTTAAAGAGAAGTCAAGTCCATCTTCAACAAGGATATTGCATCTGTTACACATGGATCTATTTGGCCCAGTTGAGCCAGCTAGCATAAGTGGAAAGAAATACACTCTAGTAGTGGTGGATGATCATTCAAGATATACATGGACAATCTTCATGTGTAAAAAGAAGGAAGCCTTGCAGAAATTACCCCAATTGATGAAAAGAGTTCAAAATGAGAAGAGTCAAACCATTATAAAGATAAGATCTGACAGAGGAACTGGGTTTGTCAATGGAATAATAACTTAGTATTGTGTTGAAAATGGTATTGCTCATGAACTATCTGCAGCAAGGACTCCACAGCAGAATGGAGTAGCAGAAAGAAGGAACATAACTCTCAAGGAAGCTGCAAGGACCATTTTAGCTGAAGTTGGATTGCCAAAAAGATTTTGGGCTGAAGCTATCAACACTGCATGCTATACTCAAAATAGATGCATGATTAATAGACAGCTGACAAAGACTCCCTATGAAATTTGGACAGCGAGAAAGCCAAATGTTGGATACTTTAGAACATTTGGATGTAAATGCTTCATCCACAACAATGGGAAGGATAATCTAAAGGTGTTTCATGCTAAAGCTGATGAAGGTATCTTCTTGGGATACTCAGCTGAAAACAAAGCCTATAGAGTGCTGAACAAAAGGACAATGGTCACAGAAGAGTCTATCCATGTGGTGTTTGATGAACCTAATGTAAATGGAGAAGACATTGAGGAGTTTGCTGATAAGCTAAATCAGCCAACTGTGCATAAGAGTCCCTATGTTGAAGCTGAAGTTGGAGCAATTAAGTGATGATGAAAGAGCTGCTCAAGAAAACACAGCTGCAAGACGACTGAACCCAGCTAACTTACTCCAACCTGATGTGAGATGGCTGAGAGACCATCCACCAGAGCTAGTCATTGGAGATGTAAGAGATGGTGTAAGAACCAGATCCAGAGCTCAACAAGAAGCAATGTTCACTTGTTTTATTTCCCAAATAGAACCTAAAGATGTGTCCCAAGCACTGGATGACACACATTGGATTCAAGCCATGCAAGAAGAGCTGAATCAATTTGAAAGAAATAAAGTATGGGAATTGGTGCAAAGACCAACCCATCAAAATGTCATTGGCACAAAATGAATGAAGACGGTTCTGTGGTAAGAAACAAAGCAAGATTGGTAGCCAAAGGGTATTGTCAAGAAGAAGGTATAGATTTTGATGAAACATTTGCCTCTGTTGCAAGATTAGAAGCAATAAGGATATTTCTTGCCTATGCTGCACACAAGAACTTCATTGTATATCAAATGGATGTAAAATGTGCATTCTTGAATAGATTATTGGAAGGAGAAATCTATGTTGAACAACCTCCAGGATTTGAGCAGAAGACTCTAGGAGATAAAGTGTACAAGCTCAAGAAAGCTCTATATGGATTGAAACAGGCACCTAGAGCATGGTATGATACATTATCTCAATTTCTGACAGATAATGGATTCACCAAAGGCAAAGTGGATAAAACACTCTTCAGAATTCAAGATGGAGAGAGCATAGTGCTTGTACAAATATATGTGGATGACATTATTTTTGGATCCACAAACAAAGAGCTGTGTGATAAATTCTCAAACCTCATGCAAGGCAAATTTGAAATGAGCATGATGGGAGAGCTGACATTCTTTCTAGGACTTCAAGTTAAACAGCTGAAGGATGGAACCTTCATAAGTCAAACAAAGTATACCAGAGATTTAATGAAGAAATTTGGTATGGAAGAGAAGTCTTCTATGAAAATATCAATGAATACATCAGTCAAAATGGACATGGATGCAGATGGCAAAGCTGTAGATCAAACAAGATACAGAGCACTTATTGGATCACTGCTTTATCTAAAAAGAATAGCGATTCGACATCACCTTTGCAGTAGGTGTATGTGCAAGATTTCAATCTGCACCAAAAGAAAGCCATATGACTGCAGCCAAGAGAATCCTAAGATATTTGAAGGGATGCCAGAAAGTTAGCTTATGGTATCCAAAGGAAGGAGGATTTAAGCTTATTGGTTACTCGGACTTTTACTGTGTTGGATGTAGAGTCGACAGGAAGAGTACTTCAGGTACATGTCAAATTCTTAGAAACAGATTAGTTTCCTGGTTTAGCAAGATGCAAAATTCAATAGCCACATCCACAGCTAAAGCTGAGTACATAGCTGCAGGCAGCTGTTGTGCCCAAGTCTTATGGATGAGACAACAGCTGAGAGATTATGAAATGGAAGAAAAAGAGATTCCAATTATGTGTGATAACACAAATGCTATTGCAATCACTCAAAATCCTGTGTTGCACTCAAGAACAAAGCACATTGACGTCAGATATCATTTTATAAGAGATCATGTTGAAAAGAAGGACATCACCTTGGAATACATCTCAACTGATAAACAGTTAGATGACATATTCACAAAGCCATTATGTGAATCAAGATTTGAAGAGCTTAAGCATGAGCTAGGGTTAATTGAGCTGAGTTAACACTCAGAAGACTCAAGGAGAAGAGATGAAACAAGAAAAGATGAAAATAGAGTTGAGTTCGTAAATCAGCCAATTGAATCAGCCGTATCGGAGAATCAACTGCATTAAGTTAGCTGACAGCTGAGTACCTATGTGAAAAGAGAGAAGAGTTGAATCAGCTAAGGAGTAAGCTGAGTTATTTATGAGCTAAGTGGCAAAAATGTAGTCGTTTTTAATAAGCGGGAATGTTTTAAGGATGACGTCAGCATAATAATGACAGGTACAGTCAAAAGCTGCACGACAAAGCATATGATTGGATATAAATGTTGCCGCATTAAATGCGAGAAATTAAATGCTAATCGGCGTGCTAAATCTGAGCCGTTGATCTTGATCAAATTTCAAAAACTGTATGCATGTCCTTTCATAACCCATACATATACCATTTCGTCGTTTTCTCTCTCACACTACACTAAAACTGTTCAACTCTCCAAAAGCAAAAACTGTATTTTTCTCTCAAAACTCTATCAATCTTCAAGGCAAATTTCTAAGGTTTCATTCGGTAAAACTCAAAAATGGCAACTACCTATGATTTTGCTAAGTTGGGAAAGCAAATCCACACTGGTTCTACCGTGGATTTCGAAGGGATGATCAAACAGGGGTCCAATGAAACCCTTGTGAAGAAGATAGCTGAGAAAGTGGAGAAATCTGGACTGAAACCCTTTCTCACGATGGAGTTTCAGATGACGTATGTGGAAGAGGTCGCACAGTTCTACGTGAACGCTGAAGTTCATTACGAGGGAATCAAGTCCTCTGTTCATGGGAAGGAATTTACTATCACTGGTGAAGACCTTGCGGAGCATTGCTTGCTGCCGTCGGAAGGTGTACCGGAAATATTCGAAGCTGATGTAAATCTGGCTGCTGCATGGAAGGAAATGGCCAAACCTGAATGTGCTGCGAAGGTTGTCTACACAGCTGATAAGAAGCTGATGAAGGAAGATTACCATAAGCTGTTGGACATTATTGCCAAGTGTGTAGACATAAAATTTGGAAGCTTTAATCAGCTGTCCAAAACCAAGCTGATCGTGATGGCTGCGATCATGGAGGAGAAGAAGGCAATCTGGGTTGAGTTTGTATACAACAGACTCTGCCAAAATGTTGGAAATAAGTCTTTCAAGGAAGATGGGTCGTTCAAAAGATCCTTAGGGTATGGCCTTGTGATTGGCCGGTTGATGGAAGTGAAAGGAGTTCCACTCCGACATGGAAAGGCGTTCCATGTCAATAAGAAAATGTTCCGATCAAATCTTTCCGGAGCTTAGAAGAGAGAGGATACAAGTGAGGGGGAATCAGCTGACCCAGAAGAAACAGCTATCTCCTCCCCTCCAAAGAAGAAAGCTGCTCCCGCAGCTGCAAAGAAGAAGACTTCCCCTGCGGCAAAGAAAATAAATGCACCTGCCCCTGCAGCCGCAGCTGAGAAGGAACCTCAAATACATTCTCCAGTTGTCAAAAAGAAGAGGACTGACAAGCCAAGAAAGCCAGCTCCTCAGACCAAGAAAGTAGCACCAGCCCCCGCCGCCCAAGATTCTGAGGAAACTATATTCGAACCAGGAATTCCTCTGGTAAGGACCAAAAGAAGAAGACTTTTCAAGCGTTCAGAGCTTGAGAAAACAGTTGAGTCTGCCACTCAGCTGGAACAGATCACTGAAACAGCTGGAGAAGTAGAATCTCCAGAGATCGTTGATGAAACCGCCAAGTCTGTTGAGGCCAATCAGCAGAGGCAAGTCAAAGACCCAGCTGTGGACAGAACAACTGAGGAGTAAGTAATAGCTGAGACAACTAAGTCTCTTGTCGACAGGAATGTGTCTCCGCCTGCGACAGATTCTGCTGAGGGTGAAGAGCGGCAAACTCTGCTACCCTCCATTCCTGAGAAATAAGTACAGCAGGAAGATGTTGACGATGATGTGATCATGCTATCTTCACTATATCCAGACATCCAAAATCGTCTGCGAGAATGAAGGAAGTGGAAGTTGAGTCACCCTTAGTTTGAACACCCTTAGTAATAGTTTGAACACCCTTAGTAATAGTTTGAACACCCTTAGTTTATTGAGGAAGAAGAGGAACTCTTCAGGTTCCTTGAAGTTGATACAGTGCCGCAAGCCCTTGATGAGGATAACTGCATTAACATGCTGCAAATTCGAAAGGAGAACGAATAGGCTAGGGCAGCAGGGGGAGCAGAAGCTCGTGCAAAAGCAAGTGTTTGTCCTCTAACTGGAACCACTGATCATACTCATCCACATCTTGACATACTCTCAGAAAGTGATGAGGACTTGGACCTTGCTGATGATACAGAAAAATTGGAAATCCAGCAAGCCATGCGAGAATCCAGAATGATGCATGAGCAACAACTGATGGAAGGACCAGGAGAGTCTTCCAAATCTCAGCTGGAAATTGATCCATTGGGAGTGGTGCACCAAATTGCCACTGTTATTGCTGCAACCACTTTCCCAGCTCACTAAGAGGATGGAACTAGGGGATTTGGTGATGAAACTGGGAACTTGGGGACCCAAGTCGAGCCTACCCCTATTGAAGGTGTTTTACCACCTGCCCCACGGCTAAACACTCAAAGGACACAGCCGGGAGTTTGGAGAAGAGTGACCCCAATCCAAGTCACTCAGCGGTGTGCCAGCTGAGGGGGAAACTCCCTCCACTGCAGCTAGGTCGGAGGTTGCTGTAGATGACTCCACAAAGAATCTAGGAGGCGAAGTGGAGAAGGAACAACAAAAACAACACAAAGAAAGTTGTCACCGATTTAAGCTCGGACGTTGAGACTGCCTCTCGGTGAAGTGCCAACCGCTCGCAGCCGAGGACGCGCGATGCGTCGAGGCACATGATGGTTCTGCCCTGGGAGTTAACACTCTGGGCAATGAAAGTGCAATCCACGGAGTTGAGACTCCTGTGGATGCCACCGTAGAAGACCCCAAGATAGCTGAGTCTGTCGAAGGGAATGTTCAAGGCCTTGCGATTGAGGCGGGCAGAGGATCGAAGGCCTAGGAAGTTGAGACTTCCCGAGGTAAAAAGAGCGTATACGTAACATCCTCATGTTATCATTGATGCAATCGAGAAGGAGATAAATGCCCTTCACGATTCCCAAGACACCCCGACGTAACTTTTCTCGGGATCCGAAGGTGAAGATGAAGCCGAGTCATCCCCGTTGCAAGTCCAAAAGACTCAGCTGAGGATGTTCTTCCTAGCACGAATAAGCCAAAATTCAAGGCTGCTCGTCAAAAGTTCAATTTTGATGATGTGCCAAGCCTTCAAGACTCATCATCGTCCGATGATGCTGATGGTGCAGCCGAGGACACACAAATTCATTTAGAAGCAACCACTGAGGCTGAAGAAGCTGTTCAGATAGCTGAGGCTCAGTCAACTGGCCAACCCCCACACCAAGGCCCAGTTGAGACCGAGTCATCTGCGCAGGCTCCCAAAGCTGCAGTAAAATCGACTCAACCAGGCACATCACGGCCATGAGTCACTGTTGAACATATTCCCTATGTCCGTGATGATACATTTGAAGAAATGTTCCCTTCTAATCGAGCCGCATTTCGACTGGATGAAGAATCAGCTAGAGATCAGAGACGTTTCCACAAACCTGATCCAGTCATTCCCACAGATACCATCGTCCCAGCAAATTTTGATTTTGATGCTGCTTGGCCGCCAGCTAAGACAGAGGTTACAGCTGAGGTTCCAAAAGTCTTCAAGGCAATATTTGCAGAGATCGAGAAGATGGAAAGGCATCAGGCCTCACTGGATATGCGGCTGGATAACAGAGATGCAAATCTTACAGCTGATCTGCATGGAATAATAGTCAGAATCCGGTAATGGTGGCAACAACAGTAGACAATGCGTGTGGAACAGGTTCGATATTTCAAAGCATTGTACAATAAAATGCTAGTTTGGAGCGCTGATAATGGTGACATGAAGACAAGGATGCAAGAAAATATTGATAGGATGCATGCCTCTCATACCACTGAAATGGAACTGCTGCGAGAAATTCATCGCAAAGAACTTCTGCGCGTGGAGAAAAACATGAATGAAAAGTTCAGCCTCCTTATGGCTGAAATGAAGCTGGTGGCAGCCGAATCCAAAGCCACCCGATCAGAATTCCGTGCAGCATACTCCTCAGCAGACTCCAAGCAAAACTCAGCTATCAACCGCCTAGACTTCATGCTTGATGGCATGTTTCCAGGGGTTCCTCTCTCCTTTGATGATTCCCAAAAGGGGGAAGAGGAATACCTAAAGACATTGAAAGGATCGACTGCTGAGAAGAAGGACGCAGCTGTTGAGAAGCAGAAGAAAACAACAACTGAAGAGCACAAGAAACTGAAGGGAAAAGCAGTTGAGGGGGAAGGTTCAAAAGACACGACTTTAATGATTGCTAGAACCCCTCAACAAGGACTTGTCACAACTGACATCATCAGCAAACTCCCAGTGACTCTGCCGCTCCAACACTCTGCTGTGCCCATGTCCGAGAAAAGAAAAATAGTGGAAGCAAGGATGAAGGAGGTCGAAGGAAAGACGGATGCCCGTGTGATAGACATATTGAAACAATACGGAGGCATTCCAGCAGGAAGAGACACTGATGCCATTTCAGATGTCGGTACCGAGCCTAGATCAGTTGATGAATTCAAAACGCTCGCATCCAAGGGATACTTTGAAGGCATGACCATGGCCCAAGCCTGGGACTTGTATTGGGAAAAAGGGCTCAAGTTGTGCGAAGAAGCTGACAGGCAGCAGACTCCTAGCAGTCACTCTGCTGGTCACTCAGCTGGGAAGAAGAAGGCTCCAGTACAATACACACCCAGAGGAAGAGGTAGAAACAGTAGAGGAAGAGGTTTCAGACCTAGACCTCTACCCAAAAACATCGAATACATAGATCCAGGGAAGAAATGAGGGATCTATTGGGCTGGGTATGACGAAGTAGCCAACATGGAAGTGGCCAGGAAGAATGCTGATTATGTAAAAAGGATTGAAGAAGAAAATAAAAGACAAACTCAACTGTGGGAAGAAAGATAAGAAAGAAAGAGAAAAGACGAAGCTGCAGAAGAGCCTACGAGAAAAAGAAAGCAGCTGAAAAGAAGAGAAAGAGACCAGAAGATGATAGAGCTGAAGAGGAAAGAAGGAGACAACGAAGGCGATGAAGTGTTGCTGTCCACCCCTTCATGTATTTTACTATTGTAAATGTATATGTATGTAAGCCTTCTGTACATTGAATAAGAATCTTGAATTTCTAAATTTTTGCGTAGATATAGATTGTCATGTTTCTTCTGATACACTTTGTAAACAACTGTGTAAAGGACAAGAATGTTATGATCAATAAAAAGATTGATTCTGCGCATACATTCTCTGTTTAAACATTGTCTGTATGTATCTTTGCTATTTGCTTGTCGTGTGTATGTTTTGAAGTTTTGGCATCATCAAAAAGGGGGAAATTGTTGGGAAATTTATTTATTAGATTTTGATGAATGCATGTAAAACTTAGACTAGAAAGTTGGCACCCCATTTTCCTTGTAATTTGCATTAAAATAGATAGGGTTGTACGAGCTGAGTCAAGTCAACTATACCTGGATATACAAGAAGTCAACTGAAGAACTGAGAGGAAGACTCCGCTGTGAAGCAGCTGAGTATAGAAAGAAAGAGACAACTGTGTGAAGTGTCAGTCAAGTCAACTCAAGAAGCCAAGTCTCAAGTTGAAGTGACATATGAGTCATCAAATGATTGTGAGCTGACTTGAAGTCACTTGGGGAAAAGGCAGTCAAGTCAAGACAACTGAAAAGAATCCGTTGCACAGAAGTCAAGAATATTAACTAAACAAGTAATACTTCCATGCTGCCATGTCTTAAAGTGCTCAGTCTCAGAAGCGTGCAAAAGGAATAAACCAATGGGAAGCACTGCACCTTGTGTCAGACTCCGAAAAGCTGAAAGTTCATTTAATATGAGGAAATGTCAAGATCAAGGACTGCAACAAGACAAACCAACGAACACAAGTGACTTTTGAAATCAGCCTATCTCTTCAACGGGCAGATTTTTGAAAGCTCACTATAAAAGGCTGAGGAATCACTTAGAGAGAGGGTTACCTGAACCACGAACATTCAAGCTATCATTCAAGCTGTAACCTGCAAAAATATTCTCAAGTTATTCAAGCAAATCCTCAAGCCTAAATTTCGAAGGAAATCAATCCAACACCAAGTTGTGAAGGAAAGACAACTTCAAACTGTTGAACAGGAAACTTTTGAAGAATCAAAAGGGGTCTACAATCCAAGGAGGATTGTAGAAAGGTTCAAGGTCGAACCAGTCTCAAGTTATTGGAGGGCTTCGTGATCAAATCCAAGAAGCTTGAGCAAGTAAGCTGAAGTAGCAAGGCAGCTGCCCTGTGAAGAAGCTGAGTCGTACGAGAAGCCAGCTGTGTGACCAAGGCATCTCCAGGCTGAGTCCCAAAGGATCAAGTCAGCTGTATGATCAATACTTGCATCTGGACTGATAACTACTTTGTACTCTGATCAATACTTAGTGGATTCCTACAAGAGTTGGAGAAGCGAGGATTAGAAGAATTACCCCATCTTCGAACCTCTATAAAAATTACCGTGTCATTTATATTTCAACATTTACTTTCTGCATATTATTTAATATCTGCTGATAATTTGCTATCCAACTGATAATTAACAAAGTGCTAAAACCAAGTGTTAAAACAAACTTAACTCAAATTCAAGGGTGTTAAGTCTTCCGCTGAAAATCTCATCACAGCCAAGTTAAGGTTTAGACTAAACAACTGAGTTATTCTATCAACAGCTCAATTGAGCCTGTTGAGTGGCTAACTCTACTAGTTAACTAACTTAGTTGTCCATCAAGGACATAGCTGTGTATTTAACTCTATAATTATTTAAAAGGACTAAATTCGAAAAGTTGGTAAGGTTTATTCAACCCTCCCTTCTAAACCTTACTCACATCCCTTGGGACCTACAGATGGGTTGGTCTCTGCACCAATTCCCATACTTTGTTCCTTTCAAATTGATTCAGCTCTTCCTGCATGGTTTGAATCCAATGTGTGTCATCCAATGCTCGTGACACATCTTTTGGCTCTATTTGGGAAATAAAACAAGTGAACATTGCTTCTTGTTGAGCTATGGATCTGGTTCTTACACCATCTCTCACATTTCCAATGACTAGCTCTGGTGGATGGTCTCTCAGCCATCTCACATCAGGTTGGAGTAAATCAGCTGGGTTCAGTCGTCTTGCACATGTGTTGATGGCTGTAGCCCAAAATCTTTTAGGCAGCCCAGCTTCAACTAACATGGTCCTTGCAGCTTTCTTGAGAGTTCTGTTTCTTCTTTCTGCTACTTCATTCTGATGTGGAGTCCTTGCTACAGATAACTCATGAGCAATACCATTTTCAGCTGAGGTAACTTCTACAAGGTTTCCTTCTTTTTGCACATGAAGATTGTCCATGTATATCTTGAATAATCATCCACCACCACTAAGGTGTATTTCTTTCCACTTATACTAGCTGGACCAAATAAATCCATATGCAACAGATGCAATATTCTTGTTGAAAATGGACTTGACTTCTCTTTGAATGATGATTTTATCTGCTTTCCCATATGGCATGCATCACAAACACTTTCCTTTTTGTACACTGAGTCTGGCAGTCCTTCTACAAGATGACTCCTTGCAAGTTTGTTAATTGTCTTGAAGTTCAAATGACTCAGTTTCTTGTGCCACAGCCAACTTGATTCGGATGTACTCTTTGCTAACTGATAAGTGCTTGGTATGGCAGTCGACCAATCTACCACATACATGTTCTTTTGTCTGTATCCTTGCAACAATATTTCATTTGATTCAGTGTCTTTAATTTGGCATACTCCCATATTGAATCCAACATTGTAGCCCTTGTCACAGAGTTGACTGATGCTTAACAGGTTGAATTGAGACCTTCAACATATGCAACATCTGTGATTTCTAATCCATTTTCTTGATGGATCCAGTGCCTATTATTTCCCCTGGAGCTTCATTTCCTCCAAATATGACTTTTGCGCCTCTAATCTCCTTGAATATTGACAAATTTTTCTTGTTTCCTGTCATGTGTCTGGCAGCCACTATCCATGTACCATGTTCCTTGGCACTCAACTGTTCCTTGAACCTGCAATCAAGGAAATTAGTTTTTAGGTACCCATAACTTGCCTGGGTCCTGAGGGGTTAGTGTTGTAAGATGATCCAACCAACCTATAGCCAAATGATCTGACTCTAAGAGGTTGCCATCTATCTGTGTCATAATCATAACTTACTTTGGCAAATTGCTTGGGGGTTTTAGGTTCATACAGCTGTCTCTTTTGTCTGTATGTCTGTGTGTGTGATTTAGCAATTGCTTTCTTTGGGTAGTTGTGATATTTCTGAGTGTATTGCCTGGGTGCATATGTGTGCTGATGATAGCTCTTTTGCCTTTAGAATGGCCTTTGCTGAGTTCTAGGCCTTTGCCATTTGGGCTTATATTCCATAGGTCTTTGCTGATATTTCACATTATTCCAATCAGCTTGGCTTGGGTAGTTTCTACCATTCCCATTATATGTGTTTCTTTGATAAAACTTATGGGGTTTTTGGTAGCTATGTTTATTCTTCACAGAGTATTTTCTATTTGGAGTTTGCTGAGGAACTTTGCTGGATTTCTTCTCAGTTGTCCTCTCAGCATACTCAACTGGTTGTTTTCCTTTTCCTTTATATCCAAGGCCAGTTTGTCTGTGATTGTGCTTTGGAGTGAATGTGGGTGCAACATTTGGTATCTTGGAAATTTGAGATGCTTCGTTACTTGAAGATCATTTTTCCAAAATCACTCTAGGAGTTTGACTGTGCGCAAAGGAATTGAATCATATGCATGTCTTATCTCCACACTTTTTTTGGCTCATAATAAGGTCATCCAATGATTTAGATGTCTTTGTAAATGATGCAATCACATTTTTGAGATCATTTTCCCTCTTTTCTATAGCAGCTATCTCTGCTATTAGTTTAGCATTCTCAGTCTTCAGCTCTTTGTTCTCATCAGTTATGTGACTTAGAGTACTCAGCTCCTTAGTCAGCTGTGAGTTTTGGCTTTTGAGCTGGCTGTTTTCCTCATTTAATAGTGTGTGTGAGGATTTAATGTGCTCAAATTCTTTCATCATTTTGCCTAATGAAACATAAAGATCAGTGGGTGATGAAGTGTGTGTGTGTCACAATCACTATCACTAGAATCTGTTTGAGATGAGTTAGAGTGTACCTCATCTTCTTGGTCAGCTTGATCTTGTTCTTTAGCCATTAGACAGATCATTGCTTCTTCTTCATAGACACTTGAGTAGTCATCTTCACTACTTTCAGAGTCTGCTGCTTCTTTTGACTTAGTTGTCTCAACAGTCTCAGCAGCCAACATAGCCATTTTCTTTTCTTGTCTTCTTTATTTGAAGACTTTTCTTTCTCCTTCATTCCTGTATTTATTGACTACAGGATATAGAAAGTCAATGGCAAAGTGTCCTGGTTGTCTACAGTTCCAATACAGGTTCTCAGCTCTTTGATCAGCTCTTTCCGTTCTTGGGTTATCAGCTCTCTGATATTCAATCTTTAGATGCTCAGCTCCATTGGGAGGCCTATCTTCCCTTTATTTGGAGGGAGCTGAATGTCTCCTGGAGGATTCACCCTTGTTTCTTTTATAGTTCTTATTGAAGAACTTGTTGAATCTTGTAACCATCAAGGCAATTTCCTCCTGGTCAATGGCTTCCTTGACCTCAGCTGTCTTCCCATCCTTGACTATAAGTGCAGCTATTTTGGGTACAACTGTCTCCTCTTGATCCTTTCTTATCAGCTCAAATTCATAAGCTTTGAGGTATGAGAATAGTTCATGATTGGATGTTTTTGATAGGTTCATCGAGTGCCTTAGAGCCATGGTCTTCATTTCCCATTCAGCTGGGAGGCTCCTTAGAATCTTCATACACATCTCATTTTGTGTGTATTCCTTTCCAAGTGCTGAGAGCTCATTTGTAATTTCAGTGAATCTAGCATCCAACTGATCCATTGTCTCACCTGCAAGCATTTTAAAGTTTTCAAACTTTTGAACAACAAATAATTGTTTTCTTTAATTTGCTCTGATCCTTCACAAATTAAAGTTAATTTATCCCATATTTCTTTTGCTGTTTTGCATGACTTGACTTTATTGAACATTGCTTTGTCCAGAGTCTTGTAGATAATTTCCTTGGCCACATTGTCCAAGTTGTATCTTTTTCTGTCATCATTGTTCCATTCAGTCCTTGGTTTTTCAACTAAGGCTGGTCTTACCTCAGCCACAACTTCTTCTCCTTCAGCTACAGTTGCTCTCCTTGCGGCTATGTTCACTTTCAATATTTGCAGTGACCCATCCTCTATCACTAGTCACATTTCGTCATGTAAAGCAGATAGATGAGCCTGTATACGAATTTTTCAGTCATTAAACTCCTCAATAGTAAACATAGGAATGCGTGTCAAATTTGCTTCCATGATAATAACTTTGCTGAATAGAAATAACTTTTGAAAGAACAAGTGATTTTTTTTTTTGAAAGATTAGAGATCTAGTTCAGTAACCAGTGCGGAAGGCTCAATGAACCAACCGCTCTGATACCACTTGTAGGTCCCAAGGGGTGTGAGTAATGTTTAGAAAAGGGGGTTGAATAAACGTTACCAACTTTTCGATTTTAGTCCTTTTAAATTATTATAGATTTAATTACACAACTAAGTCCTTGATGGACAACTAAGTTAGTTAATCAGCAGAGTTAGCCACTCAACAGACTCGAAAAAGCTGTTGATAGAATAACTCAGCTGTTTAGACTAAACCTTAACTTGGGTGTGATGAGATTTTCAGCGGAAGACTTAACACCCTTGAATTTGATTTAAGTTTGTTTTAACACTTGATTTTAGCACTTTGTTAATTATCAGTTGGATAGCAAATTATCAGCAAATATAAAGTGATATGCAAAAATAAAATGCTGAAATGTAAATGACACAATAATTTTTATAAAGGTTCGAAGATGGGGTAATTCTTCTACTCCTCTCTTCTCCAACTCCTGGAGGAATCCACTAAGTAATGATCAATTCACAAAGTGGTTATCAGTCCAGATACAAGTCTTGGTCACAAAGCTGACTTGCTCCTTTGGGACTCAGTCTGGAGATGCCTTGATCAAGCAGTTGGCTTCTCGTCTGACTCAGCTTCTTCACAGTGCGGCTGCCTTGCTACTTCAGCTTACTTTCTCAAGCTTCTTGGATTTGATCACGAAACCCTCCAATAACTTGAGATTGGTTCGACCTTGAACCTTTCTACAATCCTCTTTGGAAAGTAGACCCCTTTTGATTCTTCTACTGCATTGGGACCAGACATCCTTGCAATATTGGGCAGCTCATCTTCGATATAATTGGGACTCATGCTCGTTACACTAGTATGTACGGTATACTTCCCTACCCTTCTGTAATTTACAAGGTTATTGTTTCTCAGGGTTTCAAAAAGAAGGAATCAGAGGATTTGGTTGTTGCATCTGCCCCAATTTCCATCTCTGTCAAGATCTTAAAGGGTGATAAGATAAATGACCTTGTTATGCCTACTCCTACTAGGACTGCTACTGTTGATATTGGTGTTGGCTCTTCCAGTGTTCCAACACCTGGAAATGCTGCAGTGGAGGCTCGCATTCATGCTTAAATCGCTGAGGCAGAGCACCAAATAAGATTCTGGACATCCAAGAAGTTGGAAGCCCAAAACTTTCTTTAGCAGATTCATGTTCCATCTACACCTTTGGCACCTGTTGCTCAAAAAAGAGGAGTAGAAAATGGACTGGATAATTTGGCTGAAGTTGCTGCTATGGATGAACATGAATGGGCACAATCTAAGGGGGATACCAGTGAAGAGGAAGAGGCTTGTTCAGAGGGGGAGTATGAGTATGAGGATGAGGAAGAGGAAGATGATATGGCTGACTCTGAGGGGGAGTCAAAGGATGATTAAAACCATAGCATTTTTTTTTATTATCATATGTTATAGTTTGAACATGGTTATTTTGGACAAATTGATTGTTATGTATGCTACTGGTTTATATATGCCTGATTTTGTCTGTGTTAACTCATGCAAGATTTAATTGCTAAAGTGTTGCTTCACTTTTGATTATTTTCTATTTCCTGTATTTTGTGTTTTGACCAAAAGTGCCAAAGGGGGAGATTGTTAATGTTATGATTATTGGCATTTTTGTTCTTGTCTGCACAGTGCAAATTCGAGTGTTGTAACACTGCAGTGCAACACCTTCTGCGTACAATCTGGGCTCATATCTTGCCAGATTCTTTGTTTATGTTTTATGGCAATTGGTCTATTTCGAGTAGCTTGTTGATTATCTGGGATTCCCTATCTAGAAATACTCAGCCTATTTAATTTCTATTTAAACTTCTTCCTTATGTATTTGTTCTTACCCATAAGGAAAGGTTTTATCTCTTGTTGTTTACCTTTTATAGGTTTGCTGGAAATCTGCATGTCACTTGATTTCAGCCAAGAAAGGACCAGTCCTACCTTGTGAGGATTGGTTTTCATTCTCTATAAAAAGGAACTCAACGTTCGAAGAAGATGACCGAGAAAAATACTCTTTGAGCTTATTGTTATTCTTCAAGAAATATTTGTGTTATTATTCCAGTCTTCGGGAGAACACAGTGATGATCTACAGTGTGGATCGACTCAACCACCCAAGGGATTTGAAGTTGGAGGGATTCCAACAAGGTTGAGGTTTTTGGAAGAATCGATCAAGAATATTAGTTTTATACGAGTGTTGGTGTATAAGATAAAGAGGGAGTCTTTATGCTTTATGTAAATCCAGTCGTATTTGTAATAACTGTTTGTTTTCTAATATTAGATTGTTTCTTCTCTGGGCGTGGCCTCGTGCATTAAGATAAGATTGAGGAATCTAAGCACGTAAAAAATCCCCGTGTTATTTTTATTTCGCTATGTACTTGTGTTGTTTGGTTCAATGTTACAACATTAACATACAACACCGTAAGAATCTGATTTGTTTAAGACATTATATTCTATCAAGCATGATCGGAGAGCTTACTTTCTTTTTAAGACTTCAAGTCAAGCAAATGAAGGATGGAACCTTCATAAGTCAAACCAAATATACCAGAGATTTAATGAAGAAATTTGGTATGTAAAAGAAGTCATCAGTGGATTCCAATGAACACTTCAAGTAAGATGGATATGGATGCAGATGGCAAAGCTGTTGATCAAACTAGATATAGAGCTCTCATTGGATCATTGCTCTATTAAACAGCAAGTAGGCTAGACATCACATTTGTTGTAGGTGTATGTGCTAGATATCAATCTGCACCAAAAGAGAGTCACATGACTGCAACTAAGAGAAGCCTAAGGTATTTGAAGAGATGCCAAGAAGTTGGCTTATGGTATCCAAATGATGGATGATTCAAGCTGGTAGGCTGCTCAGACTCTTAGACTGTGCTGGATGTAGAGTGGACAGGAAAAGTACTTTAGGTACTTGCCAAATACTTGGAAATAGATTGGTTTCTTAGTTCAGAAAGAAACAAAATTCGATAGCTACATCCACAGTTGAAGAAGAGTACATAGCTGCGGGCAGCTGTTGTGCCCAAGTTCTGTGGATGAGACAACAACTAAGAGATTATGATATAGAAGAAAAATAAATTCTAATTATGCGTGACAATACAAGTGCTATTGTAATTACTCAGAATCCTGTATTGCATTCTAGAACAAAACACATTGATGTCAGATATCATTTTATAAGAGATCGTGTTGAAAAGAAAGACATCACTTTGGAATACATCTCAACTGATAAGCAGTTAGCTGACATATTCACAAAGCCTCTATGTGAATCAAGATTTGAAGAGCTTAAGAATGCGCTAGGTTTAATTGAGCTGAGTTAGGAGACTCAAAAGACTCAATCAGCATAGACCAAGAAGAGAGAAATGAAAATAAGCAAAGTTTCATTTTCCAGCTAAGTGTTAGGAAATTTTTTTGTTAGATTTTGATGATACCAAGTAAAACTTAGACTTGGAAGTTGGCACCCCATTTTCCTTGTAATTTTGTATTGTAATAGATAGGAATGGAAGGGCTGAGTTAAGTCAGCTAAGTCAAGATTACAAGAAGTCAACTGCGGACTGAAATGAAGACTCTGCTCTATGTCAGCTGAGTATGGCCTAGAAAGAAGCCAAAGACTCGACTGACGGAGAGTCAGCTGAGGAACAACTGTGAGAAGTGTCAGTCAAGTCAACCTAGAAGAGCCAAATCTATCAATTAAAGTGATAGTTGAGTCAATCCTATGATTGAAGCAGACTCAAGTCACCTGGGGTAAAGGCAGCAGTCAAGGGAAGACAACTGACTTAGATCCGTTGGAATAAAGTCAAGAATATTACTCGATATAGTAATATGTCAAGTTGCTAGGTCTTAAAGTGTTTGGCCCAAAATTATGCAAAAGGAATGAGCCAATGGGAAACACTGCATCTTGTGTCAGAACCTGCAAAGCTGAAATTCCATTTAATATGAGGAAAGGTCAACATCACAAGGGCTGTAGACCAAGACAAGACAAGCCAACGAACACAAAGTGACATTTGAAACTAGCCTATCTCTTTAACGGGTAAATTTCAAATGTGCACTATAAAAGGCTGAGGAAGCATTTGAGAAAGTGTGACATGAACATAGCAAGAGCAAGCATTATTCAAGCAATTAACCTGCAATATTCTCAAAGCACATCAAGATATTCCTCAAGCCTAAAACTCGAAGAAACTCGATCCAACACAAGATGTGAAGGAGAGATAACTTCAATCAGTTGAAGAGGAAAACTTTTTAAGATAAAAAATGGGATCTACTTTCCAAGTTGAAGGATTGTAGAAAGGTTCAAGGTTGAACCAAGTTTCAAGTTTGTTGGAGGGCTTCATGATCAAATCCAAAAACTTGAGAAGTGAGCTAAAGTAGCCAGGCAGCTGCCTCGTGAAGAAGTTGAGTCGCAGGAGAAGCCAACTGTGTGATCAAGGCTGTCTCCAGACTGATAACCGCTTTGTAAACTGATCTGTTACTTAGTGGATTCCTCCAGGAGTTGGAGAAGAGTGGACTAGAAGAATTATCCCATCTTCGAACCACTATAAAAATACTTGTGTCAATTTACTTTCAGCATTTTCAATCCTCCACATTTACTTATATGTGTTGTTAGTTAATATGTGATATCCAATTGATAAATAACTAAGTGCTAAAACAAGTATTTAAAAAACAAGCTTAAATCGATCAAAGGGTGTTCAGTCTTCCACTGTCATAAAACCAAATCAACCGAGTTAAGTATTTGGCTTAAGTAGCCGAGTTATACTATCAACAACTCTATCGAGTTTGTTGAGTGGGTAACTTAGCTGAATAAGCAAACTTAGTTGTCCCCCAAGGACACAACTGATTTTAGTCAACTCTGTTGAACAATTTTAAAAGGACTAAATCGAAAATTTGGTAAGTTTTATTCAATCCCCCTTCTAAACCTTACACCACACCCCTTGGGACCTACAAGTGGTATTAGAGCGGTAGGTTCATTGATGCCTTCCGCACTGGTTATTGAACTAGATCTCTATCTTTTCAAAAGGTTTTAACACTTGTGTCCTTCAAAGTCTTTCATTTTAAGCAAAGTTATTATTATGGAAACAAATCTAACTCGTATTCCAATATTTACTGTGGAAGAGTTTGATGACTGGAAAATTCGCATGCAGGCTCATCTATCCACTTTACACAATGAAATGTGGCTAGTGATAGAGGATGGGCCATTGGAAATTTACAAAGTCAATACTGTTGTAAGAGCTGCACCTGCAGCTGAAGGAGAAGTTGCTGAAGAAAGACCAGTCATGGTTGAAATACCAAGAACTAAATGGACAAATGAAGATAGAAAGAGATATAACCTGGACAATGTAGCCAAGGATATACATTGTACAAGACGTTGGACAAAGCCATGTTCAACAAAGTCCTATCTTGCAAATCTGCAAAAGAAATTTGGGATAAGCTGACCTTAATTTGATAAGGATCAGAACAAATTAAGGAGAACAAATTAACTATTGCTGTTCAAAAGTTTGAAAATTTTAAAATGTTTGCGGTGAAACTCTGGATCAGCTGGATGCCAGATTTACTGAGATAAGAAATGAGCTATCAGCTCTTGGGAAAAAATATACACAGAAGGAGATGTGTATGAAGATTTTAAGAGCCCTCCCAGCTGAATGAGAAGTGAATGTCATGGCCCTGAGACATTCAATGGACCTCTCAAAGACATCCAATCATAAGCTATTCTCAGACCTCAAAGCCTATGAGTTTGAGCTGAGAAGGAAAGAGCAATAGGAAACAACTGTACCCAAGACAACTACATTGTTGGCCGGTGATGGGAAAAGAGCTGAGCCAAAGGAAACCATTGACCAGGAGGAGATTTCCCTTATGGTTAAAAGATTCAACAAGTTCTTTAACAAGAGCTATAAGAGGAACAAGGGTGAAACCTCCAGAAGACATTCACCCTCCATAGCAAGGGAGGACAGACCACCCAAAAGAGTTGAGAATTAGAGATGGCAACGGGGCGGGTCTAGGACGGGTTTGGCAAAACCCAGGACCTGCCCGCCAAAAGAAAATTGGACCCGGGACCCGCCCCCCGCATTTGGACCCGCCACGTCCCGCCTTGGACCTGGGACTCGGCGGGTCCAATCCGCTGGACCCGCCAAATAAATATTTTAATTATTGAATTTTTCATAAGTTTAATTTAATTAATCATCTTTTAGATTTTGGTTCAAAAAAACTATATCAAGTCTTGTATAATAAATGTTTAATCGAGTCACGAATTTAATCTTCACAAATAGATGCCCAAGTCAGTTAATGTAAATTATTTTCTTAATAAATTAAACCTAAAATTCAATAAATTAATCATTACATTAAAGTAATCTGTAATGCCTACAACCAGAGCTTGTAGAATTCGGAAGAGATGTCAATACTGATGATAATGCGAAAGAAGCAATGGATGTTTCACTCTATGTTTCTGGCTTTACATTGACAATTGTGCTTCTTTCCCCTCTTGTACTACTTGTTCAGGTTTGCAACTACAACTTTTTTGAAATACTTATGCGCGGCGGGTCCATTGGACCCGTTACCCACCCCGTGGGTTTTGCAAAAGAGGACCTGTAACCCACCCAGGACCCATTTAACCGGGTCTAGACCCGCCCAAAATGGGGCGGGTTTAATGCGGGGTCAGGTTTCAACCCGCCCCATTGCCATCCCTACTAAGAATCAAAGAGCTGATAATTAAAGAACCGGCAGAGCTGATCAGATAACTGAGAACCTGTGTTGGAATTGCAGACAACCAGGACATTTTGCTATTGACTGTTCCTATCCACCATTCAACAAGTATAGAAATGAAGAAGAAAGAAGAGTCTTCAGGAAAAAAAGAAAGCCATGTTGGCTGCTGAGCCACCAAATGCAAAGAAGCAGCAGACTCGAGAGTAGTAGTGAAGCGACTACTCAAGTGACACAGATGAAGAGGCTTTGATCTGCCTCATGGCCAAAGAACAAGATCAACAAGATCTAGAAGATGAGGTACATTCTAACTCATCTCATTCTGATTTAGGTGATAGTGATTGTGACACACACACTACATCACCCACAGATCTTTATGATTCATTAGACAAAATGATGAAAGATTTTGAGCACATTAAAACATCTCACACACTTCTAAATGAGGAAAACAGCCAGCTTAAAAGACAAAACTCACAGCTGTCAAAAGAGCTGAGTACTCTGAGTCATATAGTTGAATAGAATACTAAGTTGAATACCAAGATCATAACAGAGTTAGCTGCTACAGAAAAGTGGGAAAAATATCTTAAAAATGTGATTGACTCATTTACAAAAGCATCCAAATCATTGGATGAACTTATTATGAGTCAAAAAGAATGTGGAAACAAGACATGCATATGATTTAATTCCTTTTGGAAAAATAATCTTCAAGTAATGAAGTATTCCAAAAACCCAAAACACCAAATGTTGCACCTACATTTACTCCAAAGCACAATCACAATCATATTGGCCTTGGTTAAGAGGGTAAAGAAAAGAAGTCAGTTGAGTATGCTGAAAGGACAGCTGAGAAGAAATTCAGACAGGTCATTTAGCAGAACCAAACAGAAAATACTCTGTGGAAAGCAAACAGAGCTACCAAAAGCCCCAGAAATTTATTCAAAGAAATACATATGGTGGGAATGGTAGAAACTATCCAAACCAAGCTGATTGGATTAATGTGAAACATCAGCAAAGACCTATGGGATACAAGCTAAAATGGGAAAGACCTCAACCTCGGCAAAGGTCATTCCCAAGGCAAAAGAGCTATTATCAGCACACAAATGCACCCAAGCACTACACTCAGAAATTTAATAACTATCCCAAGAAAGCAATTGATAATACGCGCACAGACATACAGACAAAAGAGACAGCTGTATGATCCTAAAACCCCCAAGCAATTTGCTAAAGTGCATTATGATTATCGTACTGATAGATGGCAACCTGTTAGACTCAGATCATCTGGCTATAGATTGGTTGGAACATCTTATAGCACTAACCCCCAGGACCCATACAAGTATGGTACCTAAAAACTGATTTCCTTGATTGCAGGTTCAAGGAACAGCTGAGTGCCAAGGAACCTGGTACATGGATAGTGGTTGTTCCAGACATATGACAGGAAACAAAAGAAACATGTCAAGATTCAAGGAGATTACAGGTGCTAAAATCCATATTTGGAGGTAATGAAGCTCCAGGCGAAATCAAAGGCACATGATCCATCAAGAAAAATGGAATTGAAATCACAGATGTTGCTTATGTTGAAGGCCTCAACTTCAACCTGTTAAGCATCAACCAACTCTATGACAAGGGATACAATGTAGAATTCAATATGGGAATATGCCAAATCAAAGATGTTGAGTCCAACGAAATAGTGCTGCAAGGTACAAGGCAAAAGAATATGTATATGGTAGATTGGTCCACTGCTACACCAAGCACATGTCTGCTAGCAAGGAGTACATCCGAATCAAGTAGGCTGTGGCATAAGAAGCTGAGTCATCTGAATTTCAAGACAATCAACAAGATTGTAAGGAGTCGTCTTGTGGAAGAATTGCCAGACTCAGTATACAAGAAAGAAAGTATATGTGATGCATGCCAGATGGGAAAGCAAATCAAATCATCATTCAATGATAAGCCAAGTCCTTCTTTAAAAAGAATATTACATATATTGCATATGGATTTATTTGGTCCATTTGAGCCAGCTAACATCAGTGGAAAGAAGTACACCTTAGTAGTGGTGGATGATTATTCAAGATATACATGGACACTTTTCATGTGTAAAAAGAAGGAAACACTGCAGAAGTTACCTCAGTTGATGAGAAGAGTCCAAAATGAGAAGAGTCAAACCATTATAAAGATAAGATCTGACAAGGGAATTTAGTTTGTCAATGGGATAATAACTCAGTATTGTGTTGAAAATGGTATTGCTCCTGAGTTATCAGCAGCAAGGACTCCACATCAGAATGGAGTAGCGGAAAGAAGGAACAGAACTCTCAAGGAAGCTGCAATGACCATGTTAGCTGAAGCTGGATTGCCTAAGAGATTTTGGGCTGAAGCCATAAATACAACATGCTATACTCATAATAGATGCATGATTAACAGGCAATTGACCAAGACTCCGTATGAGATTTGGACAGGGAGGAAGCTAAATGTTGGATATTTCAAGATATTTGGATGTAAATGCTTCATCCATAATAATGGCAAGGATAATCTGAAGGCTTTTGATGTTAAAGGTGATGAGGGTATCTTTTTGGGATACTCAGCTGGGAGTAAAGCCTATAGAGTGCTGACCAAGATGACATCCCTCCTCTTCACATTAAAGATTCTGAGAAAAAGATTAATGCATTTCATGATTCACAAGACAACCCTAATATATCATTTCTGGGATCTGAAGATGAAGTTGAGTCCACCCCTGGTGCACATCACAAGGACCCAGCTGAGGATGTTCTTCCGCAAATGAGTCAGTCAAGTTTTAAAGCTGCTTGTCAAACATTCAAATTTGATGATGAACCAAGCCCCTAGGTTACATCATCATCCGATGACGCTGATGATACAGCCGAGGACCAGTCTACTCAAATGGAAAAACTTACTGAGGCCGAAGAAGCTGTTAAGACAGCTGAGGCTCAGTCAGCTGGGCAAAACCAATCAATTGCCCCAGCTGCAACAACTTCAAGTGCGCAGGCTACCAGAGCTGCAACAGTGACCACCTCACGCACAATATCTCAAGTGCGAGATGATGCATTTGAGGATGTATTTCCCTTTTCTCTCGAGCTGCCTAGGCTAGTAGAAGAAACTGCAAGAGAATAGAAGTACTACACTGTCCAAGAAGATCCGATAATTCCTACTGACTCCATTGTGCAAACTGATTTCAACTTCGATGCAGAATGGCCGACAAATGACTCAAATCAGACAGCTGAGATGCGTGAAATCTTCAAGAAGATCTGTGAAGAGATTGAGAAGATTGAACGACACCAAGCCTCTCTCGACATGCACCTGGACAATAGAGATGCCACTCTCACAGGAGACTTAAAAGGACTGGTGGTCAGGATAAGGGAATGGTCTCAACAGCAGAGTGTCATGCGTCTCGAGCAAGTTCGCTACTTCAAGGCACTATACAACAGAATGCTAGTCTGGAGTGTTGACAATGCTGACATGAAGGAGAAGATGCAGACCTATATGGAGAGATTGCATGCCTACCATACAACTGAAATGGAGTTACTGCGTGAATTTCATCGAAAAGAAATTCTACGTGTTGAAGAGAACATGAATGTGAAGTTCAACCTACTTATGGCTGAAATGAAACTGGTCGCAGCTGAATCGAAGGCTACTCGCTCAGAATTTCGAATGCACATGCCACAGTAGACTCTAAGCAGAACTTAGTTCTCAGCCGACTGGATTTCATGCTCGCTAGGATGTTTCCAGGGGTTCCTCTCTCCTTCGATGATGCCAAAAAGGGGGAAGAGGAATACCTGAGGAAATTAAAGGAAGATACAACTCACAAGCAAAAGGATGAATCAACTGAGAAGGGAAAAGATGTTGAGGGGGAAAGGTCAAAGTATGTGACCTTAATGCTTGCTGAAACCCCTCAGCAAGGTCATGCCACAGCATCGATAATCAGCAAACTTCATGTGACTCTGCCGCTCCATCACTCTGTTGTGCCCATGTCAGAGAAGAGAAAAATTGTAGAAGCAGGGGTGGAAGAGTTCGACAAAAGAACGAATGCCAGCATTGAAGAAATGTTGAAACAGTTTGGTGGCATTCCGGCAGAGAAGGACACAGATGTCATTCCCGATGATGGAAACAAGCCAAGATCGGTTGAATAATTTCAAACTCTCGATTCTGAAGGCTATTTCAAGAATATGCCATTAGCCCAAGCCTGGGATTTGTACTGGGAGAAGGGTCTGATGCTATGTGAAGAAGCTGATAGGCAGCAGACTACTGGCAGCCATTCAGTTGGTAAGAAGAAGACTCTAGTACAATATACGCCCAGAGGATGAGGAAGAAGTGGTGGAGGAAGAGGTTTTCAACCTAGACCTCTACCCAAAAACATTGAATATGTAGATCCATGTAAGAAGGGAAGGATGTACTGGGCTGGGTATGATGCAGTAGCCAATCGGGAAGTAGCTAGGAAGAATGTTGAATATGTGAAGAGATTGAAGAAGAAAATAAAAGACAAGATCAACAGTGGCAAGAAAGACAAGAAAGAAAAAGAAAAGATGAAGCTGCGAAAAGAGCTTATGAAAAGAAGAAAGCAACTGAAGAAGAAAAAAAGAGAAAGAGAGCTGATGATGACAGAGCTGAAGAGGAAAGAAGGAGGCAGCAAAGGCGATGAAGTGTTGCTGTGAACCCTTCATGTATTTTACTCTTGTAAATACATTTTTGTAAGTCATCTGTACACCCTATAAAGTGTTTTTGAATCATCTCACTTTGTATCTGTATCCTAGCATAGATGTGTGTAATTTTCTAGATATAAGTATGCTCTGATACACCTTGTAAACAGCTGTGTAAAGAACAAGAATGATATGATCAATAAAATGATCTATTCAATGCATACATTTTTTGTTTCTGCATTGTCTGTATGTATCTGTGCTGTTTATATTTTATTTAATTTTGTTAAGTTTTGGCATCATCAAAAAGGGGGAAATTGTTGGGAAATTTATTGTTTAGATTTTGGTGAATGCCATGTAAAACTTAGACTAGAAAGTTGGCACCCCATTTCCCTTGTAATTTTTATTGTAATAGATAGGGCTGAATAAGCTGAGTTGTAGGTCCCAAGGGGTGTAAGTGTAAGGTTTAGAAGGGGGGGGTTGAATAAACCTTACCAAATTTTCGATTTAGTCCTTTTAAATCTACAGAGTTGATACTACACAACCGTGTCCTTGATGGACCAATCAACTTAGTCACTCAGTAGAGTTAATCACTCAACAAACTCAAATTGTTTGTTGATGGAGTAACTCATTGTTAGCTCTAAATTAACTCGATTGTGGTTTTGTTTTCATTGGAAGACTTAACACCCTTAAGTTTGATTAAGTAAGAGTTTAGTGCTTGGTTTAGTACTTATAATTTATCAAGTGGATAGCAAATTTATCGTGAGATATAAGCGATTAAAATTGCAAGAATTAAAGTCTTTGAAATGTAAATGACACAATGAAATTTTTATAGAGGTTCGAAGATGGGGTAATTCTTCTACTCCTCTCTTCTCCAACTCCTGGAGGAATCCACTAAGTAATGATCGGTTTACAAAGTGGTAACAGTCCAGATACAAGTCTTGATCACACACGGTGACTTGATCCTTTGGGACTCGACCGAGACGCCTTGATCACTCGGTGGCTTCTCGACGACTCGCCTTCTTCACAGGGCACTGCGCTTGCTACTACTGACTCACTTGCTCAAGCTCTTTGGATTTGATCACGAAGCCCTCCAAAAGCTTAAGACTTGGCTCAACCTTGAACCTTCCTACAATCCTTCCCCGGAATGTAGACCCCTTGTTTTCAGTATTTTCCTTTTCAACCGATTGAAGTTATCTTTCCTTCAAGGTAAGTGTTGGATTGATGTTCTTCGTAATGTAGGCTTGAGGATTGAGAATATTTCAGTTTTTCTAATATGCTTGTATATCTCACATATGTGTCATCTATGTATCTCTTCTTTCTCAAACAAACTCCTCGGCCTTTTATAGTGAACTTTCAAAAATTTGCTCGTTGAAGAGATAGGCTTATTTTTGAAAGTCACATACGTCGTTTGGCTTGTCTTGTTGCGATTCTTGGAATTGCCATTTCCTCGTATGAATTGTTCTTTCACCTTTTCGAGTTCGACACGGTGTAGTGCTTCCCATTGGTTCATTCCTTTTGCACGCTTCGGGATCGAGCACTCCTAGAAAGGTGGTATGGAGATATTACTTGTTTAAGTAATTCTCTTGATTTCGTGGCAACGGATCTTTTACGCTGATT
The DNA here is from genome assembly GCA_016081115.2 of Rehmannia glutinosa. Taxonomy (NCBI): domain Eukaryota; kingdom Viridiplantae; phylum Streptophyta; class Magnoliopsida; order Lamiales; family Orobanchaceae; genus Rehmannia; species Rehmannia glutinosa. Next base: position 69,865,583 of record CM071933.1, read on the forward strand.
ATCTCGACTTGATCGCATTTCCTTGCTTTCCTCGGGTGACTTAGAGTCGCCTTCCAATCATGGATGACTCTTCCGTCACTTCAACTTGAGACTTGGCTTTTCTTGAGTTGACTTGATCGATGCTCCACTCACCGCATCTCACCGCTTCTTCAAGAGAGTTCCCGTCTACTCTTCTATGCCATACTCACCAGTATCACACAGAGTCTTCCTTCCAGTCTTGATTGTCTTCTTGCATGTTAGGGCGTAGCCGACTTAACTCCTTGGCCACTTTATTCATTACAATGCATTTTAAAACAAGAATTGGGGTGCCAACTTTCTATTCTAAGTTTTACATGGCATTCATCAAAATCTAAACAATAAAATTCCTAACAATTTCCCCCTTTTTGATGATGCCAAAACTTAAACCATACAAAAATGCAAATAACAAAGATACATACAGATAGTGTATTGACATAGAATGTATGTGAGAATCAATCTTTTTATTGATCATATCATTATTGTACTTAAACAACAATTTACAAGGTGTATCGAGTATATAATTGTCTTCACAAAAAAAAATTTATACCTTTATTACGTAAGACTTACATTGTATGTATTTACATAATAAAATACACGAAGGGTTGGACAAAGAACACTTCATCTCCTTCATTTGTCTCCTTCTTTCATCTTGTTCAAGATCTTCTTTCTTCTTCTCTTCTTCTTCTCGTCGTCACCGCTTGCCTTTCTTTTTCTTTTCATATGCCTTCCTCGGCAGCTTCATCTTTTCTTATTCTTTTCTGTCTCTCCCGCCATAGCCGAGTTTGTCTCTTGTTTTTTCTTCTATTCTTTTTGCATACTCGGCGTTAGTTTTAGCCACTTTTAAATTTGCCACTTGGTCAAGCCCAGCCCAAAGAAATCCCTCCTTTCTTTCCCCGGATCTACGTATTCAATATTCTTGGGCGGAGGCCTAGGTCCAAGCTTCTTCCTCCACTCATCGCTTCTTCTTCTACCGGGCGATATCATCTTGGGGTCTTCTTTCCGGTGAGTGACTAGCAGAGTGACCAGCAGAGGATCGCTAGGAAGTCCGCTGCTGTCGCCTTCTTCACATAACGTGAGACCCTTTTCCCAAGATACAAGTCCCAAGCTCGAGCCATGGACATATTTGCAAAATATCCTTGATTCGAGCGTTTTGAATTCGTCAATCGATCGTGGCTCGTCCCGACATCCGAAATGGCATAAGTGTCTCGTCTCACCGGAATGCCTCCGTGTTCTTTCAAGATGTTCATAACTCGCATCCATTCTTCCTTCCACTTCCTTCATCCCCGCTTCAATTGTTTTTCTCTTCTCACCATAGATACAAACAGAGTGTTGGAGTGGCAGAGTCACGGGGAGTTTCTTTCGCTTATAATGTCACCGTGTGAAAGGACCCTGTTGAGGGGTTTGTGCAATCATCAAGGTCATATCTTTTGATCCTTCCCCTCAAGAGATTTTCCTTTCTTTTGTTTCAAAATTTCCTCAATCGATTTTCCCTTCTCACCGCTGCTCCTTTCTTTTTCCGACAGATTTCTTTTCACTTCAGATTTTTTTTGCTTTAAGGTATTCCTCTTCCCCTTTTTGGCATCATCAAAGGATAGAGGAACCCAGGGAACATCTTTGGCAAGCATGAAGTCGAGCTCTGCGGATAGTCGAAGTTCGCTTCAAGTCCGCTGCGTTGTAAGCAAAGACGAATTCGGATCGAGTAGCGTTGGACTCTCTTTGAAATCACTTCATTTCAGCCCATGAGAAGGCTGAATTTTCTAGTCATGTGTTCTTCCAAACGCTGTAGATCATTTGTATTTCGCTCACGCAGAGCTTTATCTCGGCATATGAGCTTCATGCATGTGCTCAATATGTTCTCTCAAACTTCGTTTTGCATCAAAGCATTTTCACTCTCCACACTAGCAAACTTGTTGAACAATGTCTGAAGTATCTCACTTGTTCCACACGCATTGTTTTTCGTTGTTGCCACCATTCCCGATCGGATTTGTTATGCCTCAAGTCAAATTTGTAAGGGTGGCATCTCTGTTGTCGATCGCATATCCAAAGAGGCTCGATGCCTCTCCATCCGTTCAACCTCAACCAAATAGTGCCTTGAACACTTTTCGTCACTTGGTGATTCTTTGTTGAAGCCGATGGCCATGCAAAGATCAAAATCATAATCAATTTGGAACAATGGTGTCGATGGAAGAATAGGAGCTGGCTTGTGATAGCGTGCTTGTTCGCTTTTTCGACTCTTCGTGGAGTTCGTATCTCCAAAGTGAAAAAGGGAAAGATTCTACAAAAGATTCATCGCGCCAACCGGGATCTGTTCGATGATGAGCGGTGCGCGTGAAGTTCTTTTGGGAATCGATCTGCTGCGACTTGAGGAGCTTCGGTGGATGTTGGTTGTTGGGTTTTGTTGTGAAGTAGTCCCGGTTTTGATCCTCACTGTCTCAACAACCGTTGGTCTCGGTTCTTGAGCCTCAGTTTATCTTAACAACCGTTGGTCTCGGTGATTTTTCCAATTGCGTGACGGTCCTCGGCCTTATCGATGGCGTCATCGGACGATGATGAGATTTCCATTGGTGGCTCATCATCAAAGTTAAAGGTTTGACGAGTAGTCTTGGGATCGACTTACTCGTGCTTGGAACACCCTTGGTGAGTCTTTTGGATTTGCACGGGGATGACTCGACTTCTTTCTTCTTCGCCCCGATCCCAGAAAGGATACATCAGGATTATCCCGGGAATCATGAAGTGCGCTTATCTCCTTCTCGATGGGTCGATTATAGCGAAGGGATGTTCTCTACTTCGAGCTTCTTTACCCCGGGAAGTCTCAACCTCCCGTGGGCCTTCATTACCTCCGGCGGTCTCTCTCTACCGCGAGGCAGGTCTCCTCCCGGTGTCGGTCACTGCCTTAGGGTCTTCGCGCGGTGGCATCCATTGGAGTCTCAACCCCATGGATTGCACTTTCATCGCCCAGTGTTAACTCCCGGGCCGTTCCATCTTGTGCCTCGACCGCATCGCAGTCGTCATTAGCCCTTCTCGGCGTTTGGCACCTCACCGAGACAGTCTCAATCGTCCGAGCTTCGTTGATGGCAACTTGTTGTTCTTCTTGTGTTTGTATTTTCTCTACTTCGCCTCCTTCATTCGTTGTGGAGTCATCCGCAAAGCATCCTCCGACCTTGCCGCAGTGGAGGGAGTTTCCCCTCACCGGGCGCACCGGTGAGTGACTTGGAATGGGGTCACTCGTCTCCAAGCTCCCGGCTGTTTCGATTGATTGTCAAAGCCGTTGGGGCAGGTTGTAACACACCTTCAATAGGGGTTGGCTCGATCGGGGTCCCCATTGTCCCGGTTTCATCGCCATTTCCCTTATTGCCTTCTTCCGAGTGAGTGGGAAGTGGTAGCAAAGCAACTACATTGGCGATTTTTTGAACCACTCCCATTGGATCAATTTCACCGTGTTCGGAGGACTCTCCTGGTCCCTCCATCAATCTTTGCTCGTGAAGGATTCTTGATTCGTGCAATGCTTGTTGCATTTGCAACTCTTCGTGGGGCAAAGAAAGATTCTCTCGATCCTCATCTGCCCGAGAAGACATCAAGGAGAGGATGTGTGTGTTACGTGGTGCGGGAGATAGGCGGATGCTTGCCTTCTCACGTGCCTCCTTCCTCGGCTTGCTTTTTTCTCTCTCCTTTTCCTTGTAATCTGCAGGATATCTAAGCGATTGTCTTTATCAAGTCTTTGTCAGCACGATTTTAGTCCAAGGAAATTTAGCATTCCTCTTCTTCTTCTATAAACTCAAAGCCGTTGGAACTGTTCCCTTGACTTACTCAACTTCCATTTCCTCCACTCACGCAGACGATTTTGGATGTCCGGGTAAGGTGGGGATAGGATCATTACATCACTATCCGCTCTAGCAGTTCTTTCTTGTGTTTTGTTGTATGAATTACAATTTGTGTCTTGGTTGCCTCTCACGATCGCCTTCAAGAGACTTGGTTGTTTCATCAACTACATCCGGAGACTCTACTTCTCCAAAGTAGTCTCCGTATCTTCTCTAGCCGAGTAATCGACTCATTTGGTTTCTCCGATTTGACCGCTTGATGATTCTTCTTCGTCTCCTTGTTTGTACCAGAGGGATTTTTGGTTCGAGACGGTGTCCTCTCGAGTCTTGAGCGGCCGGGGCCGGTGTCTTTGGTGTCTTTTTCTCGGGGAGCGGGCCGTCGTGGCTTCTCGGTTCTCCTCTTTTTGACGATCGGAGAAAGGTATTTGTGAGTCCTTCTCGACCGCTGCTGCAGGGGTAGGAGACACGGCTGCGGGGGGCGGGTGACTCTGCTGCGAGGGCAGGAGCATGTTTGGTTTTCTTTGTCGCAGGGGCGTGATCTTCTTAGTACCGCAGGGCAGCTTTCTTCTTGGTGGAGAGAAACAGATGTATCTTGGGGTGGTGATTCCCCCTCATCGGTGTCGCTCTCTTGGCGTAAGCTCTCTTCGTGCGCGAGAGAGGTTTGCTCAACATCCTCTTGTTAACATGGAATGCCTTCCCATGTCTAAGAGGACTCCTTTCACCTCCATTAGTCGGCCAATCACTAGGCCATATCCTAGGGATCCTCCAAATGTGCCATCTTCTTTGAAGGATTTGTTCCCCACGTTCTATCGTAGTCTGCTTTGTATACAAACTCACCCGATTTATCTTCTTTGCTTCGATGATTGCGGCCATTACAATCAGCTTTGCCTTTGTGATTGGTCAAAGTCGCCAAACTTGATGTCGATACATTTGGCAACTATGTCCAACATCTTGTGGTAATCCTCCTTCAGCCAGCTTCTCTTGTTTTCTTTGATACACTATTTTATCAAGCAAAGTCGCTTGGCTATTTCTTTCCAAGCTTCACCAGGTTTACATCGCCTTCGTTAATCTCCGATGCTCCTCCTGGTAGTAGTGAGCAATGTTCGCCAAATCCTTGGCGAGAGATAGTCACCGCTTTCGTGTAATGATGACTTGATTCCTTCATCGTGAATCTCAAAGCATTCACGTAGAATTGTGCGACCTCCTCCACATAGGTCATCGGATATTCTAACGTTAGAAACGGTTTTAGCAGGACGTTTCCAACTTCTCGCGATTTTCTTCACTAGGGTGTCGTCGGACTCTGTTTCATCATTCGTCAAAATCCACCGTAGAGCCGGTGTGGATTTGCTTTCCTAACTTGGTAAAGTCATAAGTTGGTGCCATTTCTCGGGATTATTTCAAGGAAAACTCGAGAAAATGATTTGAAGATTGATAGGGTTTCGAGAGTATTTTGCCTTTGCTTTTGAGAGAAAGAGATGAACAGTTTTTAGAAGTGTGAGAGAGAAACGGACGAAAATGGTTTAAATATGGTTTATGAAAGGGCGTGCGGGTGGTTTTTGAATTGTGATCGAAATCAACGGCTTGGATTTCGTGACGCCTATTGAGCATTTCATGTCTCGTATTTAATGCGGCAAAGCATTTATATCCAATCATAAGCTTGGTGTGCAGCTTTATGTCCGTACACATCATCATTATCCGACGTATTTCTTAAAACATTCACGCTTAGTCGAAACGACAGCGTTTTTGTCACTTTGCTCATAAGTTATTGACTTATCCCTTAGCCGATTTAACTCTACTTCTCACGATTCTCTTAGTGACTCAAACCTATCACCGACTCGAGTAATTGTCTTTCCGACACAAATGGTGATTTTCGAGGTGATTTACATTTCGACTCTTTTTCACCCCTTTTCTGTTCCATTTCTCTTCTTTGATTCGCCCCGAGTGTTAGCTCACTCAATTAACCCCAACTCGTGCTTGAGTTCTTCAAATCTTGACTCACATAATGGTTTTGTGAAGATGTCACTAGTTGTTTATCGTTGAAATATATTCCAGGATGACATCTTTCTTTTCAACATGATCTCTTATGAAGTGATATCGACATCAATATGCTTTGTTCTTGAATGCAACACAGGATTTTGAGTAATTGCAATTGCACTTGTGTTATCACACATGATTGGAATTTCTTTTTCCTCAATTTCATAGTCTCTCATTCTTTGTCTCATCCATAGGACTTGGGCACATGTTTTGCCCGCAGCCTATGTATTCCCGCCTCGGTTTGTAGAGGTGGCTATTGAGTTTTGCTTCTTGCTAAACCAGAAATCACTGTTTCCTAGCATTTGACATGTGCCTCAAGTGCTCTTCTGTCTACTCTGCATCCAAAGATAGTCGAATCAATAGCCAATTAGCTTGAATCCACCTTCCTTTGGATACCATAGGCCTACTTCTTGGCTTCCTTTCAAGTATCTCAATACTTCTTTCTTTGTCATATGGCTTTCTTTTGGAGCAGATTGAAATCTTGCACATACACCTACAACAAAGGTGATGTCCGCCCGCTTGCCGTGAGATAGAGCAGTTGATCCAATAAGTGCTCAGATCTTGTTTGATCTACTGTGCTTGCCATCCGCATCCATGTCCATTTTGATCGATGTGTTCATTGGTATTTTCACGAAGACTTCTCTTCCATACCAAATTTTTTCATTAAGTCTCGGGTGTATTTTGTCCGACTTATGAAGGTTCCATCCTTCATTGTTTCACTTGGAGTCCAAGGAAGAATGTCACTCTCCCATCATGCTCATTTCAAATTTACTTTGCATGAGGTTTGAAAACTTTTCACACTCTTTGTTTGTGGATCCAAAGATGATGTCATCAACATATATTTGAACAAGTAGAATACTCTTCTTGTCTTGAATTTAAAAAAGTGTTCTATCTACTTTTCCTTTTGTGAATCCATTTTCAGTTAGGAATTGTGACAAGGTATCATACCATGCTCGGGTGCCTCGCTTCAATCCATACAGAGCTTTCTTGAGTTTGTATACCTTATCTCCAAGAGTCTTCTGTTCAAATCCTCGGAGGTTGTTCAACATACACTTCTTCTTCCAATAAACCATTTAGGAATGCATTTTTACATCCATCTGATATAGAATGAAATTCTTGTGAGATGCATAGGCAAGAAACATCCTTATAGCTTCCAATCTTGCTACAGGGCAAATGTTTCATCAAAATCTATCCCTTCTTCTTGGCAATATCCTTTGGCTACTAGTCTTGCTTTGTTTCTTACCACGTAACCTTCCGTTCATCTTATTTCGAACACCCATTTGGTTCCAATAACATTTTGATGTATGGGTCTTTGCACTAATTCCCATACTTTATTTCTCTCAAACCGATTCACTCTTCTTGCATAGCTTGAATCCAATGTGTGTCGTCCAATGCTTGGGACACATCTTTGGGCTCTATTTGCGAGATGAAGCATGTGAACATGGCTTCTTGTTGAGTTTCGATCTTGTTTTGACACCTTCTCTTATATCTCCAATGACAAGTTCTCGTGGATGGTCTCTCGGCCATCTTACATCAGGTTGGAGTAAGTTAGCATTTGGATTGATCGACTTGCGATTTGTGTTTTGTGGTCGCCTCTCTCGTTATCACTTAGCTGCAAATTTTCCAAATTGTTTTTGAGATTCACTATCTCATCTTCTTTCGAATTGATGATTCGGCCGGCACAAGATAGGATTCTTCGTATGGTTGGATGATTCACTTATCACGGTGACTCTTCAATGTCTTCTCCATTTACCTTTGGCTCATCGAATACTACATGAATGGATTCTTCAGTAACCATAGTTCTTTTGTTGAGTATTTCAGTAGGCTTTGCTTTCATTTGAGTATCCTAAGAAGATACCTTCATCGCCTTTAGCATCAAAAGCCTTTAGATTGTCTTTGCCATTGTTGTGGATGAAGCATTTACATCCAAATATTCTCAAATATGTAACATTTGGTTTTCTTCCATCCGATCTCATAGGAGTCTTTGTCACTGTCTATTTATTATACATCTGTTTTGGGTGTAGCAAGTCGTGTTGATTGCTTCACCCAAAATCTTTTTGGTAACCCCTTGACTAACATGGTCCTTGCCGCTTCTTTGAGGGTTCTATTCCTTCTTTCTCGCAACTCCATTCTCATTGTGGAGTCCTTGTCCGATAGTTCATGACCAATACCATTCTCAATACAAATCGAAGTTATTATTCCATTGACAAACTCGGTTCCTCTCCGATCTTATTTTGATAATGGTTTGACTCTTCTCGTTTTGAATCCTCTTCATCATTTGTGGTAGTTTTTGTAGAGTTTCTTTTCTTCTTGCACATGAATATTGTCCATGTATATCTTGAATAGTCATCTACTACCACCAAGGTGTATTTCTTTCCACTTATCTCGGTTGGTTCCATGGGCCAAATAGATCCATATGAAGCAGATGTAATATTCTTGTTGAGGATGGGCATGTCTTTTCTTTGAATGATGATTTGATTTGCTTTCCCTTCCGACATGCATCACATATACTCTCCTTCTTGTATATCGAGTCCGGAAGTCCTTCTACAAGATGACTTCTTGCCACCTTGTTAATTGTTTTGAAATTCGGTGACTTTTTGTGCCACAGCCAACTTGATTCAAATTGTGCTTTTGCTAGTAGACAGTGCATCGGGTGTTGCAATTGACCAATCCACTACATACATATTTTTCTCTACATCCTTGCAAAGACAACTTCATTTGATTCAATATCTTTGATTTGGCATATTCCCATGTTGAATCCAACGTTGTAACCCTTGTCACGAGTTGGATCGATGCTTAGCGAGTTAAAGTTGAGTCCTTCAACATATGCAACGTCTGTGATTTCTAATCCATTCCTCTTGATGGTTCCAATGCCTCTTATTTCACCAGGAGCTTCATTTCCTCCAAATATGACTTTTGCTCCTTTAACTTCCTTGAATTTTGACAGATTTTTCTTGTTTCTGTCATGTGTCCGGGAATGACCACTATCCATGTACCAGGTTCCTTGGCACTCACTTCCTTGAACCCGCAATCAAGGAAATTAAGTTTTAGGTACCCATACTTATGCGGGTCCCGAGGGGATTAGAATTGTAAGATGATCCAACCAACTTATAGCGAAATGATTTGACTCTAAGGGGTTGCAATCTATCGATGCCATAATCATAATTAATTTCGCAAATTGCTTGGGGATTCTAGGTTCATACAAATGCTTCTTTTGTCCATGCCTTTGCATATGTGTTTTAGCAATTGCCTTCCTTGGGTAATTGTGGTGACTTTGAGTGTGATGCTTAGGTGCATAGGTGTCTTTGATGAAAGCTCTTATAATTTTGGAATGGCCTTTGATGAGTTCTTGGCCTTTGCCATTTGGGCTTATATTCCATAAGTTTATGCCGATAGTTCACATTATTCCAATCACTTGGCTTGGATATTTTCTACCATTCCCATCATATGTATTTCTTTTATGGATTTTCTCGGGATTTTTGGTAGCTCGCTTCCTTTTTACAGAGTATTTTCTCGTTAGGAGTTTCTTTGAGGACTCGGTGAATCTCTTCTCACTGTCCTTTCAAAGACACTCAATCGGTCGTTTTCCTTTTCCTTTGTAACCAAGGCCGTTTGCTTGTTATTGTGCTTTGGAGTGAATGTGTGTGCAACATTTAGAGTTTTGGATTTTTCGGACTCTTCATGACTTGAAGATCCTTTTTCCAAAATTACTTTTGAGGTTTGACATAGTACGGAGGAATTAAATCCTAAGCCTGTCTTGTCTCCACATTCTCTTTGACTCATGATAAGATCATCCAATGATTTAGATGCCTTAGTGAATGAGGCAATAACATTCTTGAGGTCATTCTCCCTCTTTTCTATAGCAAGCAATTTCGCTACTAATTTAGCATTTTCACCTTTAAACTTTCATTCTCATCGCCTATTTGACTTAGAGTACTCAGCTCCTTAGTCACTTTGAGTTTTGACTTTTGAGTAGGCTGTTTTCCTCATTCAATAGTGTGTGTGAGGATTTAATGTGTTCAAAATCTTTCATCATTTTGCCTAATGAATCATAAAGATCAGTGGGTGATGAAGTGTGTGTGTCACATCACTATCACTAGTGTCGAGTTTGTTGAGTTAGATTGTACCTCATCTTCTTGATCTTGTTCTTTGGCCATCAAGCAGATCAAGGCTTCTTCTTCGTAGTCACTTGAGTAGTCACTTCATCGCTCTCAATCATTGTCTCTCTTGACTTGGGTGTTTTCAGCGTTGATCTCAGCACCATCATTGCCTTTTTCTTTTTTTTCTTGTCTTCTTTCTCTCAAGATCTTCCTTTCTTCTTCATCCCTCGTACTTGTTGACTACAGGATATGGACAAAATAATGGCATAGTGACCTGGTTGTCTGGTTCCAACATAGATACTCAACCTTTTGATCACCTCTTTCCATTCTTGGATTGTCACCCTTTGATACTCAACTTTTTGATGATTTGTTCTCTTGGTTGGCCTATCATCCCTTGATTTGGAGGGAGCCGAGTGTCTTCTCGGAAGATTCACCATTTCCTCTCTTGTAGTTCTTATTAAAGAACTTGTTAAATCTTTTAACCATCGTGGCTATTTCTTCCGGGTCAATGACCTCTTTGACCTCAGCTCTCTCTTCCCATCTTTAACAATTAGAGCAGTTGTTTTGGGTACAACTGTCTCTTCCTCGGTCTTTTCTTCTCACCAAACTCGTAGGCTTTGAGGTCCGAGAATAACTCATGGTTGGATGTCTCGATAGGTCCATGGAATGTCTCGGTGCCATGACCTTCATTTCCCATTCACCGAAGACTTTTTAGGATCTTCATACACATTTCTTTCGTGTATATTCCTTTCCAAGTGCAGACAGCTCATTTGTGATTTCGTGAACTGAACCGAGCGTCTAGTTGATCGAGGTTCTCTCCCGAGATCATTTTGAAGTTCTCAAATTTTGTACATGTACCACCGATAATTTGTTTTCTTTGATTTGCTTTCGAGCCTTCACAAATCAATGTCACTTGTCCTGCATTTCTTTAGCCGTTTTGCATGATTTGACTTTGTTGAACATGGCTTTGTCCAAGGTTTTGTAGAGGATGTCCTTGGCTACATTGTCCAGGTTATATCTTTTTCTGTCATCATTTGTCCATCGAAGTTCTTGGTTTTTCAACCATGATCGGTCTAGAGCAACATCTTCTTTCTCCTTCACCGCAACTCTTCATGTACCTGTGTTCACCTTTAAGATTTGCAGAGGCCCATCTTCTATCACTATCCACATCTCATCATGTAATGCTGATAGATGAGCCTGCATACGAATTTTCCAATCATCAAATTCTTCAATAGTGAACATAGGGATGCGTGTCAAATTTGCTTCCATGATAATAACTTTTAATGATAAAGAAGAGTTTTGAAAGTTTAAGTACTAAAGCAGACTTTGAAAAATTTGGAGATCTAGTTCAGTAACCAGTGCGGAGGGTTCAATGAACCAACCGCTCTGATACCACTTGTAGGTCCCAAGGGGTGTAAGTGTAAGGTTTAGAAGGGGGGGTTGAATAAACCTTACCAAATTTTCGATTTAGTCCTTTTAAATCTACAGAGTTGATACTACACAGCTGTGTCCTTGATGGACAGTCAACTTAGTCACTCAGTAGAGTTAATCACTCAACAAACTCACCGAATTGTTGATGGAGTAACTCAAATTGTTAGCTCTAAATTAACTCGATTGTGGTTTTGTTTTCATTGGAAGACTTAACACCCTTAAGTTTGATTAAGTAAGAGTTTAGTGCTTGGTTTAGTACTTATAATTTATCAAGTGGATAGCAAATTTATCACAGATATAAGCGATTAAAATTGCAAGAATTAAAGTCTTGAAATGTAAATGACACAATGAAATTTTTATAGAGGTTCAAGATGGGGTAATTCTTCTACTTCTCTCTTCTCCAACTCCCGGAGGAATCCACTAAGTAATGATCGGTTTACAAAGTGGTAAATCCGAGATACAAGCCTTGATCACACAAATGGTGACTTGATCCTTTGGGACTCGAATCAAGACGCCTTGATCACTCGGTGGCTTCTCGACGACTCGCCTTCTTCACAGGGCATTTGCTTTGCTACTACACTCACTTGCTCAAGCTCTTTGGATTTGATCACGAAGCCTTCCAAAAGCTTAAGACTTGGCTCAACCTTGAACCTTCCTACAATCCTTCCCGGAATGTAGACCTTGTTTTGTTTTCGTATTTTCCTCTTCAACCGATTGAAGTTATCTTTCCTTCACAGGTAAGTGTTGGATTGATGTTCTTCGTAATGTAGGCTTGAGGATTGAGAATATTTGATTTTTCTAATATGCTTGTATATCTCACATATGTGTCATCTATGTATCTCTTCTTTCTCAAACAAACTCCTCGGCCTTTTATAGTGAACTTTCAAAAATTTGCCCGTTGAAGAGATAGGCTTATTTTTGAAAGTCACTTGCAATCGTTGGCTTGTCTTGTTGCGCTTCTTGGAATTGCCATTTCCTCGTATGAATTGTTCTTTCACCTTTTCGAGTTCGACACGGTGTAGTGCTTCCCATCGTTCATTCCTTTTGCACGCTTCTCGGGACCGAGCACTCCTAGAAAGGTGGTATGGAGATATTACTTGTTTAAGTAATTCTCTTGATTTTCGTGCAACGGATCTTTTACGATTATCTCGACTTGACCGCATTTCCTTGCTTTCCTCGGGTGACTTAGAGTCGCCTTCCAATCATGGATGACTCTTTCTCACTTCAACTTGAGACTTGGCTTTTTTCTTGAGTTGACTTGACCGATGCTCCACTCACCGCTTCTTCAAGAGAGTTCCGTCTACTCTTCTATGCCATACTCAGATCACAACAGAGTCTTCCTTCCGTCTTGATTGTCTTCTTGCATGTTAGGGCGTAGGCGACTTAACTCGGCTTGGCCACTCTATTCATTACAATGCATTTTAAAACAAGAATTGGGGTGCCAACTTTCTATTCTAAGTTTTACATGGCATTCATCAAAATCTAAACAATAAAATTCCTAACATGAGTCAAGTCAGCTATGCCTGGAAATACAAGAAGTCAACTAAAGATGTGAAGTGAAGACTCCACTGAGGAACAGCTGAGTATGGCCAAGAAAGAAGATCAAGGACTCGATTGAAGGAGTATCGGCTGTGAAACAGTTGTATGAAGAGTCAGTCAAGTCAACTCAAGAAGCCAAGTCTCAAGTTGAAGTGACAGATGAGTCATCCATTGATTGGAAGCTAACTCAAAGTCACCTGGGGAATATTAGACTGCAGTCAAGTCAAGACAACTGAACGAGATCCGTTGGTAAAAGTCAAGAATGTTACTCAGAATAGTAACCTGTTAAAGTTGCCAGAGATAAAGTGTTAGTTCCAGTTGTGTGCAAAAGGAACAAACCAATGGGAAGCATTGCACCAAGTGTCAGAAATGCTGCAATGTTGCAAGACATTAAATACGAGAAAATGTCAACATCAAGGACTGCAACAAGACAAGCTAACGAACAAAAGTGACTTTTGAAAATCAGCCTATCTCTTCAACGGGCAGATTTTTAAAAGTTCACTTTAAAAGGCTGAGGAATCACATTGAGAAAAGGTCACCTTGCACACCTGAACCATGAACATGCAAGCAATATTCAAACTATAACCTGCAAATATTCTCAAGTTATTCAAGCAAAATCCTCTAGCCTAAATCTCAAAGGAAATCGATCCAACACCAAGCTGTGAAGGAAAGACAACTTCAAACTGTTGAAGAGGAAACATTTGAAGAATCAAAAGGGGTCTACTTTCCAAGGAGGATTGTAGGAAGGATCAAGGTCGAACCAATCTCAAGTTATTTAAGGGCTTCGTGATCAAATCCAAAAAGATTGAGAAAGTGAGCTGAAGTAGCAAGGCAGCCGTCCTGTGAAGAAGCTGAGTCGGACGAGAAGCCAGCTGTGTGACCAAGGCATCTCCAAACTGAGTCCAAAGAGCAAGTTAGCTGCGTGATCAAGACTTGTCTCTAGACTGATAACCACTTTGTACTCTGATCATTATTTAGTGGATTCCTCCAGGAGTTGGAGAAGAGAGGAGTAGAAGAACTACCCCATCTTCGAACCTATATAAAATTTACTTGTGTCATTTAGATTTTAGCATATTTACAATCCTGCACATATATTTTATATCTGTTGATAATTTGTTATACAACTGATAAAATAACAAAGTGCTAAATCAAGTGTTAAAACAAAGTTAAATCAAATTCAAGGGTGTTAAGTCTTCCGCTGAAAAACTCATCACAGCCAAGTTAAGGTTTAGACTAAACAGCTCAGTTATTCTATCAATAGCTCTATCGAGTCTGTTGAGTGGCTAACTCTGTTGATTAACTAACTTAGTTGTCCCTCAAGGACTTAGATGGCTAATTAACTCTGTAATATTTTAAAAGGACTAAAATCAAAAAGTTGGTAAGGTTTATTCAACCCCCCGTTCTAAACCTTACTCACACCCCTTGGGACCTACAAGTGGTATCAGAGCGGTTGGTTCATTGAGCCTTCCGCACTGCTTACTAAACTAGATCTCCAATCTTTCAAAGGAAATTTTAACACTTGCTCTTTCAACAGATATTTTTATTCAGCAAAGTTATTATCATGGAAGCAAATTTAACACGCATTTTATGTTCACTATTGAGGAATTTGATGACTGGAAAATTCATATGCAGGCTCATCTATCAGCTTTACATGATGAAATATGGATAGTGATAGAGGATGGGCCACAAAGAAATCGAAAGTGAACACAACCGATTTGGGAGAGTACCGTTTGAAGAAGAAGAAGTTATTGCTGAGATAAGACCAGTCCTAGTTGAGAAACCAAGGACTGAGTGGATAAACGATGACAGAAAAAGATACAATTTGGACAATGTAGCCAAGGACATACTTTACAAAACCTTGGACAAAGCAATGTTCAACAAAGTCAAATCTTGCCAAACTGCAAAACAAATCTAGGATAAATTAACTTTAATTTGTGAAGGATCTAAGAAAATTAAAGAAAACAAATTGTCTGTTGCTGTACAAAATTTTGAAAATTTTAAAATGCTTGCAGGTGAAACCTTGGATCAGTTGGATGCTAGATTCACTGAAATCACAAATGAGCTTTCAGCACTTGGGAAAGAATATACACAGAAAGAAATGTGTATGAAGATTCTGAGAAGCCTCTCAGCTGAATGGGAAATGAAGGTCATGGCCCTAAGACATTCAATGAACCTCACAACAAGTTGGCATTAGAACTGAGGAAGTTTGGCGGGTGCTGAGATGCTGGCAGGTGCTGGCAGGGGGATTGTTGGGATTTGGTCCAACATCCTGTAAAAGAGGCGCGAGGCGCCGCCCGCGATTCGAACTCGTGAGCGCTGGATTGCATAGTTAAAGGATAGCTTAAAGGATATGATTTGGACTACCTATACCAACAGATGCATCTTCTTTTCTGGTACACATTACATAGAAACTCTGAGGTTAAGCGTGCTTGGCATGGAGTAGACATGGGATGGGTGACTCCCTGAGAAGTTTTCCAGGGTGCGCGTGAGTGAGGACAAAGCGCACTAGAAAAGAGTCGAGTTGGTTTGTGGGGACAGTCGTCAATCCGAGTAGCGCTAGAGGTCCAACAACACTAACCTTTCAGGAGCCCAGAAGAGAGCCCATGCGAAGAGGGCGGATACAAGTGAGGGGGAATCATCTGACCCCGAGGACACAGCTGTTTTCTCCCCTCCCAAGAAGAAAGCTACAAAGAAGAAAGACAATGGACGCCCCTGCCCCTGCAGCCAAGTCACCTGCCCGAGCAGCCGTGTCTCCTGCCCACGCAGCCGAGGTGGAGAAGGAAGCCCAAATACCTTCTCCAGCCGTCAGAAAGAAGAGGACTGCCAAGCCAAGAAAGGCAGCTCCTTCATCCAAGAAAGATGCTCCGGCCCCTGCCACCAAGATACCTGAAAAGGAGGAATCCGAACTAGATATTCCTCTGGTAAGGACAAAGAGAAGGAAGAGAATCTCCAAGCTTTCAGAGCTTGAGAAGATAGCTGAGTCTGCAACTCAGCTGGAGAAAACTCCTGAGACTGCTGAAGAAATGCAGTCTCTAGAAATCGTTGACGAAACAACCGAGTCTGCTGAAGGTGATCAGCAGAGGCACATAGAATATCCAGCTGAGGAGGAAGAAGCAGCGGAGACAGCAGAATCCCCTGCTGAAAGGGTTGTGTCTCCACCCGCTCCAGATGCTGCTGAAGCGCAGCAGAGTACTCTACTTTCCATTCCAGAAAAGGAAGGTCATGAACAAGAAAATTATGATGATGATCTAATCATGTACTCACCCGTATATCCAGATATTCAGCGCCATCTGCGTCAATGGAGGGCATGGAAGCTAAGCAACTCCAGGATACAGTTCGAACGCCCTGAATTTATAGAAGAGGAACAGGAATTAATGCAATTCCTAGGGATTACCACTGCACGATAGGCTCTTGATGAAGAGAATTGCATGGACATCCTCCGTATCATAAAGGCGGATGAGAAAGACAAAGCTGAAGAGCAAGCCCGTGCAATGGAGAAGGCAAACATATGTCCTATCACTGGAACTCTAGAACACACTCACCCTCATTTTGATGTGTTCTCCGAAAGTGATGAAGACACGGATCCCGCTACTGCACAAGAAAAGTCAGAAATGCAGCAAGCTCTAAGAGAATCCAGGCTGATGAATGAGCAGCAGTTGATGGAAGGACCTGGAGAGTCCTTAAAATCTCTCCTGGAGATAGACCCGTTGGGAATGGTGCAGCAGATTGCCACAATTATCGCTGCGACCACATCCCTAGTACACTCAGAAGATGGCTCCAAGGGACTTGGAAATGATATTGGGAATTTGGGCACCCAAGTTGAGCCAACCCCTATTGAAGGTGTGTTATCACCTGCCCCCACGACTGAGCACTCAATGGAAGCAGACGGGAGTTTGGAGAAGAGTGACCCCACCGTCAGTCACTCAGCTGGTGCCCCAGCTGAGGGGGAAACTCACTCCACTGCAGCGAGGTTGGAGAATGCTGCAGATGACTCCATTATGAAGGAATGAGGCAAAGTAGAGAAAGAAAAAGAAAAAGAACAACAACAAGTTGACACTGACGAAGCTCGGACAATTGAGTCTGTCTCAGCTGAAGTGCCAACTACTTTGTAAGCTGAGGACGCTGCTGATGCAGTCGAGGCATAGGTTGGAAATGCCCCGGGAGTTAACACTCTGGGTACTGAAAGTGCAATCCAAGGGGTTGAGACTCCTTCGGATGCCATGGTCCAAGACCCTAAGACAGCTGCATCTGTCGAAGGGAATATAGAAGGCCTTTCTGCAGTTGAGACTTCTAAAGGTATTGAAGGCTCGAGGGAGGTTGAGACTTCCCTGAGTAAAGAGAAAGAAATGCAGAACATCCCTCATGTTCACATTGAAGATTCTGAGAAGGAGATTAATGCACTTCATGATTAGCAAGACAACCCTGATATATCATTTCTGGGATCTGAAGATGAAGCTGAGTCTACCCTGTTGCACATCACAAGGACCCAGTTGAGGATGTTCTTCCGCAGACGAGTCAGTCAAGTTTCAAAGCTGCTCGTCAAATATTCAAATTTGATGATGAACCAATCCCCCAGGTTCCATCATCATCCGATGACGCTGACGATACAACCAAGGACCAGTCTACTCAAATGGAAAAACCTACTGAGGCCGAAAAAGCTGTTAAGACAGCTGAGGCTCAGTTAGCTGGGCAAAAACAATCAACTGCCCCAGCTGCAACAACTTCAAGTGCGCAGGCTACCAGAGCTGCAGCAGTGATCACCTCGCGCACAATATCTCAAGTGTGAGATGATGCATTTGAGGATGTATTTCCCTTTTCTCTCGAGCTGCCTAGGCTAGAAGAAGAAACTGCAAGAGAACAGAAGCACTACACTGTCCAAGAAGATCCCATAATTCCTACGGACTCCATTGTGCCAGCTGATTTCAACTTTGATGTAGAATGGCCGGCAGCTGACTCAAGTCAGACAGCTGAGATGCGTGAAATCTTCAAGAAGATCTGTGAAGAGATTGAGAAGATTGAACGGCACCAAGTCTCTCTAGACATGCGCCTGGACAACAGAGATGCCACTCTCATAGCAGACTTAAGAGGAGTGGTGGTCAGGATAAGGGTATGGTCTCAACAGCAGAGTGTCATGCGTCTCGAGCAAGTTCGCTACTTCAAGGCACTATACAACAAAATGCTGGTCTGGAGTGCTGACAATGCTGACATAAAGGAGATGATGTAGACCTATATGGAGAGATTGCATGCCTCCCATGCAACTGAAATGGAGTTACTGCGTGAATTTCATCGAAAAGAAATTATGCGTGTTGAAGAGAACATGAATGCGAAGTTTAGCCTACTTATGGCTGAAATGAAACAGGTGGCAGCTGAATCGAAGGCCACTCGCTCAGAATTTCGAACTGCACATGCCGCAGCAGACTCTAAGCAGAACTCAGCTCTCAGTCAACTGGATTTCATGTTCGCTGGGATGTTTTCAGGGGTTCCTCTCTCCTTCGATGATGCCAAAAAGGGGGAAGAGGAATACCTGAGGAAATTAAAGAAAGATACAGCTGACAAGCAAAAGGATGAATCAACTGAGAAGGGAAAAGATGTTGAGGAGGAAAGGTCAAAGGATGTGACCTTAATGCTTGTTGAAACCCCTCAGCAAGGTCCTGTCACAGCATCGATAATCAGCAAACTTCCTGTGACTCTGCCGCTCCATCACTCTGGTGTGCCCATGTCAGAGAAGAGTAAAATTGTAGAATCAGGGATGGAAGAGTTCGACAAGAGAACGGATGTCCGCGTTGAAGAAATGTTGAAATAGTTTGGTGGCATTCCGGCAGGGAAGGACTCATATGCCATTCCAGGTGATGGAAACGAGCCAAGATCGGTTGAATAATTTCAAACTCTCGAATCCGAAGGCTATTTCAAGAATATGCCGTTAGCCCAAGCCTAGAATTTGTACTTGGAGAAGGGTCTGAAGCTGTGTGAAGAAGCTGATAGGCAGCAGACTACCAGCAACCATTTAGCTGGTAAGAAGAATACTCCAGTACAATATACGCCCAGAGGAGGAGGAAGAAGTGGTGGAGGAAGAGGTTTTCAACCTAGATCTCTACCCAAAAACATTGAATATGTAGATCCAGGTAAGAAGGGAAGGATCTACTGGGCTGGGTATGATGCAGTAGCCAATCGGGAAGTGGCTAGAAAGAATGTTGTATATGTGAAGAGTATTGAAGAAGAAAACAAAAGACAAGATCAGCTGTGGCAAGAAAGACAAGAAAGAAAAAGAAAAGATGAAGCTGCGAAGAGAGCTTATGAAAAGAAGAAAGCAGCTGAAGAAGAAAAGAAGAGAAAGAGAGCTGATGATGACAGAGCTGAAGAGGAAAGAAGGAGGCAGCGAAGGCGATGAAGTGTTGTTGTGAACCCTTCATGTATTTTACTCTTGTAAATACAATTTTGTAAGTCATCTGTACACCCTATAAAGTGTTTTTGAATCATCTCACTTTGTATCTGTATCCTAGCATAGATGTGTGTAATTTGCTAGATATAAGTATGCTCTGATACACCTTGTAAACAGTTGTATAAAGAACAAAAATGATATGATCAATAAAATGATCTATTCAACGCATACATTCTTTGTTTCTGCATTGTTTGTATGTATCTGTGTTGTTTATATTTTATTTAATCTTGTTAAGTTTTGGCATCACCAAAAAGGGGGAAATTGTTGGGAAATTTATTGTTTAGATTTTGATGAATGCTATGTAAAATTTAGACTAGAAATTTGGTACCCCATTGTCCTTGTAATTCTTATTGTAATAGATAGGGCTGAATAAGCTGAGTCAAGTCAGCTATGCCTGGAAATACAAGAAGTCAACTAAAGATGTGAAGTGAAGACTTCGCTGAGGAACAGCTGAGTATGGCCAAGAAAGAAGATCAAGGACTCGACTGAAGGAGTAGTCAAGTCAACTCAAGAAGCCAAGTCTCAAGTTGAAGTGACAGATGAGTCATCCATTGATTGGAAGCTAACTCAAAGTCACCTGGGGAATATTAGACTGCAGTCAAATCAAGACAACTGAACGAGATCCGTTGGTAAAAGTCAAGAATGTTACTCAGAATAGACAAGCCAACGAACAAAAGTGACTTCTGAAAATGAGCCTATCTCTTCAACGGGCAGATTTTTGAAAGTTCATTATAAAAGGTTGAGGAATCACATTGAGAAAAGGTCACCATCACACATGAACCACGAACAAGCAAGCAATATTCAAACTGTAACCTGCAATTATTCTCAAGTTATTCAAGCAAAATCCTCAAGCCTAAATCTCGAAGGAAATCGATCCAACACCAAGCTGTGAAGGAAAGACAACTTAAAATTATTGAAGAGGAAACTTTTGAAGAATCAAAAGGGATCTACTTTCCAATGAGGATTATAGGAAGGTTCAAGGTCGAACCAATCTCAAGTTATTAGAGGGCTTCGTGATCAAATCCAAGAAGCTTAAGAAAGTGGGCTGAAGTAGCAAGGCAGCCGCCCTATGAAGAAGTTGAGTCGGATGAGAAGCCAGCTGTGTGACCAAGGCATCTCCAGACTGAGTCCAAGGAGCAAGTCAGCTGCGTGATCAAGACTTGTCTCTAGACTGATAACCACTTTGTACTCTGATCATTACTTAGTGGATTCCTCCAAGAGTTGGAGAAGTGAGGAGTAGAAGAATTACCCCATCTTCGAACCTCTATAAAATTTACTTGTGTCATTTACATTTCAACATATTTACATTCCTGCACATATATTTTATATCTGCTGATAATTTGCTATCCAACTGATAAAATAACAAAGTGCTAAAATCAAGTGTTTAAAGAAAGTTAAATCAAATTCAAGGGTGTTAAGTCTTCCGCTGAAAAACTCATCACATCCAAGTTAAGGTTTAGATTAAACATCTGAGTTATTCTATCAACAGCTCTATCGAGTCTGTTGAGTGGCTAACTCTGTTGATTAACTAACTTAGTTGTCCCTCAAGGACATAGCTGTGTAATTAACTCTGTAATATTTTAAAAGGACTAAAATCGAAAAGTTGGTAAGGTTTATTCAACCCCTCCCTTCTAAACCTTACTCACACCCCTTGGGACCTACAGATGCAGATGGCAAAGCTGTTGATCAAACCAGATATATAGCTCTCATTGGATATTTGCTCTATCTAACAGCAAGAAGGCCAGATATCACATTTGCAGTAGGTGTATGTGCTAGATTTCAATCTGCACCAAAAGAGAGTCACATGGCTGCAACTAAGAGAATCATAAGGTATTTGAAGGGATTCCAGGAAGTCGGCTTATGGTATCCAAATGAAGGTAGATTCAAGCTGGTAGGATACTCAGACTCAGACTATGCTGGATGTAGAGTTGACAGGAAGAGTACTTCAGGTACATGTCAAATGCTTGGAAATAGGTTGGTTTCTTGGTTTAGCAAGAAACAAAATTCAATAGCTACATCCACAGCTGAAGCAGAGTACATAGCTGCGGGTAGTTGTTGTGCCCAAGTCTTATGGATAAGACAGCAGCTAAGAGATTATGATATTGAAGAAAAAGAGATTCCAATTATGTGTGATAACACTAGTGCAATTGCAATCACTTAGAATCCAGTATTGCATTCAAGAACAAAGCACATTTATTTCAGATATCATTTTATAAGAGATCCTGTTGAAAAGAAAGACATCACTTTGGAATACATCTCAACTGATAAGCAGTTAGCTGACATATTCACAAAGGCATTATGTGAATCAAGATTTGAAGAGCTCGAGAATGAGTTAGGGTTAATTGAGCTGAGTTAGAATGCTCAGAAGACTCAATCAGCAGAGATAAAAGATGAGAGAATGGAAAATAAGCAAGTTTCACATTTCAGCCAAGGGAAACAGCCTAGTTGGTTAGTCAGCTGCATCGAGTTAGCTGACAGCTGAGTGATGATATGTGAAGAGAGAAGCGGAAATAAGTCACTTTGGAAGAAAGCTGAATCATTATGAGCTAAGTACAAAAACGCAGTCGTTTTAATTGAGCGGGAATATTTTTAAGGATGATGTAGGCGTAATTATGACTGTCAGCACAAAAGCTGCATAGTAAACCATATGATTGGATATAAATGTTGTTGCATTTAATGTGGGAAATTTAATGCGGTTTTGAAGGCTTAATCTTGACCATTGATTTTGATCAAATTTTTCAAATTCCAAAAACCGTTCATGTCCCTTATATACGAAAAATTTACTTTCTCTCTCCCCACACAAAACTTACTCTCTAAGCATTTTCTCTCTGCAAGCAAGTGAAACCCTAGTTCTTCAAGTTCAGTTTTTCGCATTTTTAATCGGTCAAAAGTTCTAGAAATGGCTGCAAACCATGATTTTGCATTGCTATCGAGAACATCCACACTGGAGCGTCTGTGGATTTTGCTGGAATGATCAAGCGGCGTGGATGGTGCCCTAGTGAATAAGATAGCTTAGAAGTTGGAAAAGTCCGGTCTGAAGGACTTTTTTATGGATGGAGTTCACGCACACTTATCTGGAGAAAGTAGCAATGTTCTATGTGAACGCGGAGGTGCACGATGATGAAAACCGTTCATCCGTTCACAGCAAGGCCATTAAAATCACTGCAAAGGACCTTGTTGAGCACTGTTTCTTACCTTCTGAAGGGATGAAGGACATCGTTGATAAGGATGTCAACTTGGTTGTAGCTTGGAAGGAAATTGCCAAGCCGGATTATGCTGCTAAAGCTATGTATACAACTAAGAAAGATTTTCTGAAGGAAGACTATCATAAGCTGATGGACATCGTGTCCAAGTGCATCGACATGAAGTTTGGGAGTTTCAATCAGTTGTCCAAGACTAAGCTGATTGTGATGGCTGCAATCATGCAAGATAAGAAGGTGAACTGGGCTAAGTTCGTCTTCAGTCGAGTGTGCTAGAATGTGATCAACTGGTCCTATATGGAGGATGGGAATTTTAGATGTTCGCTGGGTTATGGCCTTATCATTGGCCATTTGATGGAAGTGAAGGGGATCACATTGCACCATGGAAAGCCGGTCCATGCAAACAAGAGAATGTTCAAGGCAAACCTCTCTGGTGCATAGAAGAAGGCCCATGCAAGAAAGGCGGATACAAGTGAGGGGGAATCAACTGACCCTACCAAAGACACAATTGACACCTCCCCAGCTCTCTCACCAAAGCCTATCTCTAAGAAGATAGTTGCTACATCAAAGCCTGCCCCTGCCCCTACAACCAAGTCGAAGAAGGCACCTGCCCCCGCAGCCAAACCTAAAGCTCTTGCCCAAGCATCCAAAGCCCCTGCCCCCGCAGCCGAGACTGAGGAGGAACCCTAAATTCCTTTCCAATCGTGAAGAAGAAGCAGACTGCCAAGTCTCAAAAGGTAGTTGCTTTGAAAAAGGCTTCTATTGAAACACAAGCCTTCCCCTAGGAAGAGCCTAAAGAGGTGGAACCTGAAATCCAATTGGTCCCCACCAAGCGAAGATGGTTGTTCAGAATGTCAGAATTGGAGAAAACAGCCGAGTTCGGTACTCAGTCGGAGAAGCCCAATGAGACTACTGATGCTCAAGAAGAGTAGTCTCAAGAAAAAATGAAAGAGCCTGAGAAGATTGCTGATGCTGATCAACAGAGCATAGAAGACCCAGCTGTGGGGAAGACAGCTGCGGAGAAGGAAACAACTGAGACAACTAAGCCTGTGGAAGAACAAGTTATCTCACCTCCTTAGACAGATGCAGCTGAATCCGAGGAGGCACACGCCCCATTAGCCGCTATTCAAGAGACTGGAGAGAAAGATGATGATGATGATCTAATAATGTACTCTCCGGTCTATCCGGACATTCAGCGCAAAGTAAGGGAATGGAGGGCATGGAAGCTGAATTACCCAAGGTAGGAGTTCGCTCACCCTGAGTTTGTTGAAGAGGAGGAAGAGCTACTCAGTTTCCTTGGACATGCAACTGTCCAATTTTCTCTAAATGAAGAAAGTTGCATGGAAACCCTTCCACTCATCAAGTACGAAGAGAAGAGAAAGCTGAGGAGTGAGCCAGAGCCTTGGAGGAATCCAAGATGTGTTCGCAAACAGGGACACATGAACATCTCAATGAGTCAGCTGATAGTGATATGGAGGAGATGGACCCTGTTGCTGCAGTAGAGAATGCCGAGTTAGAGCAGGCCACTTGAGAATCAAGAGCCATGCACGAGCTGAACCTTCAAGAAGGTCCAGGAGAGTCCTCCAAAGTCTCTCCTCGGACTGATCCTTTGGGAGTGGCGCAAGATATTGCAACCATTATTGCAGCGACCACGTCCCCCGTGCATCTACTGATGGCTCTCAGGGACATGGCGATGAAGCTGGGAATTTGGGCACCCAAGCCAAGCCTAACCCTGAAGAAGGTTTTTAGACACCTGCCCATACAGTTGATCACTCAAAGGACACTACAGCCGTTTCTCATGAGTTGAGTAACCCGACTGTTATTCACTTAGCTGGTGCGCCAGCTGAGGGGGTGTAGGTCCCAAGGGGTGTAAGTGTAAGGTTTAGAAGGGGGGGTTGAATAAACCTTACCAAATTTTCGATTTAGTCCTTTTAAATCTACAGAGTTAATTCTACACACAATTTGTGTCCTTGATGGACGATCGAATTAGTCACTCAAGTAGAGTTAATCTCTCAACAGATTTCGGAAATTTGAGTACATTGATGGAGTAACTCGATTGTTGGCTACAATTTAACTCAATTTGTGGTTTTATTTTCAATGGAAGACTTAACACCCTTAAGTTTGATTAAGGAAGATATTAGAGCTTGATTTAGTACTTGTAAATTATCAAATGGATAGCAAATTTATCGTGAGATATAAGCGATTAAAAGTGCAGGAATTTAAATTGAAATGTAAATGACACAAGAAAGTTTTTATAGAGGTTGAAGATGGGGTAATTCTTCTACTCCTCTCTTCTCCAACTCCGGAGGAATCCACTATGTAATGATCGAGTTTACAAAGTGGTACAGTCCAGATACAATTCTTGATCACAACAGCCGACTTGATCCTTAGGGACTCGATGCCTGGAGACGCCTTGATCACTCGGTGGCTTCTCAAATGCGACTCGAAGCTTCTTCACAGGCGGCCTTGCTACTACTGACTCACTTGCTCAAGCTCTTTGGATTTGATCACGAAGCCCTCCAAAAGCTTAAGACTTGGTTCAACCTTGAACCTTTCTACAATCCTTCCCGGAATGTAGACCCCTTGTTTTCGATATTTTCCTCTTCAAGGCGATTGAAGTTCTCTTTCCTTCACGGTGAGTGTTGGATTGATGTACTTCGTAATGTAGGCTTGAGGATTGAGATTGTTTGATTTTTCCAATGTGCTTGTATATCTCACGTGTGTGTCATTCATGCATCCTCTTCTCTCAAACAAACTCCTCGGCTTTTTATAGTGAACTTTCAAAAAAATTGCCCGTTGAAGAGATAGGCTTATTTTTGAAAGTCACTTTGCGATCGTTGGCTTGCGAGTTCTCGGAATTCTTTGTTTCCTCGTATGAATTGTTGTTTCACCTTTTTGAGTTCGACACGGTGTAGTGCTTCCCATTGGTTCATTCCTTTTGCACGCACTCGGGTCGAGCACTCCAAGAAAGGTGGTATGGAGATATTACTTGTTTAAGTAAATCTCTTGATTTACGTCGCGGCAATGATTCTTTTTGATTATCTCGACTTGATTGCATTTCCTTGCTTTCCCAGGTGACTTAGAGTCGACTTCCAATCATTGGATGACTCTTCTTGTCACTTCAACTTGAGACTTGGCTTTTCTTGAGTTGACTTGATCGATGCTCCACTCACCATTTGCATCTCGCTTCTTCGATAGAGTTCCGTCTACTCTTCTTTGCCATACTCATTGTCTCACAGCAGAGTCTTCCTTCCATCTTGATTGTCTTCTTGCATGTTAGGGCGTGGTTTGTCTTGACTCGGCTTGGCCACTCTATTCATTACAATGCATTTTACAACAAGAATTGGGGTGCCAACTTTCTATTCTAAGTTTTACATGGCATTCATCAAAATCCAAACAATAAAATTCCTAACAATTTCCCCCTTTTTGATGATGCCAAAACTTAAATCAAAAAAATGCAAACAAAGCAAGGATACATACGAGATAGTGTATTGACATAGAATGTATGCATAGAATAGATCTGTTTATTGATCATATCATTCTTGTTCTTTTACACAAATTTGTTTACAAGGTGTATCGAGCACATTTTGTCTATCTTTTGAAAATAAAGAATTTTTAGCTTTATTACGAAGACTTACATTGTATGTATTTACATGATAAAATACACGAAGGGTTTGACAAGAACACTTCATCTCCTTTGTCTCCTTCTTTCATCTTGTTCAAAGATCTTCTTCTCTTCTTCTCTTTTTCTCGTCGTTAGTCGCTTCTTTTTTTTTCTTCTCATATGCTTTCTGGCGCCTTCATCTCTTCTTATTCTTTCTGTCTCCCGCCATTGAGTTTGTCTCTTGTTTTTTCTTCTAATCTCTTTGCATACTCGGCGTTAGATTTAGCCACTTTTAAATTTGCTACTTGGTCAAGCCCAGCCCAAAGTAGATCCCTCCTTTCTTTCCCGGATCTACGTATTCAATATTCTTGGGTAGAGGCCTAGGTCCAAGCTTCTTCCTCCACTCTCGCTTCTTCCTCTACCTGCGGGCGTATCTTGTCTTTGGGGCCTTCTTCTTTCCCCGGTTGAGTGACGTGCGGAGTGACCAGCAGAGGATGCTTAGGAAGTCTCTTTGCTGTCGCCTTCTTCACATAAGGCGAGACCCTTTTCCCAAGATACAAGTCCCAAGCTTGAGCCATGGACATATTTGCAAAATATCCTTGATTCGAGCGTTTTGAATTCGTCAAGCGATCGTGGCTCTGTCCCGACATCGAAATGGCATACGTGTCTCTGTCCAACGGAATGCCTCCATGTTCTTTCAAGATGTTCATCACCCTGGCATCCATTCTTCCTTCCACTTCCTTCATCCCTCGCTTCAATTGCTTTTCTCTTCTCGGCCATAGATACGAAGAGAGTGTTGGAGTGGCGAGTCACTGGGAGTTTGTCGCTTATAATGTCATTTGTGACAGGACCTGTTGGGGGTTTGTGCAATCATCAAGGTCATATCTTTTGATCCTTCTCCCTCAGCAGATTTTCCTTTCTTGATTTCAAAATTTCCTCGGTGATTTTCCCTTCTCATTGTTCCCTTCTCATTGTTCCTTCTCACCGCTTGCTCCTTTCTTCGACTTGATTTTGTTGCTTTAAGGTATTCCTCTTCCCCTTTTTGGCATCATCAAAGGATAGAGGAACCCCAGGGAACATCTTTGGCAAGCATGAAGTCGAGTCTTCGATGGTTGAGTTCTGCTTCAAGTCTGCTGCGTTGTATGCAAAGACGAATTGGATCTAGTAGCGTTGGATTCTGCTGAAATCGCTTCATCTCGGCCATGAGAAGGCTGAATTTTCTAGTCATGTGTTCTTCCAAACGTTGTATATCATTTGTATTTTGCTCACGCAGCACTGGAACAATGGTGCCCGAGTGAAAAACGAGGAGGTGGTCCGTGATAGCGTGCTTGCTCATTTTTCGACTCTTCGTGGAGTTCTCGTATCTCCAAAGTGAGAAAGGGAAAGATTCTACAAAAGATTCATCACTGCCGACCAGGATCATTCGATGATGAGCGGTGCGCGTGAAGTTCTTTTGGGAATCGATCCTGCTGCAGCTTGAGGAGCCTGCTGTGATGGTCTCTTGTTGAGTTGGGTCTTGTTGTGAAGTAGACCCGGCTTGCCGAGCCTCGTTTGTCTTAACAGCCTTCGTTGGTCTCATTTGGTTTTTCCATTTCGATGGCGGTCCTCGGCCTTATCGGTAGCGTCATCGGACGATGATGAGATTTCCATTGGTGGCTCATCATCAAAGTTAAAAGTTTGACGAGTAGTCTTGGGATCGAGACTTACTCGTGCTTGGAACACCCAGTGAGTCTTTTGGATTTGGCATGGGGATGACTCACTTCTTCTTCTTCGCCTTCCCGATCCCAGAAAAGTGACATCGGGGTTGTCTGGGAATCATGAAGTGCGCCGATCTCCTTCTCGAGATGGGTCGATGATAGTAGGAGGGATGTTCTCTCTCAGACTTCTTTACCCGGGAAGTCTCAACCTCCCGTGGGCCTTCATTACCTCCGGCAGTCTCTCTCTGCTGCGAGGCTTGGTCCTCCCTTTTTCGATGTGTTTGTCTTAGGGTCTTCTACATGGCATCCATTGGAGTCTCAACCCCATGGATTGCACTTTCATCGCCCAGTGTTAACTCCCGTGGGCTGTCATCCTTCCTCGTGCCTCGACCGCATCGCGCGTCATTGGCCTTCAGAGCGATTGGCACCTCACCGAGACAGTCTCAATCGCCCGAGCTTCGTTGATGACAACTTCATTGTTCTTCTTGTGATTGTATTTTCTCTTCTTCGCCTCCTTGCTTCTTTGTGGAGTCATCTCCAAAGATCCTCCGACCTTGCTGCAGGTGGAGGGAGTTTCCCCTCACCGGTGGCGCACCGGTGAGTGACTTGGAGTGGGGTCACTCGTCTCCAAACTCCCACTGTTTCGATTAATGGTTCAGCCGTTGGGGCGGTGGTAGCACACCTTCAATAGGGGTTGGCTCGATCGGGGTCCCCACTATCCCGGTTTCATCGCCATTTCCTTATTTCCTTCTTCCGAGTGAGTGGGAAGTGGTAGCAAAGAACATCGGTGGCTATTTTTGAACCACTCCCATTGGATCGATTTCATTTGTGTTACGGAGGACTCTCCTGGTCCCTCCATCGGTCTTTGCTCGTGAAGGATTCTTGATTCGTGCAATGCTTGCTGCATTTGCAACTCTTCGTGGGCGAAAGATTCTGCAGTTCCTCGTCACTTTCGGAGAAGACATCAAGGAGAGGATGTGTGTGTTACGTGGTGTGCCGGAGATAGGCGGATGCTTGCCTTCTCACGTGCTTCGGCTTCTTCGGCTTGCTTTGCTCTCTCCCGTCCTTGTAGATTTGCGGGATGTCTGGCGATTGTCCTCATCAAGTCTTTGGGAGCACGATGAGTTAGTCCAAGGAAATTTAGCAGTTCCTCTTCTTCTTCTATGAACTCGGGCCGTTGGAACTGTTCCTTGACTTGCTCAACTTCCATTTTCTCCACTCACGCAGACGATTTTGGATGTCCGGGTAAGGTGGAGATAGGATCATTACATCACTATCCGCTGGGCTGGTTCTTCTTGTTTGTTTGTGTGAGAGCTACAGTGCGTCTTTCAGGTTGCCTCTGCTGACGCCTTGGCAGACTTGGGCTGTTTCATCAACTACATCCGGAGACTCTACTTCTCCGGTAGTCTCCGTATTTGTGCTAGCCGAGTAATCGACTCATTTGGTTTCTCTGTTCGGGACCGCTTGACGAGTCTTCTTCGTCTCTGGTTTGTACCGGGGAAATTTCAGTTTGAGGCGGTGTCCTCGAGTCTTGGGCGGCGGGGGCGGTGGCTTGGTGTTTGTTTCGAGGAGCTGGCCGTCTTGGCTTGTCGATTCTCCTCCTTTTGACGATCGGAGAAGGCATTTGTGAGTCCTTCTCGACCGGCAGCTGGGGCAGTGACACTGGCTGGGGCGGTGTGACTCGCTGCAGGGGCGGGAGCATGTTTGGTTTTTTTTTTGCAGGGGCGTAGTCTTCTTGGCACCTGCAGGGCGCTTTCTTCTTGGTGGAGAGGAAACAGTATCTTGGTGGTGATTCCCCCCTCGGTGTCGTGCCTCTCTTGGCGTAAGCTCGCCCGAGCACCAGAGAGGTTAGCTCGAACAT
This sequence comes from Rehmannia glutinosa, assembly GCA_016081115.2. Lineage (NCBI taxonomy): Eukaryota > Viridiplantae > Streptophyta > Magnoliopsida > Lamiales > Orobanchaceae > Rehmannia > Rehmannia glutinosa. Next base: position 69,895,324 of record CM071933.1, read on the forward strand.
CCTCTTGTTAACATGGAAGGCCTTCCCATGTCTAAGAGGGACTCCTTTCACCTCCAATAGCCGGCCAATCACAGGCCATATCCCGGGATCCTCCAAATGTGCCATCTTCTTTGAAGGACTTGTTCCCCACGTTCTTGCAGATCTGTTTGAGATAAACTCAGCCGATTTATCTTCTTTTCTTCGATGATTGCAGCCATCACAATCGGCTTTGCCTTTGATAGTTGGTCAAAGTGCCAAATTTGATGTCGATACATTTGGCAACTATGTCCAACAATTTGTGATAATCCTCCTTGGCAGTCTCTTGTTTGTTTGTGTATATAATTTTATCAAAGCAAAGTCGGACTTGGCTATCTCTTTCCATGCGTCGCCCAAGTTTACATCAGCTTCCTTAATCTCGTTGCTCCTTCCTGGCTGGTAGTGAGCAATATTCACCAAATCCTTGGCGTAATAGTCACCGCTGCTTCCCGTGAGCAGATGACTTGATTCCTTCATCGTGAATCTCGGCATTCACGAGAATTGTGCGACCTCCTCCACATAGGTCATCGGATATTCCAAAGATTAGAAACGGTTTTAGTCCTGGACGTTTCCAACTTCTCAAAGCAATTTTCTTCACCAGGGTGTCGTCGGACCCGCTTCACCATTCCGTTGAAATCCACCGCCGAACCGGTGTGGATTTGCTTTCCTAACTTGTTAAAGTCATAAGTTGGTGCCATTTCTCAGGATTGTATCAAGGAAAAACTCGTAGAAATTGATTTGAAGGTTGATAGGGTTTCGAGAGTATTTTGCCTTTGCTTTTGAGAGAAAGAGATGAAACGAGTTTTAGAAGTGTGAGAGAGAAACGGACGAAAATGGTTTAAATATGGTTTATGAAAGGGCGTGCAGACGGTTTTGAATTGTGATCGAAATCAACGGCTTGGATTTTCGACGCCTATTGAGCATTTCACGTCTCGTATTTAATGCGGCAAAGATTTATATCCAATCATAAGCTTAGTGTGCAGCTTTATGTCCAGCACACATCATCATTATCGACGTGTTCCTTAAAACATTCCCGCTAAGTCAAAACGATTGCGTTTTTGTCACTTTGCTCATAAGTTATTCAAACTTATCTCTTGGCCGATTTAACTCTACTCCTCATGATTCTCTTAGTGACTCACCTATCACCGACTTGGTGTAGATGTCTTTTCCGACTGGTGATTTCTTGGTGATTTTTGTTTTCGACTCTTTTCCACTCCTTTTCTGTTCTACTACTCTTCTTTGATTCGTCCGAGTGTCACCACTCAATTAACCCCAACTCATGCTTGAGTTCTTCAAATCTTGACTCACATAATGGTTTTGTGAAGATGTCACTAGTTGTTTATCGGTTGAGATATATTCCAAGATAATGTCCTTCTTTTCAACATGATCTCTTATGAAATGATATCCGACATCAATATGTTTTGTTCTTGAGTGCAACACAGGATTTTGAGTGATTGCAATGGCACTTGTGTTATCACACATGATTGGAATTTCTTTTTCTTCAACTTCATAGTCTCTCATTCTTTGTCTCATCCATAGGACTTGGGCTGCTTGTTTGCCCAGCCTATGTATTCCGCCATTTGTAGAGGTGGCTATTGAGTTTTGCTTCTTGCTAAACCAGAAATTAGTCTGTTTCCTAGCATTTGACATGTGCCTGAAGTGCTCTTCCTGTCCACTCGCATCCAAAGATAGTCGAATCTGAATAGCCAATTAGCTTGAATCCACCTTCCTTCGGATACCATAGGCCTCTTCTTGGCTTCCTTTCAAGTATCTCAATATTCTCTTAGTCATTTCTTTGTCATATGGCTCTCTTTTGGAGCAGATTGAAATCTTGCACATACACCTACAAAGAAAGGTGATGTCGGCGCCGCTTTGTGAGATAGAGCAATGATCCAATAAGTGCTCTCAGATCTTGTTTGATCTACTGTGCTTGCCATCCGCATCCATGTCCATTTTGATCGATGTGTTCATTGGTATTTTTACGAAGACTTCTCTTCCATACCAAACTTCTTCATTAAATCTCGGTATATTTTGTTTGACTTATGAAGGTTCCATCCTTCAAATTGTTTTTACTTGGAGTCCAAGGAAGAATGTCGACTCTCCCATCATGCTCATTTCAAATTTACTTTGCATGAGGTTTGAGAATTTTTCACACAGACTCTTTGTTAGTGGATCCAAAAATGATGTCATCCACATATATTTGAACAAGCAAAGATATACTCTTCTTGTCTTGAATTCGAAAAGTGTTCTATCCACTTTTCCTTTTGTGAATCCATTTTGATCGGGAATTGTGACAGGTGTCATACCATGCTCGGGTGCCTGTTTCAATCCATACAGGGCTTTCTTGAGTTTGTATACCTTGTCTCCAAGAGTCTTCTGCTCAAATCGGAGGTTGTTCAACATATACTTCTTCTTCCAATAAACCATTTAGGAATGCACTTTTTACATCCATCGATATACAATGAAATTCTTGTGAGTCGCATAGGGAAGAAACATCCTTATAGCTTCCAATCTTGCTACGAGGGCAAATGTTTCATCAAAATCTATCCCTTCTTCTTGGCAATATCCTTTGGCTACCGATCTTGCTTTGTTTCTTACCACGAGCCTTCCTCGTTCATCTTATTTCGAATACCCATTTGGTTCCAATAACATTTTGATGTATGGGTCTTTGCACTAGTTCCCATACTTTATTTCTCTCAAAGCGATTGACTCTTCTTGCATAGCTTGAATCCAATGTGTGTCATCCAATGCTTGTGACATATCTTTGGGCTCTATTTGCGAAATGAAGCATGTGAACATTGCTTCTTGTTGAGTTCGGATCTTGTTTTGACACCTTCTCTTATATCTCCAATGACAAGTTCGGTGGATGGTCTCTCGGCCATCTTACATCGAGTTGGAGTAAGTTAGCCGGATTGATCGACTTGCGTTTGTGTTCTTTGGGTCGGCTCTCTCGTGGTCACTTAGCCGCAAATTTTCCACCGCTTTTGAGATTGACTATCTCATCTTCATCTCGAATTGATAATCCCGGCCTTGACTTCAAAGATAGGGACTCTTCGTATGGTTGGATGATTCAACTTATCGGTGACTCTTCAATGTCTTCTCCATTTACATTTGGCTCATCGAATACCACATGAATGGATTCCTCTGTAACCATAGTTCTTTTGTTGAGTATTCGTAGGCTTTGCTTTGGTGAGTATCCTAAGAAGATACCTCATCGCCTTTAGCATCAAAAGCCTTTAGGTTGTCTTTGCCATTGTTGTGAATGAAGCATTTACATCCAAATATTCTCAAATATGCAACATTTGGTTTTCTTCCGATCCGGATCTCATAGGAGTCTTTGTTTGTCTTTTATCATACATCTGTTTTGGGTGTAGCAAGTTTGTGTTGATTGCTTCAGCCCAAAATCTTTTTGGTAACCCCGTGACTAACATGGTCCTTGCCGCTTCTTTGAGGGTTCTGTTTCTTCTTTCTCGCAACTCCATTCTCTTTGTGGAGTCCTTGCTGCCGATAGTTCATGACCAATACCATTCTCAATACAAGATCGAGTTATTATTCCATTGACAAACTCGGTTCTCTATCCGATCTTATTTTGATAATGGTTTGACTCTTCTCATTTTGAATCCTCTTCATCAATTTGTGGTAGTTTTTGTAGAGTTTCTTTCTTCTTGCACATGAATATTGTCCATGTATATCTTGAGTAGTCATCTACTACCACCAAGGTGTATTTCTTTCCACTTATCTTTGTTTGGTTCCATTTGGGCCAAATAGATCCATATGAAGCGAGATGCAATATCCTTGTTGAGGATGGGCATGTCTTTTCTTTGAATGACGACTTGATTTGTTTTCCTTCCGACATGCATCACATATACTCTCTTCTTGTATACCGAGTCCGGAAGTCCTTCTACAAGATGGCTTCTTGCGACTTGTTAATTGTTTTGAAATTCGGGTGACTCGGCTTTTTGTGCCACAGCCCAACTTGATTTTTGTGCTCTTTGCTAGTAGACAGAGTCTTTGGGTGTTGCGATTGACCAATCCACTACATACATATTCTTCTCGTCTACATCCTTGCGGCAAAGACAACTTCATGTGATTCAATATCCTTGATTTGGCATATACCCATGTTGAATCCAACATTGTAGCCCTTGTCCGAGTGATCGATACTTCATAAGTTGAAGTTGAGTCCTTCAACATATGCAACATCCGTGATTTCTAATCCATTCTTCTTGATGGATCCAATGCCTCTTATTTCACCATGAGCTTCATTTCCTCCAAATATGACTTTGGCTCCTTTGACTTCCTTGAATTTTGACAGATTTCTCTTATTTCTGTCATATGTCCGGGAATGTACCGCTATCCATGTACCAGGTTCCTTGGCACTCATTTTCATTCCTTGAACCCGCAATCAAGGAAATTAAGTTTTAGGTACCCATACTTGTGGGTCCCGAGGGGTTAGAATTGTAAGATGATCCAACCAACCTATAGCCAAATGATTTGACTCTAAGAGGTTGCCATCTATCGTGCCATAATCATAATTAATCCTGGCAAATTGCATGGGGATTCTAGGTTCATACATCTGATTGTCTCTTTTGTCAGTATGCCTGCATATGTGTTTTAGCAATTGCCTTCCTTGGGTAATTTTGGTGTTTTTGAGTGTAGTGCCTAGGTGCATATGTGTCTTTGATGAAAGCTCTTATGCTTTTGGAATGGCCTTTCTTTGAGTTCTAGGCCTTTGCTATTTGGGCTTATATTCCATAAGTCTATGCGATAGTTCACATTATTCCAATCAGCTTGGCTTGGATATTTTCTACCATTCCCATCATATGTATTTCTTTTATGGATTTTTGGGATTTTTGGTAGCTCTGTTTCTTCTTTCTGAGTATTTTTCTGTTTGGAGTTTGAAGGACTCGGTGAATCTCTTCTCATTTGTCCTTTCAAAGACACTCAATCGGGTCTTATTTTCTTTTCCTTTGTAACCAAGGCCAGTTTGCTTAGTATTGTACTTTGGAGTGAAAGTGTGTGCAATATTTAGAGTTTTGGATTTTTTCGAGGACTCTTCATGACTTGAAGATCCTTTTTCCAAAATTACTCTTGAGGTTTGACATGGCACAAAGGAATTAAATCCTAAGCCTGTCTTGTCTCCACATTCTCTTTGACTCATAATAAGATCATCCAATGATTTAGATGCCTTAGTGAATGAGGCAATAACATTTTTGAGGTCATTCTCCTCCTTTCTATAGCAAAGCAATTTTCGCTACTAATTTAGCATTTTCAGCCTTTAAACTTTCATTTTCAATGCTATTTGACTTAGAGTACTCGGCTCCTTAGTCACTTTGAGTTTTGACTTTTAAGTAGCTGTTTTCCTCATTCAATAGTGTGTGTGAGGATTTAATGTGCTCAAAATCTTTCATCATTTTGCCTAATGAATCATAAAGATCAGTGAGGTGATGAAGTGTGTGTGTCACGATCACTATCACTAGTGTCCGAGCTTGTTGAATTAGATTGTACCTCATCTTCTTGATCTTGTTCTTTGGCCATTAAGCATATCAAGGCTTCTTCTTCGTCGAGTCGCTTGAGTAGTCGGCCTTTGCTCTCTGAATGTTGTCTCTCTTGACTTGTTGTCTCGTGATCTCTGCAGACCATCATTGCCTTTTTCCTTTCTTGTCTTCTTTCTCTCAAGATCTTTCTTTTTCTTCTTCATCTCTGTACTTGTTGACTACAGGATATGAGCAATCAATGGCATAGTGACCTGGTTGTCTACAGTTCCAACATAGATATTGACTTTTGATCACTCTTTCTACTCTTGAGTTGTCGGCCCTTTGATACTCAACTTGTTGATGATCCATTCTCTTGGTTTGCCTATCATCCCTTGATTTGGAGGGAGCCGAGTGTCTTCCGGAAGATTCACCCTTTCCTTTCTTGTAGTTCTTATTAAAGAACTTGTTAAATCTTTTAACCATCGGGCTATTTCTTTCGGGTCAATTGCTTCTTTGACCTCGGCTCTCTTCCCATCTTTGACAATTAGATTAAATTTGTTTTGGGTACAAATTGTCTCTTCCTCGGTCTTTCCTTCTCGGCTCAAACTCGTAGGCTTTGAGGTCCGAGAATAACTCATGATTGGATGTCTTTGATAGGTCCATGGAGTGTCTCGAGTGCCATGACCTTCATTTCCCATTTAGTGGAAGACTTTTTAGGATCTTCATACACATTTCTTACGTGTATATTCTTTTCCAAGTGTAGATGACTCATTTGTGATTTTGTAAACCGAGCATCCGGTTGATCCAAGTTCTCTCCCGAGATCATTTTGAAATTTTCAAATTTTTGTACCGCTCTTCGATAATTTGTTTTCTTTGATTTGCTCACGAGCCTTCACAAATTAATGTCACTTGTCCCCATTTCTTTAGCCGTTTTGCATGATTTGACTTTATTGAACATGGCTTTGTCCAAGGTTTTGTAAAGGATGTCCTTGGCTACATTATCCAGGTTGTATCTTTTTTGTCATCATTTGTCCACTCGATTCTTGGTTTTTCAACCATGACGATGGTCTAGAGCAAAGATCTTCTTCTCCTTGTTTGCAACTCTTCGCATGTGTGTTCACCTTTAATATTTGTAGAGGCCCATCTTCTATCACTATCCACATCTCATCATGTAACGTGATAGATGAGCTCGCATCGAATTTTCCAATCATCAAATTCTTCAATAGTGAACATAGGGATGCGTGTCAAATTTGCTTCCATGATAATGACTTTAAATAAAAAGAGTTTTGAAAGTTTAAGTACTAAAGCGAGACTTTGAAAAGTTTGGAGATCTAGTTCAAGAACGGTGCGGAGGGTTCAATGAACCAACCGCTCCGATACCACTTGTAGGTCCCAAGGGGTGTAAGTGTAAGGTTTAGAAGGGGGTTGAATAAACCTTACCAAATTTTCGATTTAGTCCTTTTAAATCTCTACGAGTTAATTCTACACAATTTGTGTCCTTGATGGACAATCGAATTAGTCACTCGGTAGAGTTAATCTCTCAACAGACTCAAATTGAGCCATTGATGGAGTAACTCGAGTTGTTGGCTACAATTTAACTCGATTGTGGTTTTATTTTCAGCGGAAGACTTAACACCCTTAAGTTTGATTAAGCAAGATATTAGAGCTTGATTTAGTACTTGTAAATTATCAAATGGATAGCAAATTTATCGTGAGATATAAGCGAGTTAAAAGTGAAGGAATTTAAATCTTTGAAATGTAAATGACACAATAAAGTTTTTATAGAGGTTCGAAGATGGGGTAATTCTTCTACTCCTCTCTTCTCCAACTCCTGGAGGAATCCACTAAGTAATGATCAGTTTACAAAGTGGTAATAGTCCGGATACAAGTCTTGATCACAACACCAACTTGATCCTTAGGGACTCGATCTGAGACGCCTTGATCACTCGGTGGCTTCTCGTACGACTCGCCTTCTTCACAGGCAGGCACCGCTTGCTACTACTCAGACTCACTTGCTCAAGCTCTTTGGATTTGATCACGAAGCCCTCCAAAAGCTTAAGACTTGGTTCAACCTTGAACCTTTCTACAATCCTTCCGGAATGTAGACCCCTTGTTTTTGTATTTTCCTCTTCAAGCGATTGAAGTTCTCTTTCCTTCACGGTGAGTGTTGGATTGATGTACTTCGTAATGTGAAGGCTTGAGGATTGAGATTGTTTTGATTTTTCCAATGTGCTTGTATATCTCACGTGTGTGTCATTCATGCATCCTCTTCTCTCAAACAAACTCCTCGGCCTTTTATAGTGAACTTTCAAAAAATTTGCCCGTTGAAGAGATAGGCTTATTTTTTAAAGTCACTTTGCGATCGTTGGCTTTGAGTTCTCGGAATTGTTGTTTCCTCGTATGAATTGTTGTTTCACCTTTTCGAGTTTTGACACGGTGTAGTGCTTCCCATTGGTTCATTCCTTTTGCACGCTTCGGGGTGAGCACTCCAAGAAAGGTGGTATGGAGATATTACTTGTTTAAGTAAATCTCTTGATTTACGGCAAAGCGGTTCTTTTACTGATTATCTCGACTTGACTCGCATTTCCTTGCTTTCCCAGGTGACTTAGAGTCGACTTCCAATCATGGATGACTCTTTGTCACTTCAACTTGAGACTTGGCTTTTCTTGAGTTGACTTGACTTATGCTCCACTGTGCATCTCACCGCTTCTTCAAGAGTTTGATAGAGTTTCATCTCGTTTGTTCTTTGCCATACTCATTGTGTCTCACAACAGTAGTCTTCCTTCCAGATCTTGATTTTGTCTTCTTGCATGTTAGGGCGTGGTTGTCTTGACTCAGCTTGGCCAGCTCTATTCATTACAATGCATTTTACAACAAGAATTGGGGTGCCAACTTTCTATTCTAAGTTTTACATGGCATTCATCAAAATCTAAACAATAAAATTCCTAACAGGGGGAAACTCTCTCCACCACAGCAGGGTCGGAGGATGCTGTGGGAGACCAAACAAAGAAGTTTGGAGGCGAAGGAGAGAATATCACAGAAGATTAGAGTGAAATTAACAAAGCTCGGACAGTTGAGTCTGTCACAGCTGAAACTTCCACTGCTGAGAAGGCCGATGAAACTACTGTTGCAGCTAAGGAAAAGGCTAGAGAGGCCCTGGGAGTTGAGACTCTGGGCCATGAAAATGCAGTCCAAGGAGTTGAGACTCCGAAGGATGCCATCGTAGAAGACCCCAAGATAGTTGAGTCTATCGAAGGAATTGCTGAAGGCCCCACAGCGGTTGAGACTGCGGGGGTAAAGAAGGCCTAAGAAAGGTTGAGACTTCCCTTGGTAAGGAACAGGTGAACAAAACATTCCTCAACTCGAAGGTGTTGCTGCAGAAGAGGAGATCAATGCTCTTCGTGATTCCCAAGAGCACATAAACACATCATTTTTGGGATCAGAGGATGAAGCCAAGTCCGCTCACCCTGAAGATTCTTCAATGGACAAGGCTCAGGATGTTCTTAAATCTCAGAGCTATGTCAGTGATATGACAGCTCGCATGAGATTCAATTTTGATTATGAGCCATCTCCTAAGGCCACATCAAATTTTGATGATGCTAATGAGACGGCTAAGGACTAGGTAACTCAAATGGACAAACCTAATGAGATCGAAGAAGCTGTTAAGATAGCTGAGTCTCAGTCAGCTGAGCAAACACACTCAATTGCTCAAGCTGAAACAGAGTCCGCTGCGTAGGCTACCATAGCTGCAGCAGTAATGACTCCAACAGCTCAATCGTAGGCTACCACAACTGCAACATCTGCCGATGACGCTGCTGCAGCCGAGGCACAAAGAGTTGGATCATTGTAGAAAATTCAAAGATAAACCCCCCAAAGTGGAGCTTTGGCGATACCGTTTATACGCGATGATGTTTTTGAAGATATGTTCCCATTCACTGCTGAGCTGCCTGACATGGAGGAAGAATCTGCCAGAGACCAAGAGAAGTATACCATGCAAAAAGAGCCCGTCATTCCTACAGATTCAATTGTGCCAATGGATTTTAACTTTGATGCAGTGTGGCCGAAAGCTGAGTCAAATTTGATAGATGAGTTCTGTGAAGCCTTCAAGAAGATTTGTGAAGAGATTGAGAAGATGGAACGCCACCAGGCATCTCTGGATCTATGTCTGGACAATCAGGATGCAACCCTCACTGCTGATTTGAAAGGGATCATTGTTCGAACAAGGGAATGGGCTGCACAGCAAACTGCCATGCGATCGGAGCAGGTCTGCTACTTCAAGGCCCTATTTGCCAATATACTAGTGTGGACTGTGGACACTTCAATGTTTCAGCAGAGAATGAAGGAGTACATGGTCAGGATGGAAACCGCGCATAAGTTGGACATGGAGATACTCAATCATTATCACGAGGCTAAAGTTACTCGCCTAGAAAACATCATGAATGACAAGTTTAGTCTTCTAATAACTGAGATGAAATTGGTGACAGCTGAGTCATACGCTACTCGGTCAGAGTTTCGAAAAGCCCACTCCACTGCAGATTCAAAGCAAAATTCTACTATCAGCCGACTGGATTTCCTGCTAAGTGGTTTGTTCCCTGGGTTAACCCTTTCATTTGGTGATGATGCCAAAAAGGGGGAAGATGAGCCCCTTAAGGAATTGAAGGAGGAGGCGAATAAAGGAGGTGACAAAGCTGAGGAGGAAGGAAGTTCGAAAAACCTTCCTTTGAACCTTATGTATGCTGAAACCCCGCAGCAATGTGAAGTCTCAGCTTCCATTCTCAGCAAGCTACCCCAGAACCTGTTTGTTGAAGAGAAAGCTGAGTTGGCCATGAAAGATACAAGGAAGGCCATCGAAGTTGCATTCAAGGAAGTAGCTATGAAATAATCAGCTCGCGTTTAGGATATTATAAAATAGTATGGTGGTCCTCTAGCCGGAAAGGACTATGCTGCGATTAAGCCCCCAAGAGGTATTATCATGCTCGATGATGGATCTGAGCCCAGATCTCTAGCTAGAGGAATTTCATAATCTAGAAGCAGAAGGTTATTTTCCGAATATGACTCTTCCACAAGCATGGGATTTGTATTGAGAGAAGGGATTGGATATGTGTAAATCAGCCAACTTCCAGCAGTCGATCAGCTGGAAAGTCAAAAGCTCTAATACAGTATACTCCTAGAGGAATAGGAGGTGAGTCAGGAAGGGGAAGACACGGTGGCAGTAGAAGAGGTTCTCAACCATGGCCAAGACCAAAAGATGTTGAGTATGTGGATCCAGAAAAGATGGGTCTCATATACTGGGCTGGATACGATCACCTTGGTAACCTTGAAGTTGAACGCAAGAACGCTGAAGCTATAAGGAGGCAAGAAGTTGAGAATGAAAGGGCTAATCGCGAATGGATTGAGAGGCAGCAAAGAGATGACCCTACTGCTAAGCGAGCCTACGAGAATAAGAAGTAAGAGGAAGAAGAAAGGAACGGGAGAAGACCAGAGGATGACAGGAACAGAGCCCGGGATGAAGAGAGGAGAAGAAAGCAACAAAGGCGTTCAAGTGTGCTGTGAACCCCTTCATGTACTTTACTTTGTTGTAAATACATGAATATAAGTCTTCTGTAATAAGCTCTGTGTATTTCTCTGTTATTTTCATTCTCTACATAACTTAGCTAACATATATGTTAAATAGTTGTATAGCTCTATTACTTGTTGTAAACAGCTTTGTAAAGGATAAGAATGCTATGATCAATAAAATGATTATTCAAAAGCATACATTCTTTGTTAGATTTTGATGATACCATGTAAAACTTAGACTAGGAAGTTGGCACCCCATTTTCCTTGTAATTTTGTATTGTAATAGATAGGACTGGAAGGGCTGAGTTAAGTCAAGATTACAAGAAGTCAACTGCGGACTGGAATAAAGACCCTGCTGTGTGTCAGCTGAGTATGGCCAAGAAGGAAGCCAAGGACTCGACTGAAGGAGAGTCAGCTGAGGAACAGCTGTGAGAAGTGTCAATCAAGTCAACCTAGAAGAGCCAAGTCTATCAGTTAAAGTGATAGTTCAGTCAATCCTATGATTGGAGCAAGTCACATGGGGTAAAGGCAACAGTCAAGTGAAGACAACTGACTTAGATCCGTTGGAATAAAGTCAAGAATATTACTCGATATAGTAATATGTCAAGCTGCTAGATCTTAAAGTGTTTGGCCCAGAATTATGCAAAAGGAATGAGCTAATGGGAAACACTACATCTCGTGTCAGAACCTGCAAAGCTGAAATGCCATTTAATATGAGGAAAGGTCAACATCACAAGGGCTCCAGACCAAGACAAGACAAGCCAACGAACACAAAGTGACATTTGAAACTAGCCGATCTCTTCAACGGGCAAATTTCAAATGTGCACTATAAAAGGCTGAGGAAGCATTTGAGAAAGGGTGACCTGAACCTAGCAAGAGCAAGCATCATTCAAGCAATTAACCTGCAATATTCTCAAAGCACATCAATATATTCCTCAAGCCTAAAACTCGAAGAAACTCGATCTAACACAAGATGTGAAGGAGAGATAACTTCAATCAGTTGAAGAGGAAAACTTTTGAAGATAAAAAAGGGATCTACTTTCCAAGTTGAAGGATTATAGAAAGGTTCAAGGTTGAACCAAGTTTCAAGTTTATTGGAGGGCTTCATGACCAAATCCAAGAACTTGAGAAGTGAGCTGAAGTAGCCAGGCAGCTGCCTCGTGAAGAAGCTGAGTCACAGGAGAAGCCAGCTGTGTGATCAAGGCTGTCTCCAGACTGATAATTGCTTTGTAAACTGATCTGTTAGTCAGTAGATTCCTCCAGGAGTTGGAGAAGAGTGGACTAGAAGAATTACCCCATCTTCGAACCACTATAAAAATTCTTGTGTCAATTTACTTTCAGCATTTTCATTCCTGCACATTTATTTATATCTGTTGTTAGTTAATATTTGCTATCCAACTGATAAATAACTAAGTGCTAAAACAAGTGTTTAAAAAAACAAGCTTAAAATCAATCAAAGGGTGTTAGGTCTTCTGCTGTCATAAAACCAAATCAACTGAGTTAAGTATTTGGCTTAAACAGCTGAGTTACACTATCAACAGCTCTATCGAGTCTATTGAATGGGAAACTTAGTTGAATAAGCAAACTTAGCTGTCAGTTGATGGGAAATCAGTTGTATCGAGTCCAATGATACATATGATTTGAGTAAACTCTGTTGAAGAATTTTAAAAGGACTAAATCGAAAATTGGTAAGATTTATTCAACCCCCCTTCTAAACCTTACACTACACCCCTTGGGACCTACACCAAATGAAACAACTAAGATGGGAAATCAGTTGTATCGAGTTAGCTGACAGTTGAGTGATCCTTATGTGAAGAAAGAAGCAGAGTTAAGTCACTTTTAGAAAATAATGAGTTATTTATTAGCTAAGTGACAAAACACAGTCGTTTTCTGCTAGCGGGAATGTTTTTAGGCATTACGTCAGCGTAATTATGGTGTCAAAATAAAAGTTGCACACGTTTAGTCTATAATTGGATATAAATGTTGATGCATTTAATGCGGAAAAATTAATGTGGTTTCAAAGGTATAATCCTGATCGTCGATTTTGATCAAGCTTTTCAAATTCTAAAAACCATCCTCTCACGTCCCATAAAAACGAAAGCCCATTTTTCTCTCTCCTCACAACACTCTCTTCTCCAGAAAGCAAGTTCGAATTTTTCTCTACAAAGCAACAAAACCTTAAGTTTATTCACGCATCGTTATGTGTGTTTGTCCCCGGTTATTTTTCGAGATAATGGCTGCTACTTATGATTTTTTCAAGATGTCCGAGAAAATCTACTCTGGGTCGACTGTGGATTTCATAGAGATACTGAAACGAGAGCTGATAAGGCCCTGGTTCAAAAAACTACTGTGAAGTTGGAGAAATCGGCCTAAAGGGAATTCTCACGATGTAGTTCTCGTACACATACTCATAGGAGGTTGCTATGTTCTACGTCAATGTTGTAAAAAGCGTTAGGCACTCGCTAGGCGGAAGACTGGGGCCTAGCGCCTAGGCGAAGCCTAGGCAGGGTTAGGCAGGACCTGGGCGGGATTAGGCGGGCCTAATCGAAAACAAAATCATAGGCGGACAAAGGGGGCTTAGCGCCTAAGCGGGGATTAATCGGGGCTAGGCGGAAATTTTTACAACAGAGTTCTACGTGAACGCTGAGGTTCACGATGGGGAGATTAGATAATCGGTCCACAGCAAGGACATCAAAATAACTGATGCGGACTTAGCTGAGCACTGTCATCTGCCTTCGCAAGGGATGGATATAAACAAAATTTGGAGTAAAGAAAATTGGTATCTGGAATTTCTAGTTTCAATATATGGAAATGAAAAATAAATTTTTTTGAATAAAAAAAAATTGAAATATCATTAGTAACATTCTTTTATATTACATAATATTGACGTGTGCAAATAAGGTGCATATTTTATTTTTTAGCACGTGCAAAAATATCGCCTAATACATTTTTCTGACGTGTGCATATATTCGAGGCATTGGCGGATGTGGCTATAATTTAATATCAAAGGTTGCAATTTTTTGATAATATTTAAAAGAACATTACATGAGTAAATTTTGCACAAATGGTGTAATTGAAGTCCTCAAATTGTATATTATTATCTTTGAGAAAGTTTGAACATTAGTCTATTTTTAATGTAGTTGTTTCATATCTCATGTTAGATCATCCCCCTCAAAAATCAAGTCATACTACTTTTCTCTCTCAAATTAATTTGAACATAAGCCGTTAATTAACTTTTAGAATCTTATACTTTGTCATTATCTATCATGATTTCTAAAATAGAATATTGTCCGGAGTAATGGAACTTGAATTGTAAAAGTATTTTTAACTTTCTTATTTATGTTGTCATATTATTCATATTCTATCTGTAATGGTATTACATTGTCATATCTGAGTTGAGTTTCCCCAAGTGAAGTTGTTATGCATTATGTTTCAATAGGTTTGTCACAAAAAGTCCCTATGATATGTACATATATACATATGTGTATATATGTATGTAATATACGTGGAAACACAAAATAAAGCAATATATATAATTGTATATGTATTTGTGTAAATGAATAGTTACCTTACGCAATCACATTAAAGAAATTCAAATCTTAACTTTAATTTAACCAATTCCTGTTATGAAATGGCATGCTTATAAATATGGTATTTAGTTGTATTAATTGATTACCATGTACACAAATTGTCCCTTTCAACAAATACACTTTGTAGAACAAAAAATGCATTCAAACTTACATTATGGGGGAATGCCAAAGGAACAAGTAAATATTAACCTACAATTATATTCATGAAATGGTACATTTTGTCACCCAAAAAGTTTCACTAATTTTGTGTAACATCATCCTTATATATAAAACCTATTTTATCTTTATCAGATCTGCAAAGTCATTCATTCAGATTTCTCACTTGAGGATTTGCCACCCATAAGTTCATTCTACTCATTAATTAGCATACTTTAAAATTTGGCTTGCATCCATACCCTCATTTTCCACAACACTACCCGATTTCATTTTTCTGTCGTAACGTAATCAACATGTTAAGTAGGCCACTTGAATTATATCAATATTAGGACAATCTGAATCACTTCAAAAGAATAAATCATGTATACTTAAATTGCCTTTATCCACGTTGGTTTACCATCATCTTGATGATATTGTTATCAGTTGTTCAGCGGCTTCTGCCTCCTACATAGAAAAATAAGAAATGTTAACATTTTTCCAAGGTCAAAAGGTATTAACGAGCAACAATTGGAGAGAAAGTCAATTCTAGATTCTGAGTACAACTTTTTTGAATTAATTACATCGAGTTCGTGTGATGTTCTAGTCATACTCATGAGTTTTAGATCCTTCAGTTTATTTGAGTATATGAGATATATTGTTATCTCGGTAAAGGACCTGGATTATTTGCATTGATGATAATAGAACTGTCAAAATAGAGTATATATTAGTGAAAATAGAGAGATAGACTTATCATATAGTAAATATTATGTTTTATAAATTAATGATGGAACTATCAATGTTCTAGGCATTCTCATATATTAACTTCACAACTATTGTTAAACACTATAATACTACCATGCAAATTAAGAAATGCACCTTATCTTCTTTTCCATTGGCTCTCATTCTTTTCTCTAGAGTCCACCCCACAAGGCGCTCTTGCAAAGGAGTTTCATACTTCTTTCGAAATATAGGAGGATTGGGATCTTCTAACAACAGTAGCACGACGTGATCTCTTGGTGCAAGATCATTCACTCACACTTTCCAATTATTGTTGTGTTCATATACAATTAAGTGGCATCGACCAATATTACCCATCTTAGGCTATATATATATATATATATATATATATACATTAACAAGTGTTAGATAAAACAGTTGGAGCATAATGCAAAATCACGTACTGATTAATTTAATTATGGACGTTGGATATATGTCTCATGGATCTCGAGGAGATATTGTTCACCCGATTTTGGAAACTTGAAAAGTCTAAAAACAATTCCTCATTTCCTTCTGTTCGACGGTTTCTTTTGCTTGACGATTCTCCTACGTTTGGCGTTGATTGTTGTGGTTGTTGTTGTTGCTATTGTTATGGAACAAAACATCTTGTTGGTCATGAAACAATTTAAACATGTGCACATATAGATTCAAAAAGCAATCAGATATTAACAAAATTAAGACATGGTAGCATGTAACATGAAACAAATGGTATATATATACTTTAGAGAGAAATTGTCACGACAAGAAAATAACATGTTAACGATAGATATTTCTGTCATTAAATAGACAAAGTCTGTCGGTAAAACAAAATGCCGATGGATGGCACCATCAAAATGATGGTCGGTAAACACTTAACGATGGAACAATTTGTCGAAATTTTCATCATTAATCTGTTTCTGGCGTGACGAGTATGACATATTTGACAATAATTTACCAATGGAATAATGGCATAATATCCGTCGCTAAAGTTAGTGTCGGGTAAAATTAATGACCAAAAATGATTTCTCGTGAAATTGATAAAATTAAAGGAGAAAGGAAAACATTAATCTTGCCTCTGTAGTTGGAGATCCATGTATTCTTTCACTTGGACATGCCTCCCTCAATTCCGGCATCTACTGCAATTCAAAAATAGTAGGATTTATTGAAACTTCAAAAGTTCATTATGTTTCTTCATAAATTTAAGTCAAACAAAGAATTAAAACAATACAAATATGAAGGGCCATCCGTATATGAATTTATAGAGTTGTCATGAAATTACCAAAAATCACCATGTACCAATTTTAGACTACACAAATATTTATTTGTTAACTTGTTTCTTATTTCCTCTTCCTTCTTCTTTTTTTTTTGTATCTTTTTCTGTTCAATTAGCATATATTAAAGCTTAGACCTCGAGTACAAATATTAAAACAAGGGGAAAAAAGAAATAGATTTTAAAGTAAGATTGGAAATTAATTAAATTAACACCACACAACCATACCTCATCCCCTGATCCAGTATCCAGGGGTACGCGAGATATTGAAATCGGTGCTAGTATTCCATTGATAGTAAAACACTGAAACTCTTCACTCCACTGCCATAGATTAGAACAAACTGATTATCAAACAAAGAGAATTCAAAATTTTTATTAACTAGTTGAGATTGCATATAAACCAACAATATGCTAACTAAAAGCTAAAAATACAAGCACACATGCAATCTGCTCATGTTCATCATTAGGTTTAGCAAGTGGCTACCTGAATGTTGGGGGAACCAACATTTCCCTGAATTCCCGACACAAAATTTTCAGAAATATTTTTCTTCTCTGCCATTAGTGATGAAAAAAAAAGGTATGTGCGAAAGACTGATTTCCCAAAGCAGAAAGCACTCTTTCAAATGCGCATGCCATTCCAGTCTCTCCCTCTATCGAATCAGTGATGCTTTAAGAGCGCATTCCTCCTAACTCCCCTTCTCAAGCAGCCGCATCTTCTCTTTATTCTTCCCTAAGCGTAATCCCTAATCAAGCAAAGCCGTCTGTTGTCGGGGAAAGTGTTCGGGCGGATTCAATAGCGCCTAAGAGCCTAGTTGTCCTCCATCAAATCTTCCACCATCAGTTGATTCAGGGCATGTCCCTGAGATGAGCGCCTGACTTCCTTCCTTCAAGGCTAAGATGAAAGCTGCTAAAAAAGACGTGCCAGGTTTGGACCTTCTGTCACTTTCTATCGAGTTGAGATATATATATATATATATATATATATATATGTATAGATAGAAATACTAGCTAATGACTGAAATGCAGAAAGAAAAGATTGAAGGCTTGGTATTCGTGAGTTGGGGAAGGGCTCCTTAAATAGATGTAGCAGGGGAAACAAAGAAAATGAGATTTTTAATGTTTTGATTTGCATGCATTTATGTGGATGCACAAGTGAACAAAAAATTATATGTATTGAGATTAAATTATTTTCTTAAGTGGGGTGGATTTTGTGCATAAAGCCAGATGTGATACCATTTTTGTGATTTTTCTTTTTAAGAGAAAAAAAAGTGAGAGATTTGAATCTTCAAACTGGCTTACCATTTATAATTGTCAAAATAATATGCAAGAAAGCAAAATATGTGACACTCCACTTCCGAATAACTCTGTAATATCATCACAATGAAAATAATGGAATAGTTGAGATTTTGAAAATATCATTTTTTTAAATATTAGTTATGGTATTGTTACTAATTAAGAACTTATTAATTTTAGGTTAACTAATCCTTATTTCATAAGAAGCTCAAATTTATTTACATTTAAAGTTGACACCGCTTATTAATTCCAAGAAGAATCGTGCGTGACCGCTTCACCAGCTTTAGTAGCAGATGTGCAGCAGCCTGCTTATTAATTCTAGTAGCAGCTGTGCAGCAGCCTGCTTATTAATTCTAGTAAAAGCGTGCAAAGACCCGCTTATTAATTTATGCAGCAAATGTACAATGACCTTGGCTTCAAAGATGACTTTTGATTTCTGGCAGACTTTTATAGCATCTCAGGCGGCCGACACCAAAGAAGATTAAATTGATTTGCGGCTACTTCTATTGCGTCAGGGCCTACGCAGCCAGAAGCTTTTTGAAAACTATAAATAGAATGTTCCTATTATTTTTTAGTTCATTCGGAAATCAATAAACTTCTATTCTCTTTCATATTCACATCCTCGTATTATTCTTATTTATTTCCAACACCATCACGACCTCGTAGTAAATTGTCATTGTGAGTCATCTCTAGGAGGCAATGTCGGAATCGAATCTAGCAAGGATTAGTGCCTTGATTGCTCTTGCCCAAGAAAAGATCCGAGCCAAAAGGAGGTAAAATATCATTTTCCTAAAGAAATTAGTTTTGCTTATAATTTCATAAATTTATGGCATTAGCTATTTCATGGACTTCATGACATTAAACTATTTTGTAAAGATAAGTTAATTGCAACTCTATGAAAAATGTATGGATTCATAGACATCCATTGTATTTATGGTTATTTGTATTTTAGATAATAACTCTTGTTGAGCCTAAGCTAATGAATATGTGGAGATGTAATTTATTGGGAATTATTTTGTTTTACAGTATAAGAAAATTGGGGCGTGACAGTTATGGTATCAGAGCTTCGGTGTAAAGGAACTACACCTAAGCTAAACCAGGATAGGGTCTTTGGCCTGTGATGGGTTAGCGGTACCAAATAGACTTAAGATTTGATCTGAAATAACGATTTAGACATTTTATTAATTGGCTAGTATACCAACTTAAGACTCGCAACCATTATTGTTTTACTGGGTTCGCGTAACACATTCGGCACGGAACTATTACTGCTTGACTCGGTTGGCCTGTCACTTCCAACTAGCAACCATTATACTTACTGGGTTGGCCTGCTACATTCAGCACGCGACCATTACTGTTTTACTGGGTCCGCGTGACACATTCGGCACGGAACCATTATTGCTTGATTGGGTTGGCCTGTCACTTCCGACTCAAAACCATTATACTTTACTGGGTTGACATGCCACATTTGGCACGCAACCATTACTGTTATACTGGGTCTGCGTGACACATTCTGCACGGAACTGTTACTGTTTAACTGGGTTGGTGTATCACTTTCGACTCGCTACTATTCTAAGAAGGAATTTGGGGGCCAAGTTCTTTAAGGAGGGGAGAGTGTGACACCCCACTTCTAGATAACTCTGTAATATCATCACAGTGGAAATAATGGAATAGTTGAGATTTTGAAAATATTGTTTTTTTGTTAAATATTAATTATGGTATTGTTACTAATTAAGAACTTATTAATTTTAGGTTAAATAATCCTTATTTCATAAGAAGCTCAAATTTATTTCTCGTTGTGACTGCATATTAATTCCACTAAAATCAGTGGTGCACTGCTTCAGCAGCGACTTTGGTAGCGATTGTTCAAATGATCTGCTTATTAATTTATGCAAAGAATTTGTCGGCAAACTGGCTTCAAAGAAATTTTTGATTTTTTGCAGGCTTTTATAATAGATGTGCGGCTGGCTTGCTTCAGCAGCTTTTGATTTGTAGTAGCTTTGTAGCAGCTGTGCAACAACCTGCTTATTATTCTGCAGCAGTTGTGCAGCAGCCTGTTTCATCAGTTAAATTGATTTGCAGCTGCTTCTATTGCGTTAGCGCCTACGCAACTAGAAGCTTTTTGAAAATTATAAATAGAATATTTCTATTATTTTTCAGTTCATTCGCAAATCAATAAACTTCAGTTCTCTTTCATATTCGTAAATATACTAAATATTCACATCTTTATATTATTCCTATTTATTTTCAACACCATCACGACCTCTTAGTAAATCGTCATCGTGAGTCATATCTAGGAGTCGATGTTAGAATCGAATCTAGCAAGGATTAGTGTCTTGATTGCTCTTGCCCAAGCGAAGATCCAAACTGAAAGGGGGTAAAATATCATTTTCCTAAAGAAATTAGTTTTGCTTATAATTTCATAAATTTCATGGCATTAGCTATTTCATGAACTTCATGACATTAAACTATTTTGTAAAGATAAGTTAATTGCAACTCTATGAAAATTGTATGGATTCATAGACTTCCATTATATTTATGGTTATTTATATTTTAGATAATAACTTTTGTCGAGCCTATGCTAATGAATATGTGGAGATGTAATTTATTGGGTATTATTTTATTTTACAGTATAACAAAATTGTAGCGTGACAAAATATATTTAATCTCTTTAATTGTTGATCACTTCTGTAATATTTGTGAGGTAAGTGACTGTAAATCACTAAATCTGTGTTTCATATTCAGATTTTTTCATTTACCTTTTATGTTTAATCAGAAATTGTTTCATACATATTACCACAATTTTCTTTCCTCTTGAATTGTTTACTGTGGTTATTTCCCTCTTAGTCAATTATATGGAGACTCAAAATTAAAGTTACTTACTTTTTGTTATAATCTTGTTGGTTTTTCTAAAATTTATTTTTATATTACAAGGGCAGTAAAGTGTTTTTGACTAAATCTCTAATGAACTAAAAAGTTCAGTAATTAGAAATAAATATTATTTATCATGTACTTTCTTATAAGTCTATTTTCTTTGTTGCATTACCTTCTTTTTCTCTGATAATCTCTGATGGAGATAAGGTGATATTCATGACCAGGAAATATATATAAGTAATATAATTTTGCATATGATGTACATATATATATATATATATGTGATATATATATATATATAAAATGGGAATAAAGCAGCATGTTATTTAAATTTTTGTAAATTTATATACTTCATAAAATTTTGGAATTTACATAAGAGATTTTGTTTACTAAGTTACAAATGAATTAAAAAAAAAAGAAGGTCAATTTTTGGATTGCAAGTTGAAGAGAGTGTAAGAAATTAAGTGAACTGGGCAATGCAATTTAAACTTGGGTTTGTTTAATTAATGAATGTTTCTGGTCAATTAAAAAAATGTTGTATTTTATTAACCATGGTTGTACGTACTTAATTATGCACAATGTGAGGCTACTTGCAAATGTTCGTGACTTTATTAAATATGGATGTACTTAATTATACGCATCGTACAATGTGTGGCCACGTGCACATGTTAGTGTTAGATTGCATGGGATGTTATCTATATTTATCTTATATATAAGCGAGGCTCCCGCATACCGCTACCAAAAGCTATTTGAATGAGGCTCTTTGCCGCGATTTACTCTTGGAATTAATAAGCGTGTCTTTGAACAAAAATAAATTTGAGCTTCTTATGAAATAAGAATTAGTTAACCTAAATTTAATAAGTTCTTAATTAGTAACAATACCATAATTAATATTTAAAAAAATGATATTTTCAAAATATCAACTATTCCATTATTTCCACTGTGATGATATTACAGAGTTATCCGGAAGTAGAATGTCACATACAACATTTTTTCTAATGTGTGCATATGCACAAGGCATTGTCAAACGCTATAGTTTAGTATCATAAGTTTGCAAATTCATGATTATAAACAAATATATTATACTGCATTTTACCCCACCGTAATGTAGAACAAAATTATCGTAAAAAGAGAGTTCATAAGTTTTATTAAGTTAGGATTATATATGAACCAAAAATATTCTAAAAAGCTAATAATACAAGCATATCCAGTCTGCTGGTCAATCATCAAATTTAGCAAGTCTACCTTAATATTGGGTCACTATTTTTGATTTTGTTAATTAATTTTCCCATTCATCTGAACCAACATTTCGCTAATTCGTCGGCACAAAAATTTTAGAATCATTTTTGTTCTCATGTGAGTGGGAGGCCATCTTAGATATATATTTATGTATAGATAGACTAACGCCTAATGACTCCGAAATGCAAAAAAAAAAAACCATGAGGCCATTTTACACTGCCGTATTTATGGAAAGAGATTTTCAAGTAAGATTGGGAATTATATTAAATTAACAACACACAACCATACCTCATCATCTGATCCAATGTCCACTGGCACACAAGACAGCAGAACTGGTGCCAGTATACCGTTGACAATAAAACATTGAAACTCTTCGGACCACTACCATGGATTGAAACAAGTATCAAAAAAATGGAACTCAAAAGCTTTGAATTTGAGGTAACAAGAAAAGATGTTTTGAATTTGGATTTGCATGCAATTGACGAGGTTTTAGGTATTGGGATTAAATTAGTTTCTTAAGAAGTGTGGATTGTGAGTTTGGTAGAAATAAATGCACCACACATTCTTTTGAATATTTAACGTGTGAAAAAGTAGCACAATTATTTAGAATTTTGACGCATGCATAAATAACGCATTACTTTAGCAT
Organism: Rehmannia glutinosa; assembly: GCA_016081115.2. Lineage (NCBI taxonomy): Eukaryota > Viridiplantae > Streptophyta > Magnoliopsida > Lamiales > Orobanchaceae > Rehmannia > Rehmannia glutinosa. Next base: position 69,918,172 of record CM071933.1, read on the forward strand.
GAATTGGATGCTAAACAGTTGATGCTATATATGATATAGCATGATATAGCATCATTTGTAACTTTATTTTCTTGTTTCAAATGTTAGATTTGGTTTTGGATGTTCCTTTTATGCAATTTTCTTGTCAAGACTTTTTATATGAAATGTTATGGCTTATAGAGATGGTTCTTAATTATTGTATCAATTCACCTTGTAAATAACTTGTGCCATTTAACAAACACAAATTGTAGAACAAAAGATAAATTTAAAGTTTCAAATTCACATTGTTGGAGATTGCCCCCAAATAAAGAATAAAAATATACATGTTACATTTAAATTCAAGAATTTCCATGTTTTAAATTGGCTCCCCCAATATTTCACTAATACTTTGGGGCGCTACATCCTCATATATATCGTAAATATAATCAATAAATTCATTTCATTCCAGTATTTTCTTCATCTGACGGATTTGCAGAGACAACTTTATTCTGTTTTCCATCTTTTGGACTTGCCAACAAAATGTTCATTGTCATCAGTCGGAATTTGGCTTTCTGTCCAATCCTCCTCCAAACAGGGGTTTGTAGTTAGCTCATTCCGCATTCTACCCCAACAGTTGGAGTTTCATTCTACTGCCATGCTAACACAATATAATTAATCAGATATGTTTTGTTAATCCAATTAACTAATATCAATAATTAAAGCAAAAAATGGTACCTTGAGCCACATTTGGTTGCACATTAGTGGTTTCTGTTGAAGAGAAACTGATTTCGCCTTGTCTAACACTATCGTGCAATGGGATACCACTAGATGAGTTTAAAGTCTCTTTTTCCATAGCCAAACCAGCAGTACTTGATGAATTATTATTGGAAGGTTTAGGAGATGATATTATCATCATTTCTTCAATTGTTTCTGCCTCCTACATGTACCAAATAGTATATTAATCTATCTTTAATTTGTTTCATGGAACAAAATATGTTTTTTAAAAAAATGGAAATTAATTAGGAATTGCTTACGCCAAGACTTTGTGAAGTTTCTGTAACACTTGTAAGTTCTATCAGGTCCTTCAATTTGTTGGAATATAGGATAAACGATGTCGTCTCAACAAAGGTCCTTCAATTTGCTGGAATACAAGATAAATCACGTCGTCTCAACAAAGGACCGAAATTGTCCGCCTCGATGATAATAAAACTTTCAAAATAGAGTAATATTAGTGGAAATTGGGAGATAAGCTTATAATATAATCAACAACGTATTTGAAAATTATAAATATGACAATTAGACATCTAGCGATACTTATACACGAGTGAAATAATTAACAACTAATAATGCAATTTTCTACGCATTCACTTTTATTAACTTGTGCCAACTATTATTAAACATTGGCAAGAGTAAAAGAAGTTACAAGTACATATTCTACCTCATGAAGTTAAAATAAAAATAAAAGTAAAGCATGGGAACACAAATGCAAAATTACATACAAACTAGATTGTTATGGTTGTTGGAGGTATACCTCGTGGATCTCGAGCAGATATTGTTCACCATAATTTTGAAACTTGAAATGTCTGGAAAACATTTCTTCATTTCCTTGTGTTGTACGCATTTTTTTGCGCGATGATTCTATCGTGTTTGGTGTTGGTTGTGGTTGTTGTTGTTGTCGTCGAACAAAATATCTTTCATCCTGTCCTTTTTTTCCTTTTAAATCATTTTTCTATTCAGTTGGCATTCAGTCTTAGCAATCAAGTAAATACATATACAATCAAAACAAAAAAAATTAAAAAAAATAGTATCATAGTACAAGAAAAAAACCAAGAAAAGAGATTCTCTTGTGACAATATTGGAAATTAAATTAACGGTGGCAGATGAAGTGTAAAATTTTCCAATATGTTGAAATGAAAAAAAAAAACTTGAAATATTATTAATAGCATTTTTTTATGGTACACAATACCGATGTGTGCATATAAGGCGCGTAGTTTTGGCATTTTAGTGTGTTCAAATTAGTGCCTAATACGTTTATGGTTGTTGGAGGTATACCTCGTGGATCTCGAGCAGATATTGTTCACCATAATTTTGAAATTTGAAAAGTCTGAAAAATATTTCTTCATTTTCTTGTGTTGTACACATTTTTTATTGCGCAATGATTCTGTCGTGCTTTGTGTTGGTTGCGGCTGTTGATGTTGCCGTCGAACAAAACTTCTTTCTTCCCATCCTTTTTCCCCTTTTAAATCATTTTTCTATTCGATTGGCATTCGGGCTTAGCACTCAAGTAAATACATATACAATCAAAAATAAAACAATAAAAAAATAGTATCAGAGTACAAGAAAAAAAAACCAAGAAAAGAGATTCTCTTGTGAGAATTTTGAAAATTAAATTATCAGTGGCAGATGAAGTGTAAAATTTTCCAATATGTTGAAATGAAAAACAAAAAATTGAAATATTATTAGTATCATTCTTTTATGGTACATAATATTGATGTGTGCATATAAGGCGCGTAGTTTTGACATTTTAGTGTGTTCAACATTAGTGCGTAATACGTTTTTCCTATGTGTGCATATATACAAGACATTGACGGATCTATTTTTTAGTATCGAAGGTTGCAAATTCTTGATAATATATGAAAAATATATTAGATGACTAAATATTGCAGAAACCGCATAACTAAAGTCCCCAAAATGTGTAATTGCCATCTTTGAGAAAGTGTGAGCATTAGTGTGTTTTGGGTTTCTTGAGCAAAAATAGCAAAAATGAATCCAATGTGACAAAGTAGGTGTGATTGGGGATGGGTAGTTAATATAAGTGGAGGCGAAAGACACTCTTGTGCTTGAAATGAGAAATACATTGGAGGCGCAAGACAATCTTGCTCTTGAACAATAAAAATAAAAATAACAAAAAAAAAATCAAAATAAATCAAATAATCCATGCGTAAACTTGACTTGCGCTTGGGACTAATTAAGCACTCCAGGCGCATTCCATTCTTGTGCCTGGAAATTCTTAGTAAGGAAAAAAATATTATGATGAATTGATAAGGAATAATTATTTTTGTTTTTTTCCTTCTAAATTTTAAAAAATATATTTGTTTTGGCAAAAATTCAAAATATTGTGTCAATCACATGTAAGTCCTACAGTACCAGATATATTTTGTGTTGGAAGTAAAAAGAACGTCTAAGACACATTAGTTCTTAAGACATTATAAAAGGATATAAATAATAAAATCAATTGCAGTCTGTAAATCTGCATTAGCCCCGACCTCCAGCTTCATCAGTTACAGCTCCTGGAGTATATTTTGCCAAATTTTACTCCCATGGCACATCATACGACTGAAAATGGTTTGGTGCCTCATCCACAGGAAAATCAGACGGCTGATTACTATGTTCTTCCAGACCCTACTTAAAAATAGACGGTTGATTACTACGGGGACTAACTGCATAGGACCCCTTACAAGAACTGTGTCCTTTGAATAAAGTTGAGATAGTGGAACCATTGTCTCCGACTCCGAAGCTTGACTGGCCTCGTCCAAGAAAAAATACGAGAAATGACCTCTCTTAATTCCTTCTGCATAGAGAAGAGAGGCGCTTGTATATGTTGATATAATGATCCTATACCGCACAAGGTCCCAACGTAAATGATTATGACAATATGCATCTTCGTATGCATTTTCATCCAACACTTATATATGATCCACTAATTTTTTTATTCTCTTTTTTCATGGACTTTGTTTTTAATTTTATTGTTTTATTTTTCACTAAAATGAACCAACAAATTAGTGCTTGAAGTGACATACGACAAATTAATTTAATTATCAGTTCACAGGTACTCAAATATAATTATTTAAACAGTGGCTACCTCAAAGTTGGAAGACCCTTGTTGGTTTTGTGAAATATTTTTGGCTCACCTGAACCAACATTTTCCTGATTCGTGGGCACAAAAGTTTCAGAAATATTTTTGTTATGTGCATCTTGGATATGAAAAAGAAGATTTTTAAAATTTGGATTTGTTCTCAACTACTCCACTTGTCTTTCAATCATGTGATTCCTTAGAAGCTATAAAGTCGGGCTATGATGATTGCGCCTCAAGGATCACGGGCCGATATTCCACAGGATACATCAGACCATCAAGACGATACTCGATCATGTGCTAGAAAAATAAATAACAATGCCGTTCGAAAATCCTCTATAAATTAATAGGCGCCCTTCATTTAAATTGTGGTTTTAAGTTATTTTTGTTGTTTTTTTTCTAAAGTTTAGCATTGTTTTTCCTCTTCTACTTGATCGGCTTGTGATTCAAATATTTTCCTTTTTTATATATATTTCTATTTATTTAAAAAAATAAGAATGCACAAGGGAACAAAATATTATAGGTATTGATATTAAATTATTTTCTTATGAGGCGTGGATTTTGTGCATAAACCAGATGTAATAAGATGTTTCTAATTTTAAATTTTAAGAAAAAGATGTAAGGGAATTGAATTGTCCTACTGCAGCTTACAATGTATAATTGTAGAAATGATATATGCAAATTTGTAGAGAATTTATTGGATGGAAAATAGTTCACGACCTCAATCATACTCGTATGCAATGAATTTTTTTAACTTTTCAATTTTATGCATACAGATCCTTTTTACTCTCATGCATCTATTTTCCTTCATTGTCTTCTCGCGCTTAACCTTCTTTTTCCTTATTATTTTATGATAGAGATTTGTGTGTAACTTTCATGATATATATATGGTATTTATAAATTTTAGTTTCAATATGTTGAATTGAAAAATATTCTTTTTGAAGAAGAAAAATAAAAAATTGAATTATGGTTAGCAACATTCTTTTATAGTACACAATATTGGTGTGTGAATATAAGGCGCGTAGTTTGACATTTCAACGTGTGCAAAAAAAATAGCCTAATACAAAATGATGTTGTTCGCCTAAATTTTTAGCTTCACCGTAAGTGAACGATTTAGTTAATAGATACGGTGAGCAAGGTCGATCCCACAAGGACTAATAAATTAATTTACTAAGTATTGAAATTATAATAGCACTAATTTTATTTAGACGATCCAAATTGTGATTGATGATTTATAAAAACTAAGAAAATATTCTACTACAAAACTAATAAAGCAATGAATCACAAGGGATAAGATCAAGTAAATGGATGGACTCCGGAGTTATGGTTTCAGTTAATCACTCTCTTGTTATCAGATCAATCAAACCAAAGTTATTATATATCTTCCTATAAGATGATCACACAAGTTATTTATTCTCTCTTTCGAGACAAAAAAAAACATGTTGATTGGATTACCTATGCTAGCATCTCTACTCAACATAGAATAACCAACTCCCAAAAGCATAAAATATCAATAAATCCTCGCAAATAATCACAGACTTCTCAATCATGCAATATATTCATGTCAAGTACTCAAGATCTGATATTGAAACTCGTCTCTCGATTTATGAATCAATACATCAAACATGCTAAATCATTAGCCAAATAATAAAATAAATAATAAATCAAAGTACTCGAATAGGGTTCAAAATATAACTTTATTAAAATGAATCATCCAACAGGAAGTAAATTAACCTACTCCCAAGCCCCGGAATCACAAGATGTTTAGTCGGACATGGGAAAAGAAGAATTCATAGATAATTATTCATTTCATATCAAACTAGATGAAAATAAAATATAATGGAGAAGGAAAACTCAGGGATATCGATGGATCTATCGATCAATCTTGAATCCTCAAGCATCGATGTGGATCTTAACTTTTCTCTCGGATCCTCTTGAAGACGGATACTATTTTCTTTGTTTTCTAGGGTAAAAATATGTATATCCCCGTTTGTATCCGCCTCCTATCAATATGTACCCTCCTACGATGGAATCTAATTAGATACAGAAGATACTGCCGAATCCAGCACAGACGCACGGGTCGTGCTAAAGCGCACGGGCTACCCGTACGTCAAGTCAAACCTACTATTTTTCATCCGCACAGGCGCACGGGGTGTTCGTGCATCACGCCGAACTTAATACCAACTTTCACCTCACGCACGGACCATGCGTACACGCACGGGCTGCCCGTGCGTGGTCATTTTCTGCCCAATTTTGCTGATTTTTTATCGGTTCAACGTATTTCTTCATGTAATCGTTGGCAAAATTGCTTTTTTGGTCCGTTAAGTTGGCTCGATTTCGCTTTTAGTCTTTAATTTTTATGGGTTGCGTTTGGCAAACACTAACTTTTCTAAACCTGCACATTTAGTCTGATATCGGAATTTCGGGGATATCTTATTCCTAAAATACTGAGTTGGGCCACTTTTCCATGAAATGACTATTTTGCTCCCTTTTTTTGAAGGGAAACATTGGTCATGTGCATATCACATGACTTGTTTAATATCTCAGTAAAATTAAATAACAAAAATAAATATAAAATTTAATTGAAGTAAAGAAAAAATCTAAAAATATATTTATAATTTTAAATAAAGTTGGCAAATATAAAATATATGTTCGAATTTTTCTAAATTTAATTTAAATAAAATAATCTGAACATATATTCATAATTTTCAACAGTAAATAAATTTAAAAAAATTAAAAAAATTAGAAAAACTATGTATTTATAATTTTCAACTATATATAAAAATTAAAAAATAGAAAACAAAAAAACATATATATCTATAGTTTTTAACTATATATAAAAATTAAAAAAATAGAAAACAAAAAAAACAATATATCTATAATTTTCAACTGTAAAAATAAAATTTAAAAAAATAGAAAGCAAAAAAAATAGAAAAACCAAAAATTAAATTAAAAAAATAAGAAACCAAAAAAATATATAACTATATTGTCATTTTTTTGTTTTATTTTTTTCTTTAAATTAAATAAAAAAATTATCGGACATATATTTTATATTTGTCAACTTTAAATAAAAATTAAGGAAAACTAGAAAAAAAAACAAAAAAGCACATTATTATTCCTTTTTTTGTTTTTCTATTTTTTTTGCTTTCTGTTTTTTTTAATTTTAATTTATAGTTGAAAATAATAGATGTATGTGTTTTTTTCATTTTCTATTTCTTAATTTTTATATATTGTTGAAAATGTAAATACATAGTTTATTTATTTTTTTCATTTTCTTTTTTTCTAAATTTATTTACTGTTGAAAATTATGAATATACGTTCAGATTATTTTATTTAAATTAAATTAAAAATATATTTTCAAATTTTTTCTTTACTTCAATTTAATCTTATATTTATTTTTGTTATTTAATTTTATTGAGATATTAAACAAGTCATGTGATATGCGTATGACCAAGGTTTTCCTCCAAAAAAAGGGGTCAAAACAGTTATTTCGTGGAAAAATAGCCCAACTCAGAATTTTAGGAATAAGAGATCCCCAAAATTTCAAAATCGGACCAAATGTGCAGGTTTAGAAAAGTTAGTGTTTGTCAAACGCAACCCATAAAAATTAAATGACTAAAAGCGAAATCGAGCCAACTTAACGGACCAAAAAAGCAATTTTGCCTGTAATCGTTGTTTCACATAACTTTCCACAATTCACAAGGGTTCTTATAATTGCAGTGCATCAACTGTAACTTTATTTTCTTGTTTCAAATATTAGCATTGGTTTTGCATGTTCCTTTTATGCAATTTTCTTGTCAAGACTTTTTATATGAAATGTTATGGCTTATAGAGGTGGCTCTTAATTATTGTATCAATTCACCTTGTAAATAACTTGTGCCATTTAACAAACACAATTTGTAGAACAAAAGATAAATTCTAAGTTTCAAATTCGCAATGTTGGAGATAAAGATTGCCCTCAAATAAAAAATAAAAATATACATGCTACATTTAAATTCAAGAATTTCCATGTCTTGGCTCCCCTAATATTTCATTCATGCTTTGGGGAGTTGCATCCTCAAAAATACCATAAATATAATCAATAAATTCATTTCCTCCATTATGTTCTTCCTCTGACGGATTTGCAGAGACACATTATTCTCCATCTTTTGGATATTCCAACATCATAAGTTCATTCTTCTCCTTGTCATCATTTGAAATTTGTTGTCTTTCTGTCCTAACCTCCTCCAATAGGGGTTTGCAGTCTCATTCCCCATTCTTCCCGAATAGTCGGAGTTTCATTCTCCTGCCATGCTAACACAATATAATCAGACATGTTTTTTAATCCAATTAACTTATATCAATACTAATACCATAAAAAATCACTCAAAACTAGAATGAAAGCAAAAAAGGTACCTTGAGCCACATTTGATTGCACATTAGTATGTTCTGGCGAAGAGAAACCGATTTCGCCTTTGTTTAAGATTATCGCGCAATGGGCTACCACCAGACGAGATTAAAGTCTCTTTTTCCATAGCAAACCAACAATAATTTTTTTTAATAAGTTGGGAGTACTTGTTTGAGGGGAGGAGATAGATTTCAAAGAAATTGAAAGATACAGGGTTAGACCCTGGTTAACAACTTTATAAAGGGTGAGCGATATCACTTGAGCTACAAGCTTGTGGTAGCCAATCCAACAGTACTTGATGAATCATTATTGCAAGGTTCAGACGATAATATTATCATCATTACTTCAATTGCTTCTTCCTCCTACATGTATCTTCAGTTTTTTTTCTTGGAGCAAATTATTTTTTTTTTTTGAAAAAAATTGAAAATTATGTCCAAGATTTTGTGAAGTTTCTGTAATATTGGTAAGTTTTATCAGGTCCTTCAATTTGCTGGAATATAGGATAAATGACGTTGTCTACCCCGATGATAATAAAACTATCAAAATAGATCAATATTAATGGAAATTGGGAGATAAGCTTGTAATATAATCAACAATCTGTTTGAAAATTATAAATATGATGATAAGATATTCAGCGATACCCTTGCACGAGTGAAATAATTAACAACTAATAATGCAATTTTCTTAGCATTCACTTTTATTAACTTGTGCCAACTACTGTTCAACAGTGGCAAGAGTAAAAGAAGTTACAGGTACATATTAATTCTACCTCTTGAAGTTAAAATGAAATAAAATAAAGCATGGGAACACAAATGCAAAATTGCTTACAGGCTAATTAGTTATGGTTGTTGGGGGTATACCTCGTGGATCTCGAGGAGATATTCTTCACCACAATTTTGAAACTTGGAAAGTCTGAAAAACACTTCTTCATTTCCTTGTGTTGTATGTTTTCTTTTGCGCGATGAATCTATCGTGCTTGGTATAGGTTGCGGCTATTGTTGTTGCCGTCGAACAAAATATCTTTCTTTTTGTTTTTTCTCTTTTAAGTCATTTTTCTATTCAATTGATATTCAGGCTTAGCAATCAAGTAACTACATATACAATTATAAAATTTTCCAATATTTTGAAATGAAAAACAAAAAATTGAAAATATTATTAGTAGCATTCTTTTATGGTACATAATACTGATGTGTGCATATAAGGCGCGTAGTTTTGACATTTTAGTGTGTTCAAAGATAACGCCTAATACATTTTTCTCATGTGTGCATATATACAAATACATTAGTTGATGGATCCATTTGTTAGTATCAAAAGTTACAAATTCTTGATAATATACGAAAAATATATTAAATAACTAAATTTTGCAGAAACCGCATAACTAAAATCCCCAAAAAGTATAATTACCATCTTTGAGAAAATGCGAGCATTAGTGTGTTTTGGGTTTTTTGTGCAAATATAGCAAAAATGAATCCAATTTGATAAAATAGGTGGGATTGGGGATGGGTAGTTAATATGAGTGGAGGCGCATGACACTCTTGTGCTTGAAATGAGAAATATATTTGAGGCGCAAGACAAATCATGCGCTTGAACAAGAAAAATAAAAATTAAAAAATAAATAAAATAATCAGGCACAAACTTGACTTGCGCCTGGGACCAATTACGTGCTCCATTTTTTGTTTGTAGTTTGGGGAGCCCAGCTTTGATTAGGACTTTGCCTGGGAAGAACTCAAAAAAGAAATCACTATAAAAGGCTGAGGAAGCAAATGAGAGAACGTTACGAATGTTAAGAGAATAATTAAGCATTCAAGCAAGAAAACCTGCAAAAATACTCTCAAGTTTTCATAGATATTTCTCAAGCTTAAAATCCAAGGAACTTGATTCATCACATTCAGTGAAGGAAAGAATACTTCATCAAGTTAAAGAGGAAACCGTTTACAGAACTAAAGGGATCTATTCTCCAAGGTTGAAGGAGATGTAGTAAGGTTCAAGGTCGAACCAGAAGCTTTGAGCTCGTTCGAAGGATGTGTGATCAATTCCAAGAGTTCGAGGGAGCTGAAGTAGCAAGACAACTGTTTTGTGAAGAATTTGAGTCCCAGGAGCAGCCATCTGTGTGATCAAGGCTGACTCGGATTGATAACTGCTTTGTAACCAGATCTGTTACTTAGTGGATTCCTCCAGGAGTTGGAGAAGAGTGGATTAGAGGAATTACCCCATCCTCGAACTACTATAAAATTTGCTTGTGTCATTTTACTTATAACACTTTACTTTCTTGCATATTATGATATTTGCTGCTAAGTTAAAATTGCTAAACCTAGCTGATAATAATCTTGCTAAAAACAAGTGTTAAAAACAAGTTTAAAACATCAAGGGTGAAAAGTCTTACGTTGAACAAAACCAAATCAATTGTAAAGTTAAGTGCTAGCTGACCCAGCTGAGTTATACTATCAACAGCTCAGTCGAGTCTGTTGAGTGGGTAACTTTGCTGAAGTAAGCCAACCTAGCTGTCCCTCAAGGACTTAGCTGATTTGAGTTAATTCTTTAAAATCATTTAAAAGGACTAAGTTTGAAAATTTGTAAGGTTTATTCAACTCCCATTCTAAACCTTACAACTCACCCCTTGGGACCTACATCCCTTTTGGAATTAAAATCATTCATATCATCTGTCCATTCCTCCAATTTGATCCTCCTAGACCTTCGTGCCCTAGGAACAAGTTCCTCTATTTTCGGCGCCTCAAGGATCTCCATAGTTTCGATCATCTCTTTCTTCATGAGACTTGCAAGTGCCTCCATATGCAACTTGTTACCCAAATCTAATGTTTGTTGGTTTTCTTCCGACATAGTTAGTTCACTCCCTCATGTGCATACACTCGGGTTTCACTCACCTCACAATTTCCGAGTACTCGGACTTGTTATGATTTATAAACCAATCAATCAATCGCAAGTACGCCCCAACAAACCAAGAAAATTACCAAGCGAACAACGGATCTCAATAAGATGAATTTATAAGACTAGGGTTTGTAAATCCTACTTCCAGAATTTTTGAATTTTTTTGTGCCCACAAATTACGATTCTTTACCTGCTAATTTTTTCTAAGTAAATTTTGAATTCCTCGTTTTTTGTACTCTTGAAGAACTAGAGTTTATAAGCAAATCTGGAAAATATCAAGGATAAAAAGAAAACAAGGATAGATTTAACCTTGTTAGATGACTCTGATTACCAACTGATGCGAACCGTAGCAACAAATGTTCATACGACCCAAATAATATGTTGTTAACCCAAGATCTTTACTAGTTCAGTTAAAGATGGTGATAACCACGACCCAATACTTAGCGAAGCAAGAACCTTGGTATGCGTAGACACCACAAACAAATGCGGAAGTTTGTTTGATAAGTCACAATTTGCAACAACATGAACAATCTTGAAGCTTTTAGAAAAAAACCCAAAGGTTTGAAGAGAAAATCTCAATTCAATATTCAATATCAAAGTTGTAGCATTTTCTCTTAGCTTTCCATAGTATCTTGAATCAGCTCAATATCAATTTTGTAGAGAAAGTTATGGCCAAAATACTAAATAATGCCAGTGTTGAAAACTGTTGACGCATTTCAACGTTTTTGAAAGCAATCCCTTATTGTTCCATCGTCCATGCTTCGTTCGACACGACTCACTATTATGACTCTAAATTCAATGTTCTTGGCCCCTAACATCAACTTGGACACTCAAATGACTCAAAACAACGAAAATAAACACATAATCTATGATAAACAAATATAAGAACTCAATTACATAGTCTTCAAGAACTCGAGATAACTTGCATTTGGTGTTTGTCGGATCCTTCATAGATGGATTCTCATCAGGAGATGCTGACTTCTTGTGAGAGGCGACTAACAATAGTTGTGAAGCATCAAGGGCGCGGGCCACATCAAATTGTACCATAGAAGCAACAGCGTTAGGGCTTGCGCAAGGAGAGAGAAGAGAGCATATTAACTAGGAAAATTGGTGCCCATTTTACCTATAATATGAAAATTGGTAAAACTGGAAAAGCAAAATTTTTTTCCAGTAGAATAAAATAAGCATAGTTTATATTTTCTCAGTGTCTAGGGATAAACTATAAAGTGACTCCAAAGATACATTTTGAGGGAGGAACAAAAATTCACCCTAAAATATGTCATAGTAGAGTTGTGTAGAAATTCGGGCCGTGTTTGAGGTTGTGGGTTGGGTTGAGATACAGTAATCACATTAACACGTCAACCATCACACGATCCATTTAACTATTTGTGTTAGGTTAGTCAACATGAGCAGGACATGTTTAAACATGAGTAACCCAAACATGACATGAATCGAGTTGTATATTTTTAATTGAGATACAGGAAATTCGGGCGCGAGAGAGAATTAGGGCGAGAAATGGAAGATTGCCTTTCCTGAGGGTAGTGAAGAGAGCCAAGGAATTATAGAGTCTTCGAAAGTGGGATGACAACCCGCGACTAGTGTGATTGACTGATGCAAACAATCACAAGAAGAATTTTGCGGCACAAACAACTAGTTAACTATGTAGGGCACGACTTTGGGGTGTTCATACACAATAAAAGAGAATTCCCATTTTACATTTAAACAATTATATTATTTTTAGTAACATAATTTTCTGTGCGTAAATATTTTACCTAAAAAATGGTAAATATTATACTCAAGTGGTGCCGATTTTACCTATAAAAAATACTTGTCGGTAAAGCAATTCTTTTGGTGATTGGATTACATGGATTATATGGGTTATGTGAGGTTTTTGGATCTTTCTATTAGGGTTTTATTTTTGTTAGACTTTTTTAGCATTTTGAGTTCAAAACTTTAAATATTTATAAACAAGTTAAACAAGTCATTTCAAGTTGACCCGAATTGACCTTATTACTATTCATATATTTCGTTTTGGACCCGATTTTCACATGAACCCGAAATGCCTTAACACTAATCCATTTTATAACAAGTTAGGTTTGTGTCCAATAGGAAGCCAACATACGAAAGTGGGGTGAGCCAGTGTAAGAAAATGGGATGAGCCAGATGGAAAACTGGAAAAATAAAAATCATACAAGCGATAACTAAATCTTTTTCTAATTTCTTAACACTGCCGAGCTGGAGACAGAGCTGGGAGGGGCCCCAGTATGGCCCTTGCTTGTATCCACTAATGTTCGTGTCGTGTTAGAGATTGTCACCCTTAACATCATGTGTATATTCTTTTTAGTGAAATTATAATACTATCTCTATGCTTAGCCTAATAAATACATCTCCAGATCCCTTTCAAGATTACAAATACTTAGATATTGTCTCAAAGTATTACTGAAATTTGTATTTTTATATATATAGGGATAAAATTGCAAAATTGGTCTAATGATATAAATGAGTGGCCAAATTGATCTCTATGTATTTAATTTTTTAATGTTTTAATAAGTCAAATTGATCATTTCTATAGTTAAAAAATAAAAACTAGTCATCTTTTTGAAGCAAATATTTTTTAGCCATTTTGATGAAGCAAATGACATTTCATACCCTTCTAGCATGTGAGTTTGATATTTGGCTTTTCTCTCTTTCTCATTCACTTCTCTTTTTTTTTTTTTTCTATCTATCGTCTTGATATCTCATTCCAACATTTTGGAACTTTTCAACCAACATTGACGGTTGTCCTTTCTATGGGCATCTTGAAAATGATATTAAGCTCTTTCGATATGCCATTTATTTGTCAAAGCTTTGAATATGTATTAAGCTTCCCTGTCCCATTTTGCGGCTCACCCAATTTCCATTCTCAGACCTGCAACCACCATTAATGATGCAGTTGCATAACTTGATGCCAAGTTATGGTAACTCGAGACCGAGTTATGGGACGAAGACTCTGGCATCTTTCTCGTTCACCCAAAATCACCATTAATGATGCAACAAAGTTTTCAACATCAACAATCTCAACCTAAAATATCTAAACATAAACAAACTCAACCAATCTAACAACAAATTTTAACCTACCCACTATAAACTAACTAATTCAACAAAAAAAAATTATAAAATTAATTGAATTGAAGTTCGTAGCTGCTATAGTTGTCAGAGTCGAAGCCATTAATCGATGGGTGCTTGTTCAATGATAGTTATTTGTTTCTCCCAAGTTATTCTTTGTCGAGTTAGATAAGGGTGAGTGTTTCGGTGTAATTAAATTGACTCAAGTGCAAATTGAGTTCTTCATATATAGTTAAATGGCTAAAGAACATGAGTACTAAAAAACTTTGGCACTATTTTTTAATCGTCCTGCACCTTTTTATTACTCGCGGATGTAGTCCTAACTCCTAATTTAGTTGGATTCAATTTAGCTGGAAAAAGGTCACCTAAATAATATTGAGAATTTTTTGTGATTCTAGCGACTTTTTCCCGAAAGTGGAATGAACTTAAATAATGTTATTTGGATTAATGCGACCACGGAATATTCATGCCAACTCATCTGCCACGTGGATTAGAATGTTTGCATGGTCACTCAGAGCATCCACAATGGTGGTTGCAAGATCAAGTTTTTTTGTGGGTCCATTAGTGCCACATCCACAAAACATGAACTTGAACTAAACTATCATCTATTGTTCACAATGGTAAGTTCAAGTTCATGGTTCAATATGGGTCCCACTGTCAAATCAAGTTTTTTAATATGTATTTATTGTCATTTTTTGTGCATAATTCAATAAAATTGCTAATAAATTAATATATATAAATAATATAATTTTTATAATTATATTAGACTATGAAAATTTTTAAGGCTAATAAAATTTTCATTAAAATAAAGAGTAATACAACAACACTTGAAAGCGTACAATTTAATTAAGAACAAATTGAAATAGAAAGAGTACTACAACGATTGGAAATTTAAAATTACGAAGATGAACACACAATATGATAAGAAAAAATAGTTAAACGAATCAAATCTATTCCAACCCCCATTTTTTCTTAATCCTTTCACACATACAATTGTGCACTTTCAATTGTTCTTCTGTCATTCCCTCGGTATTTCTCATAAGGATTTTATATTCACGCACGGATAAGACATCGTTTGCTTTATCAATTTTTTTCTGTGACTCATTCTGGAAAATTTGCAACGTCTTATCTAGTTGTGCCTTCATATCTTCTATGATTGAAGTGCTAACATTGCCCTTGCCTTTGGTTTTCTTCTTTGCTGCCTTCTGCCCCATTGGACGGTCGGGAAATTCACTATCATCGTCATGAGCATTCAACTCCGAATTGGATGAGGAGGTGTGTTCTCCTGACTCGGAAGTTCTTGCCTTTTTCCCACCTCGAACAGGATCTGATTGTGGAGCATACCTTGCCATCACTTTGACAATCCTCCATACACGTACCCATTTAAAAGCCTTGTTTTTGTGGTCTACCATCCACCTTTTTTGTGCTTCCGCTAATACATCATCATCACTCCAACCGCTAGGCCTATCACGCCATACTTTATTGAATTCACTAGCAAACTTATTCAAGGGCCCTCTTCAATGTTGCTCATGTGATTTTACTGAGCTCAATGTTCTCGCAACGCTTTCAACGGGACGATGCTTGTTGTAGTAATCTTTGACGCGTGTCCAATATGCATTTGTTTTTTGGTAGTTACCGATCACCGGATCTTGGCCAATAGTAACAATTGATTTTGCAAGGGCAACTTCTTCTGCATATGTCCATTGTGTCCGGCTCGACTCTTCAATAATTTCTACTTCGTTGTCCTTCTCTAGACCCGTAGTAGGGGTCAATTCCTCGAGTCCCAATTGTGAACCATGTGGTGGATCGTTGGACTCTTTATCGGTGCTAGCTCTCCTTGATTCGTCTGAAGGAATGGTGGATGGAGGGGGATAATAAGTCGGGGGGGCATGGAATATTGGTTTCCCATGGTAGACCAATATTCGGGTGGGCACCAGTCGAACGAAGCTCGAGTAGCATTATTTGTTGATTTGGGCTACTTTGAAAATATTGAGGATACAATGGAGCATATGAAATATTTGAGACATTAGGAGAGAATTGAGAATTTGGACGAATACGAGAGCTTTGGGGACTAGAATTTTCATTGATATTGGGAGAATTAAAAAAATTCATAAAAGATCTATTATGATTTTCATCCATTATGATAACAAGTGCAACAAATTTTTTTTTGGAAGAATTTCAATAATTTTGAGAATAAAAAATGTGTAGAGAAAGAAAGAATTGAGATGAAAAATAAAGGATTGAATGATATATTTATAGATGAAAATAAAATATAAAAAAAATATGTTAACGGTCTAAAAATGACCGTTTACTACTACCCAAAATTTTACCTTTTTTCCTACCAAAATTTAGCCGTTGGAAACAATGTTATATATATATATATATATATAAAAAAGCAATGAAAACGTCAAATTATAATTTGCAAAGAATTACAAAACTATCATTTAATATTGTGCAAGTACCTTTTTGCAATTGAAAAACAAGGTTTGCACCTGCAATAAAAGCTCCTGGCCCCACTCTTTCCATTACCTCACTCAATTTTTGGGCGTGTGCATCAAACCAACCTGTTTTTCTCTTGGCGTGATGTACACGCCCAACCAGAAAAGTGTGTGTGGCTTTTTCATTGTAATTGTTGAACTTGGTTCAACAATTTAAACTTAAATCTTGAACTTTTAATTATGAACTACTCATAATGGGAGCACACAAAGTTCAAGTTCAAAAACTTGAACTTGAACCACCCATTGTGGGTGCTCTCATTGGCGGAAAGTATCCAGTAAGACATAAACCCCAATCAAAAAGGTTTCCATTTCCGTGGTTCACAAAAATCCCCAAATTGAATCTGAAAAACCCTAACCCATCCGTCACAATCCATTGTCGAATTGAAGGTGAGAGAGGAGCTTCCATTGAAAATTTCTCAGGTCACCAGCTTATTGGAGTGCTATTGTGGAAGGACTCAGTTATTCGTACATCCAGGACCAACGACAATCCCCGGCGGAGGTTTCAGTTGTACAGACGTGCAGTTATAACATGAGATCATATTCCATGGTAACTGTTTACTAGAACCACCAAATCTGAAGAATCCTGGTTCAAACCTTTTATTCAAGGAAATCAGGGTTTGGTCATCATTGAGGTTCTGGTTTGGTGTTAAGGTGTCTCCTCCAATGGCAGTTTGAAGGGTTGCAGATATTAACAGGTAACTAAAAAGTAAAAACATATCATTAGAAAAATGTCCTATTTATAGAATAAAATTATGTTCTTGTCTATATTGGATGCTCGTTGATGTGTAGAGTTTCTCGAAGGCCTTTCTAGATAGGTGATAGATTATGAGAACTTGATGTTGATATGGTTGAATTATGAGTCCCCACTTTTGATTTGTAGCCTCTTGAGCTACTAAGACAAATGCAAAACTTGCTAATTTCATAAGTAATCAAGTCAGAGGAGATTTTTCTTCGAAAATGGAAACTTAGACTTTAGATAATCTTGCTATCTATTTGATTTTTTTAAATTTGGTATACCTTGTCTTGTTATTATGTACTTTCTAGTGTTGATAACGTGGGAGGGTTTATGGTCAAGGCAGTTGAATTTTTTTTGTTAAGCTGCAGAGTACCTGAACGGTTAGATGGTCGATGTTGACAATCATCCTTTAGTGAAATGGTCGCCCTGCCTGCTGAAATGTTTGTAGCCCACAGAAGAAAGAAAATAATTGGACTGAAAATTTAAATGCCATTATAAAATCTCAATCATATGAGGACAGAAGGATAGGTATTGTATAGATATAGGCCCAAAGTTAAAACACCATGTCCTAAACAAAATTCAATTTACATGACTGACTTGAAAGAGCACTGAAGGCAAAAAGTTAATAAAGTGAGCAGAAGTCACATTTGATTGAATTTTTTCTAAAACTATTCCTACCGGTATGATGATTCAAGGGGAAAGCATATCTACATACTCTTCTGGTTCAACTGTTTAACCCAAAAAAAAACAAAAAAATTAAAAAAGAAAAAAGAATAAAGAATAGACAGAAATTGTTGGATTCAAGATACATATATGTATATGTATATGTATGTTGTTAAATGATCCGGGTTATTCTTTCAATTGCTATCGTCCATCTAGCATGGTAACAGTAACTTGGTTGACGGTGCATGATTCATCTTGCTTGCTTGAAGATGACTCGGTTTCAACAGGGCGCCTTCCCAGGCAATATCCTGGATTCTTAGGCTGCGGCATTGATACAAAATCGCTGCTTAACATCAAGACTACAGTTGACATATTCGGTCTATCTTCTGCATGTTCTTGAACACACAAAAGGCCAACTTGTATGCATCTCATTACTTCACTTGCCGAATATGATTCACCTGCTGCTGAATCCATTAGTTCCAGTCCCCTTCCTTCTCGGTATAATTTCCAGGCCTGTACAAGAATTCCAGGTTATTTTGTTAGTCAGTTATCTACCAAGAAAGCAGTACTTAAGAGCATCTCCAAGAGAGCATCTTCAATTTGAAGAAAAAACTTGCACGAGCACTGCGCCAAAGCCTATGCCATTTTGAAAATATGAATATTGTTGCGCCAGAAATGGCGTCACTGTAGCTGCGCTATTTTTTTTCTCTTTTTTGTTTTTAAGTTAATGATTCTAAAGTATTAAATATGCACTAAATGGAATATTCCTTTTTAGTGCAAAATTTATTGCAAACTATTGGAGATGAAGCGCGCAGATCCTACACTAAAATAGTGCAGAATCTGTTCTAAAATGATGTAAATTGCTGGAGATGGTCTTAGCATATATTGCTGGCAAGAAGAACATTTGACCGTAGCTCATACTTACATATGCAAGAAGATTGAGCTGGTTATTTGTTTGATAGAATCCCCTGTTTTTTGTCCCGCTCACTATCTCTAACACTAGAACTCCGAAACTGAAAACGTCAGATTTTACTGAGAAGAGGCCATCCATTGCATATTCAGGGGACATGTAACCACTGGAAAAGATGATGGATTAAGTGAAAATCAGTAATAATTGAATCTCTATGTTAAATTTGTCTGATGGTGCTTACTATGTTCCAACAACTCTTTTGGTGGTTGCTTCTGTCTGGTCTCCTCCAAATATTCTTGCCATGCCGAAATCTGATATTTTCGGGTTCATTTCTTTATCCAGGAGAATGTTGCTCGCTTTGAGATCCCTGTGGATGATCCTAAATCTTGAGTCCTGGTGAAGATAGAGAAGCCCTCTCGCAGTCCCGCATATGATGTTGAACCGTGTTTTCCAGTTGAGCATTGAACTTTTTTCTTTCTCTGGAAAAGAAAGAGTGGAGACACTGAGACTAATTAAGTACCAAGATTTGCATAGAAAATGCAGGTCTATAACTGCTAATAGTTTGAGGATTAATTATAAGATATACCCTTGAGGTTCAGTCTATTTACCAAAAAAAAAAAAAAAAAAACTACCTTTCAGAATTACAAATACTCCTTGAAATTAGTGTCTATTTTACAAATTGTACCCTAGGAGGATATTTGTTATGTAAATACAAAGCTCAACCTCAAGGGTTGGTTGTATTACCATATAAGGGTATTTGTAATTTTGAAAGATAACTGAATTTTTTTTTTTGTAAGCTAACCCTTATTGGTAGTTTTTGTAATTTACCCATAGTTTGAGAAAGGGGACTTACTGAACAGAATAGAATCCAGGCTTTTATTTTCCATATACTCATATATCAACATTTTCTCCTCCATTTCAATGCAGCAGCCGAGAAGACGAACAAGATTTCGGTGTTGGAGTCTTGCAATAAGCTTCACTTCATTCTTGAACTCATCGATGCCCTGGCCAGAAGTTTTCGACAGCCGTTTCACTGCTATTTCTTGGCCTTCCACCAGCACACCCTGATGCAAAAATAAATAAGAGCAAGTCTCTTGTGAGACGGTCTCACGGATCTAAATCCGTGAGACGGATCTCCTAAGGGCTCCGTCTTGAGAACATGAACCATGAAAATAAATTTAAAAATAATAATGAACCATGAAGAAATAAAAATAAACCCTAAAAACATGAACCATGAATAATAAACTCGAAAAACAAAAATAAACATAAAAATAAAAAATAAACCCTAAAAAAAACTAAAAATCCTAAAAACCCAAATCAATTAAAAATAAACCCAAGAAACAAAATAAACCCTAAAAAAACAAATATAAACCCTAAAAAAAATAAAATCTGAAAAAAAAAAACTTTAAAACTTTGTGTAAGGGCTCCGTCTCACGCAAATTTTTGCCGATAAATAATTAATTCAATCCAATAATTTCTCAATAACGATAGTTTCTATTCACACTCACATTGTCTTATGTTTAAATTTACCTTGTAAACACTGCCAAAACCACCTTGACCTATCTTATTTGCATCAGAGAATTTGTCTGTGGCAATTATTAAAGTACTAATGTCGATTAGTGGTAAATCAAGCTCTTCTGCTGCATTTTCACTCGTGTGGTCTCTTTTGCTTGGGATAGTTGGTGTGTTTAATAGAAGGTCTCGGCTTCTTTCACTTGGACCTGCATAATTTGATGGCAAAAATTATATATTAAAGGATTAATTACAAAAAGTATCCTTGAGGTTTGACCTAATTACAAAAAAACCCAGCTATGTTTTGAAATTACAAAAAAATACCCCTGAGGTTTTGTTTTGTCTAACATTTAACCCTTTATAAGCAAAAAAATTTCAAAATCCCCCTTCATATTTATAAAATCATTGCAGTATACCCTTTAATTTTAACACTGAATCAAACCTCAGAGGTACATTTTGTAATTTTGAAAGTTTCTTGGGTTTTTTTTGTAATTAGGTCAAACCTCAGGGGTACTTTTTGAAATTATCCCTATATTAAATGGACATATGTCATGTTAGAGTATTACATTATATGAATTAGACATGTACTTTACCTCTGTGCTCAATAATATTTTCTTGTGCATTTTTTGGTTTCCCTTTCTTCCAAACAAAGAAAATGGCCAACCCCACCAGCAAAATCCCAGCAATTATTCCAGCAACCATGATAATTTGCTTTGTCTTGTTTGAATCATTTCCAGATCCTACGGCTCCTGCTGGATCTGAAAACAGAAACATATAATTTAAAATTTTAATCAGAATAGTTCCTGATCCTTTTTAACATTTTATCTTTGTGCGTTCTTGTCAGATCATATTTTATGTTCACTTCTTGAAAGTGATTTTAATGATTTTTTTACCATCAATTGTTCTTACTACTGATTTAAACAGTAATTGATATGTATGCTATATGAATGCAATGTGTTGTGTTGAAACATAGATGAAATAGAAATGAATATTAACATGAGAAATGATTATTTTATGTCTAGTGGTGTCTGTCATGAGAATATTTGAGCATCACAACAAAGCTTTATTGTGAACAATCAACATTATTCAATTTCATTAATAAACCAGCTATATTTTGTTTGGGAATCCATTCTAAAAATTTCTGGCCATAGGGTAATTTTTTCCCTTCACCAGTTCATTGGAAAAATATATTATTAAAATTAATTAAAAATACTAAACAGATGTTAAAAAATGAAAAGTAGAGACGGTTTCAAAAAAAATAAAAAAAAATAGACATTGAATTTTTTTGGGTTAAAAAGTTCAAGATGAAAAATCTTTCGGCAGGTCTCTTGTGAGACGGTGTGAGACCGTGAGACGGTGATACTTTTAGTGTATAAAGTGATACTTATCCAAATATACTTACACTAAAATTAATGTATTTAGACAAGTATTACTTTTTACACTAATAGTATCATTGTCTTACGGTTTCACAACTTCTCACACAAGTTTTGGCGAAAATCTTTTGAGGGTAAAAAAAGTTCTTAAAATTTGCCATCGGGTTTTGGTGGGGCCCAGGAATCGACGGTCCTAGGAGGCGATTTTCTCTGTCTGGCCCATCTAAGGCCTACAAAGTCGATAAGGTCGGCTGTTAGGCGTTGTTGTTTGGAACTGAACATTTCAATGTTGGGCCCATTTGCCGGCCTTAGGATTCCGACTTTCGGCTAAGATTTATGAACCCGTTTTTATATTATTGCCTTTACTTGCAACGTAACATTTGTAGGGATTTCTTTTTTTTTTTTTCCTGAAAGCACCATTTATACGGATTTTCAACCTTCATGATTAGATCACAGTTATCAAATATTGTAATATATTTCTTTAAAAAATATTGTAATATCTTTTTTCTTGTACCCGTTCAAAAATTATAATCCTTATTTAACTCGACACTGACTCAACTATAAATAAAAAGTTGAAAATATAAAATTTTTAGTTATGTACGCTTCTATCTTTTAGAATAGTCATTCAAAATTAATAATACTACACGTTCTTTAAAAAATTAAAAAATACTATGGAACTAAACTTTACTCTAAAAATGGGGATACCTTTTATTTTCTATCTTTGCTTGTGTTACTGAAGATATAAAAACATATACGTATGGGTAGGTACTAGGCAATTAACATTAACATTGATTATGTCACGGTACTATGAGAAGAAAAGGCATAACAGCGATTAATAAATAGCGATACAAGTGATGAACAAAATTATGCATAAAATTTGTAATGTATAAAAGCTCATTTCTAATGTATGAAATTCGTAATGTATAAAATTTATTTGATTTTTGAAAATTATGCATTAATTTGTTGACCCATTTACAGTCTAGAAAATCATAAATGTTTTAATGTATAAAAGCTAATCTATAACAGTATTATATGCAATTGAAAATGGCAAAAACTTCAGAGGCATCTGCCTAGGCGATTGTTCATGAGACGGATCATACATGTAACTTAAATTCCAACCCGAACCAAAAAGACCCATATTTTTTTGTGATTTGTAAGATCTGTCTCATGAATTTAAGTCCATAAGACCGTCTCATATAAGACCAACTCATTGAAAATACCTTAAATTGGCATCACAATATGATATCAAATTTAGAATTATTGATTAATTTTTCCTTCAAAAAGTTTGTGTGGTGTTTTGGAATTTATGTCTTCCCCCGCCATAAGGACATGTCTATTAACTTGAATATTTTTTAAAAAAAATAGAAGTTTTGTTTCTCAAGAAGATAAGTAGATATGAAAGTTAGGTTAACTACTATTTCAATTTGTGGCCGACAAACAAAAATTATTCCAAATTATTAGATTTAAGACTTGTACTATTTGAACTCAAATTAACAAATGTTTATGTACCTAACAAATTTGATCTCCAAAGCCCAAAGACATTTTTTTTTATTTGTCATCTCCATTCTCTTCTGAAATACATTCGATAAATAATTGAAATAATATCAAGATCGGGGCTGCCCAGTTGACTTAGTCCGTTATTATTTGTTCTGTTTAATTTAGAATAATGAAATTCTAGTTTATGCTTCTCACGACCTATGGCCCTGGCAAGATCACTTCTGAGTTCTGACAAATATATCTTGCCAAAAAACACGCTTTAGAATTTCAATAATACTTTTTCTACCAACTACGCACCTACTAGTCCTGATGATTTTGATGTTCATTTAAGTCCATCCACTACCGGATGAATTTATAATTCAACAAAGGTGTCCCCTATTTCCTGCACCGGTAATTGACACGTGTAAAATAAATTATCCTATTAATTTTGTATCGTAAAGTAAGTCTACATTCAGAATTTTTAATATAGTGGTTTTTATACACGTGACAATCATCCGTGCAGTGGAATATGAGATGAAACACTTTTTTGAACAGAAAATCCCACACGTACAACTATAGTTGTTTAGCTGGAATATGTTTTAGTTTCATGCAGGTGACTTCAGAGAATTACCGAAACCAAATAATCAACAGAATATAATTAAACTAGAGCCGACCTTAGGCTAGGGTTGGACTGGGGTCAATTGAAAAAATTGGTTTGGGCCAAAATTTCGTTGGACAACATTTCATATGTATTTTTTATCAGACTATTTGGGTTTTTCGAGCTTCGGCCCATTTGGATCAGGTCAAAGTAGGTTTGGTCCCTTTCGAACCGCTAATAATGAAGTTCATCTCAACCCTATATGCGTGCTGACTGGGCTGGCCCATCAAGCTAGTCGAATTTTGACGATTCTAGACGAAACTATAGGTTCAGATTTTCTATTTCATTTCCTATTTCACTTGCTTAAAAAACGAATGGCATGTGTATACACAACTAAACAACCAACAACATATGTTTATCATATACACATGTCATTCATTTAAACAAGTGCAATAAGTAGTGAAATAGGGATAGTGTAATAATATGTCTGATGCCATATTTAGAGTTATCAAAACTAGCACGACCCAGTGATAAGACCAGACTGGGCTATGATATTTTAATCACGAAAAGAGCCGGGTTTATTTGGCCCAATCCATTAGACACGAAATCTTGGGTCGACCCGGTCAGCTTGACATTTCATGTGAATTTTCATGGGCTAAACCATTCTGGGGTCTCCAAAATGATGATTCAATAGAATTTGACCTTATTCGGCTAGGCCCAATTTTCTTTGTGGCCCGATATGCTAGCATTGGCCCAGTCCGACCCATTTGAGAACTCTAGCCATATTACACAAGCGGTAAAAAGTAAATCAATAAAATTTTACGTACCTAAATCAGCAGCGGGGACCCGAAAATAGAAACTCTGTCCGCCTTCAGCCACCGCGTACTGCCTCATATCGTATAAATCCTCCGCCCAAATAACACAGCCGGAACCACCGGCGGTAATATTCGCGTTAGAATAACCCCGACAGGAGAAATTTCTCAGGCACAATTCTCGACACTGATCCAAATTCATTTGCGTGTCCACAAACGCCGTCACACTCTCCGGCAACTTCACGTTTTTCATATGCAAAAACCCGTCAGTTTCGCAGTCCAAATCACTGACCCGAAAACACCCATCCGACCCGTCACGCAAATTCCACGCCTGTAAATTATTCGGCTCGAAACCTTTCATGCACTTGCAAACAGGGGAAGCATTCGTATCACAAATTCCGTAAACCCCACACTCTCTGTAATCGTCGCATTGATCTTTCGGAGCGTACCAGAATAAATTCCAGATTTTACTCGTCGGAATCCAGGTAAATCGTTGGAGATCGCCGCCGTGCTTCACAACCAATCTCGAATAAACCGATTTATTGTTCAAATTAAAGGAATAATAGACCTCATCCGGTTTCGTCACGAAAATAAAGGAGAAAAGTGGACTCGGTTTCATTTCCGGCACGCCGCTAAATCTCAGCCCGTTCCACGGCCCGCTTCGATAATCTATTACCTGTTTGTTCATCAAGTAAATTTCGGGAAATCCGTTGATGTTGAGCTTGAAACTGTAGTCTCCGGTGGATGGATCATCGGCGCTTTTCCAGGACGTTATAAATCGGTGTAGCCCTGTTTTCGAGTCCCAACCCAATTTCATCCCCGGCAACATCGTGTCCGTCGGATAATCGAAGCTTTGCCACAGATAGTTCTCAGGGGTGTTTTCGTCATTTTCTCGGCGGAGAAAGAAATTTCCATTGTCTAATAACTCTGCGACAGTGTTTTCCGCCTCCCCGGAGTGGTTCGTTGACCACACCGATTTTCCTGCTTCGTCTAGAATTACTAAATTGCCATCACCGGCGTTGATTTGCAAAATTCCTGATGAATTTCTGAGAGGCGAATCTCTGTTAGCAATCCAAACGACCGTTTTTTCTTCGATGTTCTTGTACCAGATTCCAATGTACCAGTTGTTATTTGATTGGCCGGCCGGGAAGAAGCCGAGCTCGAACTCTCCGGCGGCGGAGACTAGGGTTTGATCTCCGGTGAGAAATTGGGTGGGAGTGATGAGATCAATTGAGACGGTGAACACAGAAAAGAGAGTGAAAGTAATGAAGAAACCGAAAAAGAGATGGTGGTGGTGCTTTAGCATTTTTCAGGCAGAGTTGTCTTCTTTATTTTGGTGGCTAACATTCATTGGTGGTGGGTAATGGGTTGGTTTAATCAAGACAATGGATTTTATTTTATTTTTTTGGATGAAAAGAAGGGCAAACTCCAGTTAAAACTCTGTAGGGAATTGGGATGGCAAATTGTGTCATATTTGTGTTACATTATCTATTTTATTTGATTGTAAATATAATAATAAGTATAATTTTAATTTAATTTATAATTTTATGTTCGTGTCGTATTTTATAGTGTAATTTGTCTATGCTTAAAAGACCTGATCGTGCATTTGTCAGCACAGTGTATATATAATTTTTTGATGCTTCAATTGTTCTTGTTTGGCATTTGGCAATGGTTATTGCAAATTTGAAAACCAAATTTTTTACTCTTACTTTTTTGTTTTTCAAATATAATTTGTTACGTCTCCACCAATTTTAAATAACTACTTTTAAAAACAAAAATATTAATCGCGGATTAACTTCCATTAAAAAATACATGTTCAAATAAATAAATAAAGTATAGAACGAGTAGAGTATATAATTCGGAGACATGGACACATTTGTCAAAGTAGAAAGTGAAAGGCATAAAACATTGATTTTGACAATATTTGTGTTCTTATATCTCATTCTATGCTTACTTTCTGATTTCATACGATAAGATTTACATTTTTGTTAGAAGGGCAGGCATCTCTGTGGAGACTTTTATTAGGTTTCGAAATAAGTTAACTTATTCCTTTTTGAAGAAATTATATTTGTATTAATTAATATGAAATAATCAAGATACATCCTAATGAAATTGTAAGAATGGTTAAGTCCACATTTTGAACTCCATAAGTCATGTGTTCGAATTTCAGCAACAGCGAAATTGATGTGATTTTATTTCCTTTTCTACCTCTTAACTTTTTTTAGTATTTATTTTGCAAAACAAATACAAAGTTCAATTAAATTGTTGTTTTTTTTTTCCTTTTCTACCTTTTAATTTTTGTTAGTTTTTATTTTTTATTTTGTAAAATTAAAAAAAGTTAAGTGAATTTATGTTATATCCGAATGAGTACATGATCTAACTTTGCAAAAAAAAAGGGTAAATCTCACTTTACCCCCTATACTCTCATTGAATATCACTTAACCCTCTTATACTTTCAATTGTATCACTTTACCCCCTTGTACTACCAATTTGTATCACTTTACCCTCTTATACAATTAAAATATCATTTAATCCTCCAGTTCATTTATTAAATGACATAATTATCTCTACCATTATTTTAATTTAACCATGCATCAAATACATATATATATATATATATATTTTGGAGAACTTATTTGCTATTATTAAAATTAATATAGTTCCTAGCTATTAAATAACTATATTGTAGGTTATTTATGCAAACTAATATATTCATATATTTTTTTAATAATAAATCTAAAAATTATGTATTATATAGTAAAATAATATTTTGTATTCAAAATATTAAACACTAAAATGACTATTTTTTCTATTTAACATAGTTTTTATTTATGATTATTGAATCAATTATTTAAAAATTACTAATAATATTTCACACATTTAATAAATTTGTATATATATTATATAATTTTAAGGTTATGATGAATAATAAATTAAAAGTATAAATGTATTAGCTAATAGAAATAGTCTATTATATATTAATTTAATAGGGACTATATTAAAGTTAAATACTTAGCAACTAAATATAAAATATAGTAGATTTAATATTAAGTGATAATTAATCAAGTTGTGAAAATTAATTTATCAAATAAATACAAGTTTATTAATATTAAATAATTTTAAAATAATTTTGTTATTTTAATAAAACTAATAGGTAAGGATAAAATGGTCTTTTTTTTTGAGTATATGAGCATAAAATAATATTTTAAAAGGATAAGGGGGTAAAATGATACTAATTAAGATATAAGAGGGTAAGTGATACAATTGAGAGTACAAGGGGGTAAAGTGATAATCAAGTAGAGTATAAAAGGGCAAAGCGAGATTTACCCCAAAAAAAATCACATTAACTTTGCATTGTCTTTTATTTCAATTAAGAGTAAATTTTTGGAAAATTTTGATTATGTAAAATTGATTGATGACTTTGCACATGTAAATGCAAGAAGATCAAATTTTCATAGCTAATTCATTTATAGTTTTTTTTGTTTTTCTCTATGGTAAACTATATTGAACGATCTTTTTTCTAACTTTTATTTAATAAGACCAAAAATGTTAAAGTTGCAATATAATTTTTTTTGTTACATATATATTATAGGTTAAATAAATGAAATTATATTTGAAAAAATAATTTGTGTTAAATTTATTTTTTTATTAAACACAAGGGGTCCTTTTTTAATTTTTTGCTGCAGACCCCTCGAAACCTCGGATCGGCTCTGTATTGAACCAAATGGAAGCCCCCAAATAAACTCCCACTTTCCATACAATGAAAGAAGGATGGTAAACAAATATCTAAATAAAATAGATAAAATAGATTATAGAGCATCACAACAAACTCAGTGAGAGTGATTCTTGGTTGGATAAGCGACTGTTTGCACTTCCAAACAAGGTTTGAATATCCACACCAGACTTCTTTCTAATCTGCAGATTTTTCTAGAAACTGATGAAGAATTTTGAATGAGACCATAAGAGAATAAATCTATTAGTGTTTGAATTGATCCAAAAACACACAAGAAAAAAAATACAACAACGAATAGACAAAACGAAAAATGAAACCAATTCATACAGAGGGGAGAAACTTATTCCCACAAAGAGAAGAAAATGATTCCCACCGAGGGGAGAAATTCAAAAACCCATGGACAAAGAAAAAGGAAAAAAAAAAAAGAAATCACTTTTCCCTCCTCCCATAGTGGAAATAGAGGGAGAACGGATTACTTTTGCAGAGTGCAAGAAGAGGAGATAGTGGACGACTAAGGTTAAATAAGTTAGCTTATTTGATATTTTGAAATGAACTTAATTTAATTAGTAAAGAAAAATGTGTAAAATTTATTCAATTCTGTTGATAAATGTGGCCCATTGTTTTATTAACCTCGCCCAAAATTGCAGCCCAATACCCAAAGCCACCAGCCCAAACCATTTAGCCCATGTGTGGACTCGGGTCTGTGAGTCAGGCTGCAGGATCCGAATTTATTATCCGCGGACCTTTGGGCTTGATATGGTCTGTTGATCTCTGTTTAATCTGGGTCATTGATCTGTGCCTATATAAGTGTACTTTCCTGAAACCCTAATTCATTATCTCATCTGTTCTTTCTCTCTCATCTCTCAAACTCTCTCGATTCTTCTCTTGCTTTGTGCTATTCTCTCTCTCTCTCTCTCTCTCTCTCTCTCTCTCTCTCTAAAACTCCAGTCTCTTGCTGGATTAATTTGGGGTTCTCTGTGTGTGAGAGGTGAGATCTTTGTATTTGCTGTCCTGTTCACCAACTTTGTGTACAAGATCCTTCTTCTGAGTGGATTAGGGTTTTGGGTGGTTCGATTCAGATCCGGGGTTCCTAGGATTTTCTGGGTTTGAGAATGTGAGGTTTAAGTATTGTGGCGAGGCTTTTGTGGGTTCTTCCTTGGTTCTCTGGGTTGTGATTCATGGTGACAGTTCTTTCTAGGGTTTACCAGTCCCTGAGCCGAATCTTTCTATATTCGGATCTTAGGGTTGTATCCCTTTACAGTTGTGTTATATTTTACTTGTAACTGTAAATTTCATTCTTTGTACTTTACTTTCTTGCAAGTGTTTAGAGTACAGTTTTGTATTAATAGGCTTTGATTGAGTCTGTAATTTGTTCCTTCGGTACTATGTGTATCGATCTATTGAGGCAGATAGATACCCAACAGTGGTATCAGAGCACCTATATGCCTCGTGGTGGGTTGGTGCTTCTGGTTCTTGAGCTTCTTGGTGATTTGTTGGCTACCTGGTGTATTTGGTTGTGGTGAGAACCCAGGACAGGCACCTGGTTGTAAGATTCTCTATTCTTTTTCTCTCTATCTTTACTTTCAAAGACTTAGTCAGTGGAAACCCTAAGCATAAGCCTCTTGACCATTTGCCTTGAGTGCGGTGGAATCGGTGCGAAGGGGATCCACCTTGTTTTAAATTCTTTATGTTGATTTTGGTTTCTTGGACTCTGTGTGGTCTGTGTGCCTTTCTTGCTTACCTTGCTTTGTCTTTGGACTCTGTGTGGTCCACCTACCCTGCTTTTCACATTCTATTTGATAATTGTGATACTGTTTTTGTGATGTATTCTTGTGATATCCTCTGTGACTTTATCTCGTGAATATGGCTGGTGCATTTGGTTATCATATGGAACCCTTTAATGGGAAAAATGATTTTTCTATTTGGCAACAAAAAATGAAGGGGATTTTAATTCAGCAGAAATATTTTAAAGCTATTGATCAAAAGTATTTTGATAAAGATACTGCTCAAATAAAATCTGGACTTGATGAATTTGCTTACTCATCCATTATCCTTAATCTCTCTGATGTTGTTTTGAGAAAAGTTGGCAAGTTAACTTCTGCCAAGGCTCTTTGGGATAAATTGCAAGAACTTTACACTGAAACTTCCCTACCCTCAAAACTCTTTCTACTGGAAAAGTTATTTAGATTCAAACTTGATTTGACTAAGGCTATGGATGAGAACTTGGATGTTTTTACAAAATTGATACAAGATATCAAACTTACTGGTGATAAAAACATTGATGATTATACCCCTATTGTGTTGCTAAATGCTATTCCTGATTCATATGCTGATGTGAAATCTGCCATTAAGTATGGTAGAGACTCTATTACCCTTGATACTGCGATTAATGGCCTTAAGAGTAAGGAATTAGATCTGAAAATATCTAAGGGAAATGAACAGGGGTCAGGGAAGGTTATGCATGTCAGGGGTAGACCTCAGAATAGAAGACATGGGAATAACAATAACAGAAACTCTGGTAGAAAGAGAAGTAAAAGCAGAGGGAGGTCCAGTTCTAGACCTAAGAACAATAGGAAGTGTTATAACTGTGGTGAACATGGCCATTACATAAAAGAATGTACTAAACCCAGGAATAACCAGAACAATAATCAAAACAATAATCAGAATAACAAGAACCAAGCCAATGATTCTGTGAACTTGACAATTGGAAATGATCATGTGGGTGATGTGTTTATGGTGCATGAGTTGCATGATTCTGTGAATGATGTGCCTTCAAATTCTTTCAGTGAAAATGATTGGCTTATTGATTCTGCTTGCACATTTCACATGACACCATTTAAACATTTGTTTGCCTTTTATGCTTCTGTGCAAAATGGATCATTTCCATGGCTAATGATAAGAAATGTCAAGTGATTGGTGTTGTACTTGTGTGTGTTTGAAACTTGATTCTGGTTTTATTTTGACTCACGAATGATGTAAGGCATGTTCTGATCTATCTAATAACTTGATCTCTGTCTTTATGCTTGAGCATGATGGTTATGAGGGAAGATGGGGTAAGGGTTTGATGAAAATCATGTAAGGTTCCCTTATTATTGCTAAAGCTGAAAAGAAAAGGAATTTGTATGTTTGCTATGCTGAGTCTGTTCCTTGCATGCAAAATTCTGTGAACAATGCGAACTATGTGACCAATGTGAACTCTGTGAAT
The DNA here is from genome assembly GCA_016081115.2 of Rehmannia glutinosa. Classification (NCBI taxonomy): domain Eukaryota; kingdom Viridiplantae; phylum Streptophyta; class Magnoliopsida; order Lamiales; family Orobanchaceae; genus Rehmannia; species Rehmannia glutinosa. The sequence continues at coordinate 69,949,877 of CM071933.1, forward strand.
GACAAAACTGAACTTTGGCATAAAAGGTTTGGTCATATTAGTTCTAAAGGTCTTGAATTATTGCATAAAGAAGGATGTTTTGGTAATGACAAACTTACTTGTGTGCTCTTCTGTGACTCATGTGTTTATGGTAAACAACAAAGAGTTAGCTTCCCTACTTCCTCTTATCCAAAACAATCTACATGTACTGATATACTTGAATACTTACATGCTGATGTTTGGGGCCCTGCCAATGTTCCTACCAATGGTGGGAATAGGTATTTTCTATCTGTGATTGATGATTTTTCAAGAAAAGTGTTTGTATTTCTTATGGAAAACAAGTCTGATGTTTTTGAAAAACTTCAAAATTGGAAAACCTTGATAGAAAATCAAACTGGGAAAAAGATTAAGTATTTGAGAACTGACAATGGGTTGGAATTTCAGAACCAACTCATTGATCAATCGTGTGTTGAATTAGGCATTGTAAGACACAAGTCATGCTTACACCCTCAAAGCAAAATGGGGTTCTTTGAGAGGATGAATAGAACTCTTTTGGAAAGGGTGAGAAGTATGTTAAGTACATCTGGACTTTCCAAAAAGTTCTGGGGTGAAACTGTTCACACAGCTGCTTATGTGATTAACAGATCACCATCTGTACCTTTGAAAGGGAAATACCCCGAACAAGTTTGGTCTGGTAAACCTGTGGACTTTTCAAATTTAAAATATTTTGGTACATTGGCTTTTTGTCCACCAAAAGGTTGACAAAGGCAAAAATGTCTTTTTCGTCCTCTAAGTAGACCGACTCGGAGAATTGGTCCCCAATTAACTTGATTTTGACATTTAGACCTTTATCTCTCCACTTTTCGGACATTTGGTCCTGTAACCTGCTATAGCCGTGCTTGATGGCAGAATCTTTGAGTTGGCATTTTTTAACAAAAAAAAACATTTTTGTTATTAATAAATACTTACATGTATTTGGTTGGACTTTTTTGGAGGGAAAACTTGTTGTTTATTGCAAAATGGAGGGAAACTTGTGGTTTTTTCCCTCTTTTATACTAAATGTAGCTTAATTATTTTCGAAAATAATAAATTATTTATAGAAAAGCTATTTATCATAAATATTAAATATCTTTAATTTTCAAAATTTCTATTTTAATTTTAATCAATTTTAATATTATATTTAAAATTTAAACACTCAAAAACTAAATAAATTAAAAATAATCTAAAAAGATAAATAAAAATTTGAAAAAAAAATATTTAGTTTGAAAAAAAAATTAAATAACTATATTTTCGAAAAAAAATATAAGTTATTTTTTTTGAAAAAATAATTTGGTTATGATTTAAAAAATAATACCAAATTATTCTACAAAAAAATTAAATTATATTTAGTTATAAATATAATTTTTAGCATTATTTCCCGCAACTTTTATAATAATTCAGTATTCCGAAATTATCAAGTTATTAAAAATTAGGCAAAACTGAACATAGTTTCGAAAAACTATATTAATAACTTGATAATGTCAAAAAAACTGAATTATTTATAAAAGTTGGAAAAAATAATGTTAAAAATATATTTATAACTAAATATAATTTAAATTATTTTTGAAAATAATACATTATTTGTATATTAATTTGGTATTATTGTTTTAAATATTAACCAAATTATTTTTTTGAAAAAAATAACTTATATTATTTTTTTCGAAAATATAATTATTATTTTTTTCAAAATATAGTTTTTTTCAAAATTTTAGTTATATTTTTATATTCTTTTTAATTTATTTATTTTTTGAATGTTTAAATTTTAAATATAATATTATATTGACATTATTGAAATTGATTATAAGTAAAATATAATTTTTGAACATTAAAGATATTTAAAAATTTAATATTTATATTAACTAGCTTTTTCGGACCCTTGGTCTTGTCAGAGCCTACCGTACTCGGCTATTCTATCTGTCTGTGTCTATAAATAATTCAAGTTACATTTAGTTAAAAATATAATTTTTAACATTATTTTTCAACTTTTATAAATAATTAAGTTTTTTTTTAAATTATCAAATTATTAAAATTTTAAATTATTTTGTTTTATTTATACATTAAATAATTTTTTATATTTAAATATAATTTTTACATACTTATTTTCCTTAATTCTCACCCTCTACAATTATAATGCCACATATGATGCCTAGTCAACAAAAAAAATGAATTAAATAATAAGTTTTTTGTTTTTAAATTCCACATCAGCACAACAGGTAACATTTACCTGCTATAGCAGGTCACATGACCAAATGTCCGAAAAGTGGAAATATAAAGGTCTAAATGTCAAAATCAAGATAATTGGGGACCAATTCTCTGAGTCGGTCCACTTAGAGGACGAAAAAAACTTTTTTGCCGGTTGACAAACTTGATCCAAGATCTTTAAAATGTGTGTTTTTTTGGATACCCTAATGGGGTTAAAGGGTACAGATTGTGGTCCAAATCTGAAAATGGTTATATAGTGTTAATAAGTAGGGATGTGGTTTTTAATGAAAATGAGTTTCACTGCCTTGATGTTTCTAAAATGGTTTCTGAAACTCAAAACCCCACTACTGCTAATAAGGTGGAGCTTTCTAATGTGCCTTCAATCTCTGTGAATGATAATTCTGATATGATTGATGATGAGCATGGTCCTGTGAATGCTAATGATGTGCACAATAATATTGAGAATGACAATGCCGATTTGAATGATAATGTGCATGATGAATTTCCTCTTGTTGACACTGATCTGAATCATGAGCATGCTGAAAATGATAACTTGAATGACTATGTGTTAACTAGAGATAGAACTAGAAGGAAAATTAGAATTCCTAACAAGTTTGCTGATTTTCATTTAACTTATGTGTTCTCTCGTGTTTGAATCAATTGAGAATTCTAAGCTAAAACCTACTACGATCTTTGTAAACTCTGTGAAACTCGTGAAATGGCTAAGTCTTTATGCAAGATGAGATGACCTCTTTGTATGTTAATAACACCGAGAACTTGTCCCAAAACCTGTTAATTGTTCTATTGCTGATTGTAAATGGTTGTTTAAAGTTAAACAAGAAAATGAAGGTGTTAGATACAAAGTTAGATTAGTTGCAAAAGGTTTTACTCAGAAAGAAGGCATTGATTACAGTGAGAGTTTTGCACCTATTGTGAAGTTTGTAACTGTGAGAATTATGCTAGCTTTAGTGGCTCAGTTTGACTGAGAACTAAAGCAACTTGATGTTAAAACTGCTTTTTTACATGGTGACTTGGAAGAACAATTTTTTATGAAACAACCTGAGAGTTTTGAGCATAAAACCAAACCTAATCATGTGTGCTTATTGAAAAAATCTTTGTATGGATTAAAACAATCACCTAGACAGTGGAATAAGAAATTTGACCAGTGCATGCTTGATTTGAAATTCTGTAGAAGCCAATTTGATCATTGTCTGTATTTGAAACTTGATGCTAAGTCCCCTGTTTTCTTACTGATCTATGTTGATGATATGCTTTTGACTGGTCCATGCATTAAGATTATTGACTATGTGGGAAATTGCTTAAGTGCTAAATTTGACATGAAATTCTTAGGTGATGCTAAGAAAATACTTGGTATGAATATTGATAGGGATAGAAATAACTCTGTGATCTATCTTCATCAGTCTTTATATGTTGAAAAGGTTTTACAAAAGTTTTCTATGAGTGATGCAAAATCTGTGAATGTCCTTATTAATTCTCATTTTGTGTTAAGTAGGGATCAGTCCCATAAAACTGATCCTGAAATTCTTTCTATGCAAAACATTCCCTATGATAATGCCATTGGATCTGTTATGTACTTAATGGTCAGTACTAGACCAGACATTGCTTATGCTGTTTCTTGCCTTAGTAGATTTATGTCTAATCTTGGTGCATTGGAATGCTTTGAAGTGGTTATTGAGATATTTGAGACATTCAATTGATTATTGCTTTAAATTTTCTAAGTATGAAAATGGTGTTGTTTTAAAAGGATATGTGGATTCCAACTATGCAAATGATAAAGATAACAGAAAATCAATAACCTCTTATGTTTTCACTCTGTGTGGTTCTTGTATTAGTTGGAAATCCCAGTTACAACATATTGTGGCTCTGTCTACTACAGAATCAGAATATGTGGTTGTAATTGAAACTTTAAAAGAAGCCTTATGGCTAAAAGGTCTTGTTTCTGAAATTGGTTTTCTAAAACAAAAGGTTGTTGTATTTTTTGACTCTCAATCTGGTATTCAGCTTTGTAAGAATCCAGTTTTTGATGACAGAACAAAACATATTGATGTTAGGTTTCATTTTATAAGGGATATTGTTTCAAAAGGCCTTATCTGTCTTGAAAAAGTGGCATCTGAATACAGTCCAGCTGATATGGGTACTAAGTGTCTACTACTATCAAAGTTCAAAACCTGTCTAAAAATTCTAAATTTTGACACTGGTGATTAGTTACCCGGTTAGTTACCCTTTATGTTGGTTTAACAGTTACTGTGTATTTCTGTTGAATCCAAAACTATTGAATTGATATTTGCTCTGTGCTTATGTTAATTCAATGGGGGGACTTGACTTGCTGTGTGTTTGTTGAGATCCTTACTCAGTTACAGTTAGCTTGAGTGCTTCTGTAACTTAAGTCCTTTTTAGCTTAAGTGCTAGGAAGGCAATCGACAATGATGATGACTGGTATTTCCCATTAATGTCTAATTGAATCACACAATGAGCCAAGGTGGAGATTGTTGATAAATGTGGCCCATTTTTTTATTAACATGGCCCAAAATTACAGCCCAATACCCAAAGCCACCAGCCCAAACCATTTAGCCCATGTGTGGACTCGGGTCTGTGAGTCAAACTACAGGATCCGAATTTATTATCCGCGGACCTTTGGGCTTGATCTGGTCCGTTGATCTCTGTTTAATCTAAGTCGTTGATCTGTGTCTATATAAGTGTACTTTCCTGAAACCCTAATTCATTATCTCATCTGTTCTTTCTCTCTCATCTCTCAAACTCTCTCGATTCTTCTCTTGCTTTGTGTTATTCTCTCTCTCTCTCTAAAACTCCAGTCTCTTGCTGGATTGATTTGGGGTTTTCTGTGTGTGAGAGGTGAGATCTTTGTGTTTGCTGTATTGTTCACCAACTTTGTGTACAAGATCCTTCTTCTGAGTGGATTAGGGTTTTGGGTGGTTCGATTCAGATCCGGGGTTCCTAGGATTTTCTGGGTTTGAGGCTGTGAGGTTTAAGTATTGTGGGTTTTGGGTGATTCGTGGTGACAGTTCTTTCTAGGGTTTACCAGTCCCTGAGCCGAATCTTTCTATATTCGGATCTTAGGGTTGTATCCCTTTACAGTTGTGTTATATTTTACTTGTAACTGTAAATTTCATGCTTTGTACTTTACTTTCTTGCAAATGTCTAGAGTACAGTTTTGTATTAATAGGCTTTCATTGAGTCTGTAATTTGTTCCTTCGGTACTATGTGTATCGATCTATTGAGGCAGATAGATACCCAACAAATTCGAGTAAAAGCTTATTAAAATTCGAAGATTACTTAGCAAGATCTAACATAACTTTTTTAATTTGAGCTCAATGAAAATGCAAATAAGGTTGAACAATAGTGTATTCCATGGAAAAACTTAATCGGCGTAGTAACTTGTCGCCAGATCGTTTGGTCTAAGTCAAATATTCAACTATTGTTAGTTAGGACTAAACTTTCCTAGCTGAGAATCAAATACTCGTTTTATGTTTGTCAGAGAAACTTATCTAATTTATAATGCGACTCTGATTAATTAGAATTGAGGAAATTGCATTTTTAGTCCCACGAGATTTGAGGTGTTGCAATTATAGTCCCATGATTTAAAAATGGTCCCATTAGAATGGTTTTATTGCAACTTTGATCCCAACGTTAATTCCTCCGTCAATTCAACTGCCAGATCTGTCAAAATTGCCATTTTAGAGGGAAATTCCTTGGACTATTTCATTTTGGAGGGAAAAACTCCATTACAGAAAGCTTACAAGTTTCCCCCAACCTGTTGCTCCTTACTTTTGCCTTCATACCTTCCAATTTCCTCCTCCACATAAACTTCCAAATCAAAAGAACAAACACCAAAGATGAGTTCTTCATCTTCATCAATAAGTTCAACCATGTATTGTCACTATGGTAGATTTTCTCGTTTACGGACTTCATGGACAAATGAAACCCGGAAGTAGATTTCGTTGTTGTGCTAACTCTCTTACTAGTGAAGGCTGTGGGTTTTTTGATTGAGAAGACAAACCCATGTGTGCAAGATCGAAGGCTATAATTCCCGGTTTGTTGCGAAAAATTAACACATTGGAGGCCAAAATTGGTGAGCTGAAAGCAAAAGAGAAAAAAATGGCATAAGAAATCAAATTACTCAAAAGACAGAAAAAAATTTCCTGTCACCATACTTGCACTATCTTGGTTGTCCTTGGTTTGAAGTTGATATTCTAATTTCTAGGCCATGTTGCTCTGTTGCCCCTGGTTTCTGGTTTGGATGTGTTTTGGGTTTTATGCTTTGGTGTGGGACTAAATTAATAAAGACGTGTAGTTTCTTAGTATGTATTAGTTTATGTAAATGTCATGTGTTGTTTTTTTCTTAATTAATCTTGTGGTGTGGCGTAATCTCTTATGGTTATGATTATGTTAATACTCTATGTTTTTTTTTGGAAGTAAAAGTCATTCATTCAAGGAGAAAAAGTAGGTACATCCTTACAAAGAGGACCAAAGAACACCAGTAGGGAGTCTGTCCAATGACACGACTCTGGTGAATTAAGAGCCCGATGTGCAATCTTGTGAGTAAGAACATTATGCTCCATATGAATATGACGACAGATACCACAATCTAAGGAAACAAGAAGTGATAAATATTAGATAGAATAGGACCACATGGGTCATTATGATGCTCCTTCACCAGTCCGAGAATGATATTCTGGGAGTCCGTAACAGCTTCTTGAAGAGTGGTAACCCAAATTTAAAGAAAATCGAAGGCCATAACATAGTGCGAGCATTTCCGCCGTGGTAGAGTCGAAAGATCTGGGTAATCGAGAAGCAAAAGCCGCGATGATTACATTGCAGTTATTTAAACAACATCCACAACTGTACTCAAGGGAAATGGAAGTTTGGGAAAAGTGTGGCTAGGCTAGCTAACCAACCTAACGTGCACTTGTGTTGCTCCGTTAAATTTTTGACGGAGTGGACTAAATATGCGATACATGAATTCTTATGGGATGTTTTCTGCTCAAATTTTAAGATTGGGACTAAATGTGCAAGTTGTGGGACTATAATTGCAACACCTCAAATCTCATGGGACTAAAAGTGCAATTTCCTCAATTAGAATTATAAATATTTGTTGATTCGGCATAAAATAGACCTAACTCATATTGGATATAAATTCCTTATTTAGGCTCGTATGATCATTTATGGGCTACTAATTGACAGGATTGGAGATATTAATAGGCCCATATTCGTGGCCCAACTTCTAGAAGACTCTTGGATAAGCTCGAGATTATTGTCTATCCAAGAGTTCGAGATTGATAATAGCGTGGCATAAACGTGCCAATTAAATAAAATCTGATAACAAACTCTGACAGATTTCTTTTAACGATTTCCTAGAAATCTAAAAACTCTAATTAGGTTTACTATAAATACTCATTGGTCAGGTATTGTTTATCCCTTTATGCACTTTTTACACACTATCTTATACTTGATCTATTTTTTCTCTTTCTAGAATATTCTCTGACTTGAGCGTCGGAGTGGGTACGTCGGAGCAACCCTCCAGCCCCCCTTTTGTAGGTAGTTCAGAGGAGTAAGGCGGAGTTCGGCAAAACTGGTGGTGGAGCTCGGCGGTGTTATCATCGGAGGTTTTTTGGGTCGTACCATTTGTCTACTGCGATGTTAATACTTTCTTATCACGAGTACAAATAAATTTAACATCAATAAATATTCATTTATATGAGAATTAAGTCTTTCTTGAGTAAATAGTTCTTGTCATGAGTACGTAATTATTTATTAAATTTAAGTTGACATTACAAATTGTAATTGTACTTGAAGCCTTTAATTTCAAATTGTCATGTATACATGATGTATTTGAAAAAACATATACGACACCTTTGTCGCAAAACTATGTTCATTTTTCCTCCTTGGTTTTGTACCTAATTGTTAAGGTCAGAAGATTAACAAAACTTGTCGTGGGCTTTGACATTGACTGCATAATGTATCTCGAATATAAAGCTTCATTTCTACCCGAAAAAACTAAAAATAAAAATATTTAATTCAAGTCATGGCAGGCATTTTCATTTCTTTATTCCGCTCGAAGATATTGAGCGAATCAACTTATTGACTTATTATATATGATTCTACCATTCTGTTTGTTCATTCGTCCCCTAACCCGATTAACAGACTACAAACTCACGAAAATATTATTATTATTATTCTGAATATAGTATTAATTTCATGCAATTTCGTCAGAGTCAAAGTATCAAATTGCTGGTTTACAAAATCCATTAATTTGAATATTGTTAAGGCTGAAAGTCGATAACATAATTGAATTTGTTAGATAAACGTAGTGATTGGAAAAACGTTGATTTTTTTTAGTACAATAGGGTGTAGTAGGGAAAGGGACACATACACTCATGTGGAATCGAACTCAGGTCAATTGCCCTTACAGCACAAGTCTCCACCAAAAGAGCACAAGATTGATCCCGGAAAAACGTTGATTTGGGTTTCAAGTCAAAACACAAGAAAAAATACATGTTAGTTTTTTCGTTTTGTCTTTGTGCAAATATCGGGCGGGGAGGAAGTTAGTTGATAATCGAACCTAGACACATGCCTTAATTATATAAATATCTTACCACTAGACTATCAAACGATCCCAAGAAAAAAAAAAAAGATACACGTTAGGTTAATTGAATGGTCCTTAATTTTCTAAGAAACATGTAAATAAAGTAACTCAAAATTACTAGTTTCAATCCTCGTTATTAATTAATTATGTACAGTCAAGGGCGGAACCAGGACGATTTAGTAGGGTGGGCCGATACACGAAAATGGGGTGGGCCGGATAGAAAATCCAAGAAAAAACAATACAAATTATAACAAAAAATTTATTTTTTTTTAAAAATTCTAACTAAAATTTTTTTTTCTAAAAAAAATGGTTGGGCAAGGGCCCGGGTTGGCCCAGCCCTATCTACGCTCTTGTCCACAGTTGTTTAATTATTTAAAAGAGAAATTGCACATAATACGTTGTTTTTTGTACCATTACCATACAATACGCTCCTATTACTCTTGTGCCTATTTTTTACTTTTGTACCTAAATTTTTTTTTTTACGCTCCTTGCTATTTTTTTATTTTTTTTATTTTCTTTTCGTTTTTTTTGTTCCTGCGTTGTTTTATATGTTATATAAGTTGTTTCGAGGTTGTTTAAATTTGTTTCTTTATTGTTTCTATGTTGTTTCTTTGTTGTTTCGATGTTTCAAAATAACTTTAACCTATTTTTTATGCTGTTTTTTATTCATATATTATTTTTTACATTGTTTCTATTATTTTGGTGTTGTTTTATAATATTTTTAATGTTGTTCTAATAAATGTTTTTGTTGTTTTCATGTAGTATTCAATGTAAATACAATTTTTACCTATTTTTAAGCTCTTTTTATTCATGTTGTGTTTTAAATATTTTTTGTTTCCATACCCTTTTTAATGTTGTTCTGATATTCTTTTGTTGTTTCAATGAAGTTTTCGATGTTTAAATACAATTTTTTTTACCTATTTTTATTAAAAGAAACATGTTACAAATAATGTTGAAACACAGAAACATGTTTGAAACAATGTTGAAACAAAGCGTAAAATTTTTCGGGAATTTTTGCTGGAGCGTATTGTTGTGTAAAAAAAGAGCGGGGAGCGTAAATTTAGGTAAAATTGCACCGGGAAGCATAAATTTAGGTAAAATTACATTGGAAAGCGTAAAAGGCTGGTATTGACTTAAAAAATGTGGGTATTTATGTCGTAAGCCCTTTTTTAAAACTAAGGCTTAATTAAATTGGGCAGAAAATTATATTACCTCTTTAAATATTGGCCCATGTAGCCCAACTCAATAGACTGGTCGTGAGGCTCAAAATCCCGAAAATAAATAAGTTCCCTTCTTTCATTTAAAGTTAGGCAATTACTCTCTACTCTCTAGTCTTTTAAATTTTCTCTATTTAGTTGATGACTTAAGCATCGGATAAGCTTCACCGGAATTACTTTGAGTTCTTTCTAATGTGTGTTCGTGTTTCAGGACGGGTCCTTATCAAGAATTTATAGCTTCAGGCCGACATGTGGAGCTTTCAAGAGTTGGGGGTGATCTGTCAAAATTTTGCAACATCCAAGACGTATGTTCATCAATCACAATACTGAAATGATATATAGGCATTGGTTTTTACTTGTCGAGCGAATTGGGTCAGAATCCATGTAAATAAACGAAAATCCTATCCTATTTGTTTATTTTTTAACGGGAAATCGCAACCACTGCTCACCGGATACAAACTAAGTAAACACTCTTTTGGCGCATTAGCTAGCAAACAAGGTCAGCCAAGTAAACCTTACTAGGCAAGTCCTATGAGGTAGATTTGATTAAGTGGTTGAGAGATAAGGATTTGAATTTGAGCAGTGTTCTAAAAAGCGTTAGACGCTAGTCGGGCGGCGGACAGGGACCTAGCGCCTGAGAGGCCTAGGCGGGGCCTAGGTGGAGCCTAGGCGGAGCCTTAAATATATATACAATTTTATGAATAGTTCCCATAATACATAACTGTAAAGTCTATAAATGATATTTAAATTATTTTTGAACAGATCTGATATTTAAACTTTAAACTTTAAAGTAATTCACCAATAATCCAATAAAATTATAAATCATCTAAAATACAATACATTAAAAAATATTGCATTGATTTATATAATATCAAATTATCAATGGAAAGATTTCCAGACTCTAAAATTTTGTTTAATATTTTTATTAAGAAAATTATATATATTCAATTTCACTTAAACTGAATCTTGGAGTCGTCGGTGTTACTTTCACTACTCGAAGTCGTTTTGTTAGGATTTCAAAAAAAAAAATTATATAAGGCGCCTAGACCGCCTAGGCCCCGCCTAGCCTCCCTAAACACCGCCTAAGCCGCCTAGACACCGCCTAGGCCCCGAACAGCCTAGGCTCGCCGCCTAAGCAAAAATCCGGACGCCTAGTGGCCGCCTAGCGCCTAGACCCCACCTAGGCGGCCGTCTAGGAAGATTTTTAGAACACTGAATTTGAGACTTTTGTCTTAGAAACCCATCCTACTCCACAAGGTCACCTCATATCGCCCGATGCAAAATACTATCCTATTTGATCTTATGTAAACCCGATGGACAATTTAGGAAATTTGGCCAAATTGTTTCAGTTGGTCATACTAATTATAAACTGGCAAAAGGTACAAAGTTGTTTCATGAGTACATCGTGCCAAGTCATGTTGTGCATTAAAGATTGACAACTAAGGTGATATGGACCTCGCTAGAATTAATAAATGGTCCGTGTCTTTAGAGAGAATTAAGGAGCGATGAAAAGCTGTATTACTAGCAATCAAAGCCTATGTTTAGAGAAAACATTAATTATTGGGATAATTACACAAACACTCTTGAGGTTACAGAAAAGCCCATAGGTTTTTGAAAATTGCAAAAACTCTCTTGATGTTTGATTCCATCTTATATTTGAGGAAATTACATAAAATATCATCTTTTTAGTAAACATACCACAAAATACGTTTCTATCTCTTTTGTACCTATTTTTTTTTTCCTTTTGTACCAATTTTCTTCATTTTTTACGCTTCTAGCATATTTTTTGATTATTTGTACAGTTTTTTTTGTTCCTATATTGTTTTCTTTCTTATATATGTTGTTTCGATGTTGTTTAAATTTGTTTCTTTGTTGTTTTGGTGTTCCAAATAGGGGTGTGCACGGTACGGGACGGTTCGGAGATTTCCAAATCTCCGAACCGTCCCGAAGTTCGGAGATTCTGAAAATAAATCTCCAGAACCGAACCATAGAAAAAAATCTCCATCCCAAACCGCACCGAAAGTTCGGGATGGTTCGGGACGGAGATTCGGTTCTAATGGAACGAGATGGTACGGTTCGGTTCAGAACGGAGATTCGGAGATTAGCCATAAATAAAACATACAAAAAAAAGAAAAAAGAAAATCAATATAAAAATCATCAAACGGATATAGTTCCAGAGTTCTGTCTCTTTTTAGTGTAGTCTCAAAATAAAAACTAAAACTATAATAGGTAACACAATCCAAAATTCTAAACTTAATAACCTTTGTAATATAATAATAGTCAATTATTTGGGCAATTGTCCTTCTATTGACATAAAACAACTATAATTAACTATTTTTTTTATAAATTAACATGAAATAAAAACTTGTATAAATTTATGATCTCAATGTCACCTACTTAACAACTTAACATAATCAATAAAATTATAGTTATAATTTATGTGATGTGGTAAAAAAATTAAAATATGATCTTTTTTATATTGTTATAATATGGTACTATTACTTGTTTCTCTTTTAAGTGCAATTTACTAATCATTTAACTAATTTCAATTTCAAATAATTTAATCTATTGTTAATATCAAAGTTTTTTAAAATTCATAATAGTTGAAGTATTATACTTTTTCAGAAATATGTTTTATATTCAATTTAATATCAAATACTTTATAGTTAATTCAATATCAAAATAAAAACAACATAGAAATAATGTATATATATTTATATAAAATCTTTATAATCGGTTCTAGCTTCGGGTCCTCGGTTCGGAGTCGTTCGGTACGGTTCAGTACGGTTCTCGGTACGGGTATTTGAAAAATCTCCAGAACCGTACCATAAATATTTTCGGTACGGTGCGGTTCGGGAAAAGTCAAAAAGTCAATGGATATTTTCGATTCAGAGATCTTTCAAAACAATTTTTACCGATTATTTATGTTGTTTTTTGTTCATGTATTATTTTGTACATTGCTTCTATTATTTTTGTGTTGTTCTATAATATTTTTAATGTTGTTCTAATTATTTTTTTTGTTGTTGTTTCCATGTAGTGTTCAATATATAAATGCAGGTTTTACCTATTTTTAAGCTCTTTTTATTCGTGTGATGTTTTTAATATATTTGACGTTGTTTCTGGATTATTTTCATACCGTTTTTAATGTTGTTCTGATGTTTCTTTGTTGTGTCGATGTAGTTTTCGATGTTTAAATATAATTTTTACCTATTTTTAACTCTCTTTGCTCATATGGTGTTTTCTGTATTGTGTCTGGTTTATTTCTATATTGTTTCTTGGTTGTTTCCATGTTTTTCTATGTTTTCATGCATTGAATCAAAAATTAAATTGTGTGTTTTTATTCATGTTGTTTCTATAATATTTTTAATTTGTTTGGTTTTAATATGTGTTGTTTTATGTGTATATTTCTTGATTTTTTGAAAGATTTCGAGTATAAAATGGATTATTTAAAAGGGGTAAAATTTATTTTTTCACTGAAATTTTATTGAAATAACCATGTTCGAAACAATCTTGAAACAACAACGTAAAAAAGTCCGAAAATTTTGATAGGAGCATTAATTTATCCAAAAAAGTACCAGGAAGCGTAAAAAGCTATCATTGTCTACAAATAGTAGGACAATTGTGTCAAAAGCCTCTTATATTTTCTATTCATAAGCAAACCACATTTCAACCCCCCCAACATTTATAAAAATATACAATCACCCCCATAAATTTAAGACATAATTAAACATGATCGGTTTTTTTAAACATCTCTGAATTTTTTATAATTAGCCCAAAAATTAGGGGTGTTTTTGTAATTATACCTTAATTTTTTTTCTTCAATGTTTCAATGGGCTGATGTTGCCTAATTGAGTTTCACGAGGTGTGAATGTTTTCTCTCTTTTGGGAGGTGCTAAGTTCCACTGTAGTGGAGGCAATTTCAAAAATTCCAAAAAAATCTTTCCAAATTTTCTTGAGCTTTGATTCTTCTTGTCCTTGTGTCTCTGTAATGTTTATTCTTGTGTTGTTTTGTCTTCATTAATGTCCATTAAACTATCGTTTGCTTTGGGTAATTAATACAAAGGCATTGATTGTGGCTTTGTCTTTTTGCATTTATTGTTGACCTTGTTCTTCTTGTCTTTTTGTTGTCTAACTTTTTCTTTCCCCTGCTTGGTCTTTTTACTTTTTTGTCATGTTCTTAACAGACCTGGTGTAAAGAGATTTGTGGGTGAGTTGGGGAAACCTTTGTGCGATGGACTCAAGACTGTCAGAGAAGCTGTAAAAGTTCATGCTTTCTTCCAAAGAGTGTACTGGAATAGTGCTGGAGGATGGTGACATTGTTAACAGTATGGAATAATGTAAAAAGAGCCTTCTTGGAAGGGTGTTTGGAGAGAAAAAAAGTGAGCTTTATGGGTCTAAAAAACACGATGGCATCGATATGGCAGACAAGAGATGCGTTCAGAATTCGGAAGATTGGAAGGAATGCATTCCAATTCGTCTTCAAGAATAGAGAGGATAGGGATAAAGTGGTACGTGGGAAACCCTGGTCGTTTGACAACCAATACTTGATACTAAAAGTTTGGGATGAGAAAGAACAGTCTCAAGTGGAAACGTTCAATAGAGTGGATGTGTGGATTCAAATTTGGAACCTTCCTCTACATTGGACATCTTGTGAAGCAGGATTCAAAATTGGAAAAATATTCAAAAAAGTGTTAGATGTTCATATTCCAGATATTGGGAGTACTAATGGGGGATTTGTTAAAGTTCTTGTGGAGATTAACTTGGATAAACCTTTGATTCGAGGCACTTTCATTAACTTTGGTGAGTCGAAAGTGTGGGTGGACTTTAAATATGAAAAATTACTGGGATTTTGTTTTTATTGTGGGATAGTTGGTCATAGTGAGAAAATGTGTGATAACAGAAAAAAAGATTTCTTGAGGGAAGAGGTTAGGGCCGGTCGATTTGGAGATTGGATGAGGGCTTCTGAATGGTGGAATGGTAATAAGAATTATAGGACACCAATTAATACTGGGAAAAATAATGGCGATATTGCGAAAAACAATGATATTTTGAAATGTAGAGAGGATGAGGGGGAGTAGGTGAAAGAGGGCCGTGTGGAACCTCCTGCCTACCCTGAGCATAACCAAGGGGTAAGAGATGAAGCTGAATCTTCTAAGAAAAATGAATCAGTGCAAACGGAGAAGATGAAAGCTGGTGAGACAAAAGATAGAGATTGGAAGCTGGATCAAGTGAGCATGCCACTGACTATTGAATTATTAAAACAGGATAATCCAGAGCCAATGTGCTTTGAGTTCACGGGAGGGGGAAAAGAAAATGTGAATCTGATGGAGAACAGTGAGATGGTTAATGTGCCTATCAAGGTGAGTGGGGGGAGAGTGCCTCTCAAAGACATTTCCCAGTCGAGTCAAATTATGTTGAGCAACAAAGTGGAAATAGGAAAAAATGGAAAAGGAAAACAAAATAAGGGACCAAGTAATAAAGGAAAAGAGGTGAGGATTACCGAGGGGGGGAGTGTTTTGAACAACAATAATAAAAGAATATTATGCCTCCTAGATGAAGCATCTGATGAAGAAGGCAATCCTTCAAATAAAAAAGTAGGCGAGGAAGAAAGCAGTTGCATAAGTGCAACTTTTAGTAAGGTAGCGGGTGCCAACCACAAATAACTCCTCGGTGACCAGTGAGAGCTTGTATGTGGAATTGTAGAGGTCTTGGAGGGCCCTTTACAATATTCCAGTTAAAGGAAGCTATGAAGCTCCACCTCCTGGATATTGTGTGTTTATCGGAAACTAAGAAAAAAAGCTCGTGTGTGGCTACGATGTGCAGAAAACTTAAATTAGAGGATAAATGGAAGTCGTGGATCCCATTGGTAAGAGTGGAGGATTATTGGTATTTTGGTCCCAGAATATTGTGATCTGTGAAATTATTTGCTACAACTTTTGTGTTGAGATTTGTTTTGAGTGTAAAGGTGGAACTAAAAAGTGTTGGATTGTGTTTGTGTATGCTAGCACGGAGGAAAGGGAGAGAAGTATCATGTGGGATTTTCTTGTTAAGGAAAAGGAGAAATGGGGGAAGTTGTGGATGATTGGGGGAGATTTTAATGATATTGTATCAAATAGGGAAAAAAGTGGGGGGAGAAGTAGATCAGATGCCATCTTTAGACAGTTTAAGAGATTTATTGAGTCTATGGGGATGGCTGAGTTACAATTTAAAGGGCATCCATTTACTTGGGCGAATAACCGTGAGGAGGGATTTCGTGGAGGAAAGATTGGATCGAGTGTTCGCGGCCCCTGATTGGATGGTTGAATTTCCTAGTGCTGAAGTGTTACATGTGCAAATACCGTCGTCTGATCATTACATTCTGGTGGTTAAAGATGAAGGGGATTTCCGGCCTGAGAAAAAGTGATTTTACTTCGACTCTAGATGGGCTAAGAACGAGGGAGCCATTGAAACAGTCAAGAGTGCATGGAAAAAACCTGTACAGGGCACACCTCTCATTCAAATCCAAAGGAAAATAAAAAAAACTGCAGGATGGCTTTACTTCAGTGGAAGGTGGATAGTTCTAGCAATGCTCCTAAAAAGATTGATCATTGTAAAAAAAAGATGGAGGAGATGGGTGATGAAGGAGGTGATAGGAACTGGGGGGAGTGGAATAACACCAAGGAAAATCTCAAGAAAGTTTATGAGGAAGAAGAAGTTTTTTGGAAACAAAAAGCTAGAATTTGTTAGCTTAAGGAAGGGGACAAAAATTCTAAATATTTCCATGCATGTACAATGCAAAGAAGAAAAAGGAATGCGATTGAGAGGCTTGTGAAAAACAATGGTACGGTTTGTGTTGGGAAAGAGGAAATTGAGGGGGAAATCTCGGAATTTTACACCAAGCTATTTACATTAGAGAATCCTGATTCACCGGGCTGCATTCTTGATGGTTGCTATTTCAACTCCCACAAATCAAATTCTCACCAGGCCCGTGGAAGAACTGGAAATTAAAAAATCACTCTATGACCAACATCCGTTGAAAGCGCTGGGATTAGATGGTATGTCCCCAATCTTTTTTCAATCTTGCTGGGATACAATTCGTCTGGACTTTGTCTCTGTCCAGGATTGTTTTGCTAATGGAAAAATCCCCAAAACTACTAGCCATATCTTGATTACCTTAATCCCCAAAATCAAGAATCCGACCTCTATTGGGCACTATAGACCTATTAGCCTTTGTTTAGTCACTTACAAAGTTATCTCCAAAATCATAGCTAATCGATTGAAACATGTCCTTAATTGTTGCATTAGTAAGAATCAATCGACTTTTATTCCTGGGAGACAAATTATTGATAACGTTGTCATTGCAAATGAGCGTGTCCATTTTCTTAATTCTATCGAAAGGTAAAAACGCATACATGGCCTTTAAACTTGATATGGCTAAAGCATACGATAGAGTTGAATGGTCATTTCTCTCACTCATTTTGACTAAAATGGGTTTTTCTAATGTCTTTGTGTCTTGGATCAAAGCTTGTGTTGGCTCGGCTATTTTCTCTTTTAATGTGAATGGGTCTCCTACTGGGTATATATGTTGTTCCTTCTCGTGGTATTAGGCAAGAGGATCCTCTATCCCCGTATCTTTTCATTCTGATGTCTGAAGCTTTTTCTCACCTCATTAATGAAGCTTGTAGGGTGAATTCTTTCCAGGGCATTAAAATCAGTCCCAAATCTCCTATGATTTCCCATTTATTTTTTACTGGTCACTCTATTATCTTTTGCAAAGTGGACATTAATCATTCTTTAATGGTTAATGAAATTTTAAAAATGTATTGTAAAATTTCTGGGCAACTGGTGAATATGGATAAATCTTCTAATTTGTTTAGCAAAAATGCTTCTGTTGATTCTAGAAAAGTTATTTGTCAAACACTATAGGGGGATACTGAGCACACCTATTCAAAATATTTGGGAATGCCGTTGGGGATAGGGCTGTGCACGGGACTTGGAGATTACCGAAATCGAACCGATATCCGAACCGAAATATCTCTGAATCGAAAATATTCGTTGACCTTTTGACTTTTCCCGAACCGTACCGTACCAAAAATATTTATGGTACGGTTCTGGAGATTTTTCAAATACCCATACCGAGAACCGTACCGAACCATTCCGAACCGAGGACCCGAAATTAGAACTGATTTTAAAGATTTTATATAAATACATATACATTATTTCTATTTTGTTTTTATTTTGATATTTAATTAAATACATACACTATTTGAAATTAAATTGATTATAAAGCATATTTCTGAAAAAACCATAATACTGCAACTATAATGAATTTTAAAAAACTTGATATTAATAATAGAGTAAATCACTTGAAATTAAAATTACTAAATGATTAGTAAATTGCACTTAAAAGAGAAATAAGTAATTATACCATATTATAACAATATAAAAAAGATCATAGTTTAATTTTTTTTACAACATCACATAAAATTATAAATATAATTTTATTGATTATGTTAAGTTGTTAAGTATGAGACATTGAGATTATAAATTTATACAAGTTTTTATTTCATGTTAATTTATAAAAATTATTAGTTAATTATATATGTTCTATGCTAATAGAAGGACAATTGCCCAAATAATAGACTATTATTGTATTATAGAGGTTATTAAGTTTAGAAGTTTGGATTGTGTTACCTATTATAGTTTTAGTTTTTATTTTGAGAATATGCTAAAAAGAGACTAGAACTCTAGAAGTACGTCCGTTTGGTGATTTTTATATTGATTTTTTTTTCTTTTTTTTTCCAAATTTGTATGTTTTATTTATGATTAATCTCCGAATCTCCGTCCCGAACCGAACCAACACGTCCCGTCCCATTAGAACCGAATCTCCATCCCGAACCATACCGAAAGTTTGGTAAAGTTCGGGACGAAGATTTTTTTTATGATTCGGTTCTGGAGATTTATTTTCAGAATTTCCGAACTTCGAGACGGTTCTGGAGATTTCCAAATCTTCGAACTGTCCCGTACCGTGCACACCCCTAGTTGGGGATTGGGAGGTCTAAGAGGATACATTCAAATATATTATCGAGCATGTTCATAGGAGAATTTGAATTGGAAAAATATTTTCTTGAGTACCGCAGGAAGGAAATCTGTTAAAATCATTATTAGTGCGCTTCCTACATATGTGATGTCTTGCTTTAAATTGCCGGTGGGGATTTATCAGGATATTTGTAAGCTTGTGGCTAAATTTTGGTGGATAAGGCTGTGTAAAGGTAAGAATAAAATTCATTGGGCTAATTGGAATAAATTGGCTAGGAAAAAAGAGGATGGGGGGCTTGGGTTTAAGGATATTCAATTATTCAATGAGGCATTGCTTGCCAAACAACTTTGGAGGATTATATCACAGCCTAATCTCCTTATGAGCAAGGTTTTGAAAGGAAAATATTTTTGGAATAAAAAATTCTTTGATATAACTTGTAAAAATTCTGACTCTTGGCTTTGGAAATGTTGGACGTCGGCTAGGGACACTTTAAAATTGGGTGTGAGGTATCAAGTGGATGATGGCAAGTCAATTCAAATTTGGAATTTCCCTTGGATTCCAAAAACGCCTCTTTTCAAACTAGTGAGAATTTCAGGGGTGTTGAGGATGTTACTCGTGTTAGAGAGCTCATGACTGTTCGCCTTTATTTTTAGCTCACCGCAAGTGTACGGTGTACGTTATAGAAAACGGTAGCAAGGTCGTATCCACGGAGACTAATAAATTTGTATGCTAAGTATTGAACTAAGATAGTCTTATTTTTATTTAGACGATCGTAATTTGATGATTGTTGTTATGAGATTAAGACGATCTAGACTACTAAAACACAAGATTAAGATCATATAAATGATAGAAGTATCAAGATGATAAGATGGATTCCCGAGTTAAGGTTTTGATTAATACCCCTCTTGTTGTCCGATTTAATCAAAGCCAAGTTATTATCAGTATTCCTATAAGACAATCACAAAGATATTTTATCCTCCCTCTCGAGATGCATATAAAACGTAGATTGAAATACCTATGCTAGCATCTCTACTCAACATGAAGTATTCAACTCTCAAAAGTTCAAAAGATCAAATATCCTCACAAATATTTACAAACCTCTCGATTCATGCAAATATTTGTGTCGAGTACTCAAGATATAATATTGAAACTCATCTCTCGAATTATGAATCAATATATCAAACAAGTTAAATCATTGATCAAGTGATAAAACAAGAATAAGCTCAAAGTACTCAAATATGCTTCAAGACAATAACTTCAACTAAGATTAAAACATCCAACAAGAGTTCATTAATATACTACCAAAACCCGAAAATCACAAGAGTTTAGCTACACATGATTTCTAAACAACTCATAGACAAATTGTTCATAGCCATGACAACTAAAAATGAAAGATGAAAACTACAAGAGAAGCAAGAAAAACTTGGGAAAGTCGACAATCTCTCGATGTATCTCCGTTCCTTGAGCTCCGATGCAACCCGATTGTCTCATTGATGTCTTCTTCCAAAAATAGACTTTTGTCTTGTGTGGTAGATCCCAAAATGTCAGAATATGCTTGGTGTGCGCCCCAAAAAACCTTTTTATACCCCTTTTCAAGTTTAGGGCAAAGTGCTGCAGAATGTGGCATTCCAGCGCAGACGCACGGGTCGTGCGCCCCCGCACGGGCTACCCGTGCGTCATCCCATAGCGAAGCCTTTACTTTTTGCCAACCACGCACGGGTCGTGTGCCCCTTGCACGGGCTATCCGTGCGTGATGCCGTAAGAATAATTCAACTCCTCAGTGGCGCACGGGTCATGTGCCTCCTGCACGGGCTACCCATACGCCATGCCGTAGCTTTCAATGCCTCTCTTCAGGAGCTCACGGGTGGTGCCTAAGGCACGCCCAACCCGTGCGCTCCCTGTATTTTCCTTATACGCTCGACTTCAACTCGTTTTGGCTTCAATTCTCCTATACTCACTCGATTCTCAGTGTTTCCACTTTGTGATGCTCGTATTTGTATCCAAATTGCTGCAAATATTATTAAATTCCTACAAAACGAGCAAAGCATAATATCTTTTCCACAAAGAGTGAATATGTAATATTTTACGTGAGTTTATGCATGCTTACTCACCATTATAGCCATAAATATGCCCAAAAATACATGTAAAACTCACACCTATCAATGACCATGGATGGGAAAAGGTGGAATAAGGACCTGGTTTTGAAGTTGTTCTGTAGGGAAGAAGCCCAATTAATTATGAGCATACCCATTAGCCAAAATGGCTTGAAAGATATGCTTATTTGGCATTTTGATGATAAGGGTGTTTTTCTCTTAACTCTGTATGCAAAGAACCCTTAAGAACCAGGAGGAAGAAGTGGCAAAACTCGAATGTAGCGCTGACCCAAGAAGTAATATGCGGCCATGTGGAAACTAACTCGAAACGAATATCAAAGACAAAGTTAAACACTTTTGTGTGGAGATCTTGCACCTATGCTTACCTACGGGGATCGGTGAGCAAAAAGGAGTCAAGCTGGATTGTATTTGCAGCTGGTGTGGTGAAACTGATGAGGATTTGGCCCATGTCCTGTTTAACTGCGAAAGAGCTAAATTGGTGTGGAAATTAGCTCATATTTGCTGGGATGGTGCTATGTTTCAGGTTAAGAATTTTGCGAATTGGTGGTTTTCCTTGTGTAATATGAGAAATACGGCTTATGTGCAAGATCGAATTCAATTGTCGACGTATTTATTGTGGTGGATTTGGAAAACCCGAAACCTTTGGGTCTTCCAAAAAATTAAAAAAAGTGCAAGAGAAACTGTGAGAGGGGCGTGGGAAGAGTGGATGGAGTTTAAGGAGGCAATAATCATTCAACCTGCTTTAAAGACTCCAAATGTGCTGGATGGTGTGGATAAGGAATGTGTTGCTGCCAACCTTTGTACAGTAGGGTTTGCTTACTTAGAAGTCAGTGTTGTGGTGAAGGGCGCTGGTTCGCGTGGGGGGGGCTGTTGGTTGATGATGGGAATAACAAAGTGTTGGCATGGTGCTCTTCTAGGGACTTTTTTGCGAGTCCAGTTGAAGGATATCTGCTTGCTGTCCGACATGCCATGTTGAAGGACTACCAGTTAGATTGGAAGAAGATTGCAATTGAATAGATGTAAAGGAGATTGTTCAAACTCGCATTCACGGGCAGCCTTCGGGTTGATTTGATGACGATTGCCGAAGACATCTATTTACTTTTTAATCTTTTTGATGTTTGTCTGTTTTGTTGGATTGGTAAAAATTGTAATTCTACTTGTGGTAGATTGACATCATTTGCTATTGTGGTAGATAATTCTTTAGAATGGCTCTCACCGTTTCCTTCTTGGATCTAATTTGTGGATCTAAGTATGATGTCACCAGTTGGTGTCAGGATTGTAATCGTTTGTTGAGTTTATAATATATCTACCGTTGGAAAAAAAAAAAAGATGTTGCCTAATTGTAATCCAAATATGAACCCAGTCCCACTTCAATATTCTTTAATCTCTACTCTCGCAACAATTTTTTGTCCTTCACCTCTTTTTTTCTCTCATGGGCCCAATCATGAAAAATGAAGTAGATTTTCTCTTCTTAATTTACGGCAAAAAAATGAAGTAGATTTTCGAGACATAGATACACTATTTTTTTCATGCAATCAATGAAATGTTCATCTTTTAACATTCAACAAAATCCCCGCTTTCCCGATAACCAATATTTCATTACATGTTGCATGACTGTACACAAACTTGTCAATTGAATGCTGTACATAAAACTCTATAATATATGTATAAACTCGTAACTCATATATATTAACACAAAAGTAGTAGAGGGAGGACAAGAACAAGGGATTTAGAAGATTTAAAGAATAATTATCTACCAAGAATCACACTGATTGTCACATTGTTTGAGGATACAACATCCTGATTTCCATTCCACATATCGGCATCTAAATTATGTCTCATTGATGTAAAAGTGGGTTGTCTTGGCATAGGCAAACTCGTGTTCTCGCTTTCCAACATCAATACAACAGCCGGCATGTCTGGCCTGTGAGCTGCCATGTCTTGCACACACAGCATACCTACATGTATGCATCTTACCACTTGTTCTCGAGAACAAGTTTTTAAGATTGAAGGATCAACTATATCAATTGCTCTGCCTCTGTCCCAAAGATCCCATGCCTATCAAAAATACGACATTTTGATCTTAGGGTTTATTAGGAAGAACGAAAAAATACAGGTTTTGAATTGAATTACACTTACATATCCGATGATATTTGAGTACTCTGTCAAGCGAAAGTTGGTGTTTCTTCGGCCAGATATGATCTCCAAGAGCAATACTCCAAAGCTATAAACATCTGACTTCAGAGAAAATAGGCCTTCCATAGCATACTCAGGCGCCATGTAACCACTGTAGGAATAGAGCTTAGGTAAAAATAGTTTTCTGATGAATCAAGAAAGTTCTATTTGATTATCAGAAGGGTTAATTACAAAAAATACCCTTTAGATTCAGTCCAATTGCAACAAACACCAGTTATCTTTCAAAATTACAAAAACCCCCTTGACGATTGCTTCTATTTTACCCTCACGAGGGTATTTGTTAAGTAAATACAAACCTCAAGGGTATTTGTAAAACCTTAAAGGGGATTATTGTATTTTGAAAGATAACTGGAGTTTTTTGTAATTAGGCTAAATCTTTGAGGTAGTTTTTGTAATTTCCTGATATTAGAATGATGTATGAGCAAGCTGTAAATTACTTACTATGTGCCTACTACCCTGTTTGTGTTTGCTTCATCTTGGCTCCCTCCGAATATTCTAGCCATGCCAAAATCTGAAATTTTTGGGTTCATCTCTTCATCCAACAAAATGTTGCTAGCTTTTAGGTCCCTGTGTATTATTCTAAGCCTCGAGTCACGGTGCAGATAGACAAGCCCTCTTGCAATCCCTTCGATTATACTAAACCGCTTACTCCAGTCTAGCTGGGCTTTCTTATCAACATCTGTAATAAGAGTGATGAAAAAAGGCAACAATTGATGTTAGTCTTTCGTAATTCAGCAGAATTCGTCTATTCAGACTTGAGAATGACTTGATAGTTGACAAAGTGAAAAATCAAGAAATAAAACCAAGAACGATCTAAATGACTAACCAAAAAGATATGAATCCAGGCTTTTGTTGGGCATATACTCGTAAAGAAGCAGTTTTTCTTCTCCGTGAATGCAGCAGCCCAATAGTCTCACAAGATTCCTGTGCTGTAGTTTTGCAATTAGCATAATTTCATTCTTAAACTCCTCTAATCCCTGACCAGATTTCCTCGATAGCCTCTTCACAGCTATTTCTTGTCCCCCTGGTAATTTGCCCTGAAGAAAAAAGGACAGATCAAATCGTTTATTAGATGTCCAAGAAAACACTTTGATACCTCTTCTTAGGCCAAATCATTAGAAAGACTTTTACCTTGTAGACATGGCCAAATCCACCTTGTCCAAGTTTATTCTCATCGGAAAAGTTGTCTGTAGCTGCTACCATACAGCTGAAGTTGAACATTGCAAGTTCGGATCCGTTCGGCTGTTGGCTTTCAACAAGGTCACATGGTCCAGATAAATCTGAGGAAAATTCTCCACTTGGACGAACTTTGGGCATTTCATTTCGGTTTAAAGTCTCTGCAGTAAAATCGACGGTTTGGCTTTTACGGAAATTGTGCAATGTGGATAGTTAAGTGTTAAATGTTTTTGTGAAACTTTACCGTGGCATTTTGTTTTGCGCTTCAAGAGAATCCAAACTGAGACACAGATAAGGAACATTCCACTGATGACACTTGTTATGATAACAATTTTCCTTACATGATTCTTGTCACCTATTAGAATAGATCACTACCGAAAATCAGAACAAGATCAAGTTTGTCAAGAACTTGTGCTACTTTGATATTAATTGCAGAAAACTGATGGACAATGACAAAAAGTATTAGCAAATTCCAGTATACAATAGTAGTGCTAAATCAATCCATTTTCTATGAACTTATATCCAGAGAATTGTGCTTCGCAATCATACAATTACAAGTTACTAGGTAACTTTCTTCCAATCCAGATGATATCTTGCAAAATTAGAGAATCAACAATCATTACTACAAGCCCAATATAACTAAATTACTGCATATCCTCATTATATGTATTCAACACCTTTATAAAGTAAAGAATTTAGTAATCCATATAGAGTAGTGGAGAGCCAACAAACATTCTAGAATATGATTATTCAGGAGAACTATATTTTCATATAATCCTTATGAGGAAGGTTAACTGACGCAGAAGATGACATTACTAACACATTATTTTTGGAATGATTGCAATAATGTTAGCCACCTTACAAAAATAAGAAACAACTATATTACCCATGATAGTTGATTAAATTATTAAAGATTTGAAGAAACTGAGCTTCCAAAGCTAACAAAATATAAGGATTAAACCAATTAGGTCAGAAGTAGGCAAACTGCCATGATGCTGACCAGGGGATTATAGGAAAGCTTTGAAACTGGAGAGCCACCAAACATGCACATAATATACAAAACAATGTGTCATGTTACGATATTAAAAAAACACTAGTAACTCCTCGTGGTTATCCTGTCAAGAGCAATTTATTAACATGTAGCAAATGAAAACCACCCATTTTTTCTAGTAGAGAAAAACAGGTATATTAGTCTTACCGAGTTCTGAATGTGCAACGCGAACGAACAAAGAACTCCCTCCCTCCTCAAATTGTTGAACATCAACCAAATCACTATTCCATATCATACAATTTATTCCACTAACAAACGCATACGCAACGCAGGAACAATTCTGCTGGCACATCTTTTCGCAATCTTTAACGTCTTCCGATCCCACATAATCCACAAAATCCGGCAATTTCACACTCTCAACCTGCACAAAACCATCCGGTTTCCCACTATTATCCTCACACTGTAACTTTCTCCTCCTAATACACCCACCAGACCAGTTCCCTCTAATCCACTGATCATTATCCTTAGGCACAAATCCTTCCATGCAACTGCATTTCGGCACATCCATCTTACGACACTTTCCATAATTCCCGCAATAGTTATATCTATCACATTCCTCAACAGGATGCCTATGTATGACATCCCACTCGCGGCTTTCATCAATCCACCTTTCCTGAATTTCAATTCCATCCCAACTTATCCGAAATTTAATCAAATCAGAACTACTGGAGGGCGTATATGTGACGTCAAGCATACCGTCACGCTCGTTTAGCCTAAACCCAAATCGATAGAAAGGTCTCATCTCTGGAACCCCTGTGAATATAAGTCCATTCCAATGCCCACTTCTCCACCGTCGATTCAGCCCTTCCCATATCACTATCTGCGGTGGTCCACGAGTATCGACGCCCATCGAATAATTTCCCGGTGAAGGATCAATTGGACTCTCCCAAGAAGTGAAAACACGTTTTTCTCCATCGTGGACGTTAATTTGAACTTCCATGTCCGGCAAGTATGTATCTGTTGGATGATCAAAGCTCTGCCAGAGCACCCTGTCTGAATTTTCACTGTCATGTAAAACCAAATTGCCTGTATCCATGAGAATCGCAGTTGAATTACTTGATGAAACTGTTAAATTGCTTGACCAGACAATTTTGCCATTCATATGCGTAACTATTAAATTACCGTCATTTCCAATGGTTAGAAATCCATCATTCCCTGAAATTGGCCTCTCTCTATTGGCCACCCATACTACTGATTCATTTGCAATTCTGTAATACCAAATTCCGACATACCGAAAACCTGAATTTTTAGGGCTAAAAAATCCCAATTCGAATTTTCCTCCCGCTGAAATGATAGTTTCTCCATCTCTTATTGATTGACCTCTTGTAATTCTGTCGGCGGCAAAACTAAAAACAGAAAAGCAATAGCCGGTTATCATGAAACACCAAAAAAATAAATAAATGTAACATCTGAAATCAGAACCCATTTTCAGAAATGTTTGACAGGGATTTTACAGTGAAGAAGTTAAAATAGAACTGGCGGTACACGAAGAAGTTGTTTAAGTAGGCACCTTATGGATTTGTATGGAATTAATTTAAAGATGAGAAGATTGACATTGACACCTCCGATTTTTCTTTCATTGATGGTTGATTCTTCATTGACCAGCAACCGGCCCCCACCCCACCCCCTTCCCAGAGACAATTATGTTTCTGTAAAAGCCCACAAGAAATACTTGTTTTTATTTTTTTTTGGTTTTCCTTTTTTGAGTACCACAAGAAATACTCTTTTTTTGGTAAAGCCACAAGAAATACTTGTTTAGATTCTGCGAAAACCATTTTTCTTTCTCAATAAAAAAAATAGTTTAGTAATTATTATATTTTTATTGTCTAAAGATATTTATTAATTAAATAATTATACTGATACTGCTTAATTTCGCAAATCACTCCAAGTTAAAAAATGTGATAAAAATCAAAGTCGTTTTCTCCCAAAACTGGAAATCTTCTTTGGTGGGAATTTAAGACGAAACATTAGACGGACCTAGGATTGTCCCAGGGAGATCCCTTCGACGCTCAAGTTAGCACGTGAATGAGAGAAAATCTGGAGCAAAAAGACAACAGTTAAGAGTAATTAATCGTCAATTACTTACCAATGAGATAGATAGACCTTTTTAAACATGTGTTAACGGGTCTCGTTGGCCGCACAAAAAAAAACAACGCATGGACCGGATCCGGGCCTCGTAAGCCGGAGAATTCTATCTGTAGGTCAATAATCAATCAACAATATTGATTAATTAATGAAATTAAATAAATGTATTAATAAATTATTATTATTATTATTATTATGAAAATACTTTTTTGCCCACAACATATATATATATATATACAAACTTTTTCAACAATATTGATTAATTAATGAAATTAAATAAATGTATTAATAAATTAAATAAATGTATTAATAAAGGGTTTCCAATCCCCTGCATCCTCAAATGCTGTCAAAATCCATAAAAATGGCTACAGAAGTGACCATCTGCCAAATTTCAAATGCAAATTCCAAAGAATTTATGTGAAAACCCACACCCCCATTTGGCAACCAACCAAGAAGCGATCATGACAGCAAATCAGAATTAATCACCACAAATTTCTTCAAAATCTTGGTATATCATCTCAGAGAAACCTGCAAAATTATGTATATAAATAAAATAAACCACTCAAAAAATAATAAAATAAAATATAGAAAACAAACTTTGTGTTGAATGCCCAATGTGACGCTACTCCTAAATAGGTAGTACTTAGAAACAAATGTTCAATTCCCACAGCCACCGTTTTAGGCATGCATATTGACAAAAACTTTAGTATTCTTAGAAAAACGTCGGCCGCGCGGTGAGAGGAGGCGGTGAGATAGACAATGATAAAAAGAGGGTTTTTGAAGATACGTATATGTTGAAATCTGAAGATACGTATACGTTGAAATGATATAACCACCCCTCCTCTAAACACGGAACCAAAAAGGGTAAAAGAAAACTTATCTTTACACTCAAATATAAAAAACATATATGCCCTTAATTAAAAATTCGGAAATAAATAAATTTCTAATTTGACCCCCTGCATTAACTAATTGCCTAAAATGAGGGGATAAATCTGGCCCATCCAAAAAATCAATCCAACGGATATAATAAATCCCCACCGTCTCATATAAGGAGGGGTGTCCGATTTGAACCAAATCATATATATATATATATATATATATATATATATAGTCTATCATATTTGCACTAACACGATAAAATAATATCGACAATATAACTCTAATTAAAAATGTCTAACTACAATCAGAGGCGGAACTAAGGGGGGGCAAGTGGGGGCCACTGCCCCCCCAAACCTGCCCCCCCAAAATTTATCAAAATGTGATTTTTCTACTTGTTTTTTATTTTAAAAATATACCTATACTTATGAAAAATTGCATTTGCCCCCCCAAAATTTTGAAAAAAAATTATATATAGGTCTTCAAAATAGATTTTCCCCCAAGTCTCAAATCGTCGTCCGCCATCGATTCTGATAAGCATGGACAATATTTCATTATCGGAAATATTTTTCAGAACATGTTTTATTTTTTGAGAAAACTACCAATTTTGATTTACTTAAATTGCTTATCACACATTTTTTTAAATATTTTCATCAAAAGTATTAAAAATAATATCTAATATTCAGATTTTTTTTTTTGAATAGTAATATTCAGATTCGTATGGTGATAACACGAGTAGGAAAATTGATATCACAATTCATCAACAACTTTGACAACGTGTTCAAAAGAAGACAAAGATGAAGTGTCACATTCTGAAAATACAGTCGCAAATAAGTATTTTCTACTCTCATTTCACCTAATTATGTCGGGATCTGACAGTGATGTCGCTTAGAAATACAGGGTAAAAAGTCGGCTCCGCCCACACGTTGACGAATTTTTCTTGGTGTCTCACATGATTAAATGTAAGTGTGAAACATATGCAGAAATGTTTGGTGAATCTCCACTACAGATTTTTTTATTAATGTTGCAAGGACATTTAGTAAATAACGGGGTCACTTGAGGTGTAACTCTCCGACTCGGACAATATCGTTGACCACGCCATATTTTATGTTTTTTATTTTTTATTTTCTGATGGAAAAAAAAGACAGTCATATGATAAAACCATGCTCTTTCTGAAGGGAAAAAAAAAAGAGAGTCATATGATTAAACCGGAGCATGGCTGCCAAAATTATTATTTTAAAATTATTATTTTAAAAAGAATTATTATGTGACATCGTCTCATGAAACTATTTTCGTGATCTGGATCCTAATAAACACAAAAATACCATTTTTTTTTCATGGATAGGTTCAGGATGAAATTTTATTTTATAAAGGATTCATCACATGGACTAAATCTATATGACCGTCTTAGGAATATCAATTTCAACCCAACTTGGGGGTACCTGTCCTGGCCCCGCCCCGTTTAGGTCGCCCCGCCCGGTGACCCGGGGTGACGTGGGTGTGAGTATTACTTTCGTCCCGTGGGTACCCGCGCCTGCCTAGAATTTCTATTTTAAAATATATTTTACATATATAATATATATTATAATATAATTTTTATGTATTCTTCTATTATATCTAACATTTATAAATTGATAAAAATAACTTTTGTAAATAATATTTTATAAATAATTTTTTTTATATATTTTTATAGTTTTGTATTTAATTTAATTTAAAACGGGGCAGAACGGAGTCGACCCACCCTGTCCCCACCCCTTCTAGGCACGGGGTGGATCTGGGTCTTCACCGACCCGGCCCGACTCGACCCATTGTCATCCCTAGCTAGACCGTTTCATACAAGTATAGGTGTAAACAAACCGAGTCGAGACGAAACATAGTACTTCATTCGTCCCACTAAGATAGACAAGTAGAATATTTCGCGCATATTAAGAAAACATATATAATAAATATAATTGGGATGGTAGTCTTTTTCCATATTTTTTCTTACACTGTCCTTGCATTAAATGAGAGTATATCATTGTTAGTCTCAAACAAAATGAACTAAATTGGGGTAGTTTAGTATATTGTTGTGTAATTATACTCTCAATAAGGAAATAAGTTTATAATTTGGGACGGACAAGAAAGGAAAGCTGACATATCTTAGTGGGACAGAGGGAGTATTATTCAAGCTTGTTTCAATTTTTATCGAGTTTCAACAATTGTGTTTGAACTTGATTTGATTATTAACTGAGTCAAACTTGAACGAGCTTTAGTCAAACCAAACACTTACCGAGCTCAAATAAGTTAATATTTTTACACATATTATGTTATTTTTCTTGCTAATCGAGTCGAGCTCAATCTGCCTGCATATCGAAATTTAATTAAAAAGAACTCTTCCACAAGTACCTGTAGGAGAATAAACAGTTTGAATCTTATGGTGGGCGATACGTTACATACATATATATTAGGGATAATTACAAAAATTATCTCTGAGGTTTGGGTTAATTACAAAAAAACCCAGAAATATTTGAAATTGCAAAAAACTCTTTAAGGTTTGATTATGTGTTAAATGTAAGGGGATCAATTGTAATATTTTTACAAATGTAAAGAGGTGTTTGAAACATTTTTGCTTATGAAATGGTAAAGTGTAATACATATCAAAACTCATGAGATTTTTTGTAATTTTCGAAAATCTGTCAATTTTTTTGTAATTAATCTAAACTTTAGGAGTAGTTTTTGTACTTATCCATATATATTATTATAAGCTATCGAGCCGCTTTATGAGATAAATACACAAATACACTAAGCTATTGTCTCTATAAAGAAATGTTTGTTTTTTTTGAATAAATGCAAAATATTATTAAAAAAGAAAATATAGTGTACTGTTTACAAGCCAAACAGTTAGCTTTAAAAAAAAGGGTCTCATTAAAACCTATCAAAGTAAAACCCATTGGGAAAAACCTTTGATAGGAAAAAGAGTACCCCATAAAAGAAATAACAGAAATAACTTAAAATCTCAATCGAAATGATGGACGTTTATTTCTAGAGGATTTTCGAAGGATATTGGCCTGTGTTTGTGTTGCACGTGCTTGAGTATCCTCTTGATGGTCTGATGTATCATGTGGAATATCGGCCCAGGATCCTCCAGCCACAATTGTCATAGCGTTCATAGCTTCTGACGAATCACTTGAGTGAATGACAATCGGAGTAGTTGAAAAGTCGCCTAACTTGGTCTTTAAAGCTTCCAATTGGTCTGCATCATCTTGATCATCTTCATCCGCCATATCTGACCAACGTTTTTGGGCAACAACGGCCATAGCCTTGAACCCCTCAGAAGGATCATTGGAGCTAAGAATATAATCATTAAAAGGAAGACTATTTGAAACTATTTTCATTTCACGTTGCAAATTAGCCTGTCCATGTTTATCCAAAATTGTTGCCTGCGGTTGATAAGGAACTATGGCTGTGTCTGTGTTGCTAGTATTATATTTCGAAGCCATAATCCGATTCTCATTATCAGATTTTTGCTCCAAATTCATATTATCACATGCCACATCATCTGAATCAGCACCCAGAACATCGAAAGAATTCTTAGTGTGAATATGTGAAGAAGAAGGTTCACCCTCCTTAACACGACCTTGATGACCCGCATTTTCCATGGAGTCATCAACGACCTTGCCATTGTCCTGCTGCACTGGACGGTAAACTTTACGAACCCTAGAACGACCCCGTTGCATAGAATTCGGACGTCTTTGCCGATGTCCTGGGGCGTCCCCAGAATGTCGGCAAGAAACCGTTGAATGTCCGTACCCCGCATTTTGAACAAAATTCCGGTAATTTCTCATAAGTAACTGACACAAAGGAACACTGGCCAACCCGTTCTACCATGATGTGCTCCTCCAACGGTTTCGACAGATCAATATCCACTAATACCCGAATGAAATGCCCTAGATAGCCGTCAAGCGATCGTTGATCAATCTGTATCGGATTTCCAATTGCACTGGCGATCCCCAAGATGGTATTAGGATCCCAGTACTCCAAACCGAGCTCAAAGATTCGGACCCAAACGCTTGCCACCGACGTGTGTACCTTGTACGGATTGAAATCCCGGACCCATGGAGAGAGCCTAATAGTTCCCGGATTGAGTGCCCAATTAATACGTGTTTGGGTTCGAGCTCTATCATGCGCATTCAAGAACTTGACACAAAAAAATCCCTTACCCAGGGGGATTAGTTTCCAATCATTTTTAATTCCCTATAAATCTGATAGGCGTTTATGCAGAAGCATAGTCGCCCATGGTTTGTTACCCTTGCCCAAAATTACCCTTCCAATCAATGAATAAGAAAATTCGGCAAGGCGTTGTTGGTAAACGTTTTCATCAATCGTAACTGAATAATAATCTCCCTTTCTAACAGGTTTAGGGATAGAATGGGATTTACCAGCAACCACATGCGAAAATGTTGTAAAATTACCTTGGGCCTACGTCGTCAAATCCATATCGTGGTGAGTACCTGAAACAATTTTAGCAAAAGAATGGCCAAAATGTGATTGAGCCTTAGTATTATGAGCCGAATGCCACGGGTTCGATACATAATCGGATGTCGGCTGGGGAGAGATTCCAACAATCTAAGGAGCATCATTGGAAACCACCTTAGGAGGAGGGACCACTGTTGCCTGAGTATTGGCCTTTGAAGGAGAGGAGGGGACCATTGTTATAACCACCTTAGGAGGGACCACAGTTGAAACCACCTTAGGATTGTGGCTAAACAGAGCTATTACATATCATCATTTCATCAATTTTCCATTTGAAGCCCCAAATATTGTTAACAGACTAAGAGTCACAAACCATCACAGAATATTCATTAAGTTTCTGAAAAAAATGAATACAACTAAAATTTGGAAAATAATGACACTAATACATACAAATCGAGGAAACAAAAGGGTTACGCCTAAGGCTCCCCTTCTTCCAATTTTCCTGCACACTTTTACAATTCAATGTGGAAATAGATGATATTTAAGTGGGTAGTACTCAATTCCCGTAGAATTGTGATATGTGTCCCATTTTTATTTTCTTCTTTTAAAAAAACATGCATATGTCATATTAATTAATTTGATATATTTTAATTTGTACAAATCGAGAAGCAAAATTGCGGTCAGGGTTTACAAAGAAAGAACCTCATCCCTGAGGGCCCCCACTACCCTGCCCCTAGAGCTTCGTAGAAGAGTTGAATCGAGAGATATGCCTCAATGAGTCAGGGTCCTGAGCTGCTTTAAACTGAGTCACCATACAAGAAATCATCCTCCACCCTGTTACCATGAGAATTCGAACCTCCATGCTGCGGGTGCTAGCGAATCGAACATCACATCACCCAACTTATTTACCAGTTGAGCTGTGCTCCTGGGGGCTACGACTAGGGTTTATTGAACAATGGCAAGAAAGTTTGGTGAATTTAGGCAATCCCAAATTCTGGAACCTGATTGGTATGTGTTTTACATGTATTTTGTGCTTAATTGTGGTTAGAATAAGTCGATATGCATGCGTATTTGAGTAAAATGGGCTATATTCTTGTAAAGTGGAAAATGTATTACGATTTGCTCGTTTTGTAGAAATTAATCGATATTTGTAGCATTTTGGCGGTAATTCGGAGCATTGCGGTAAATGACCGCCATTACTTGAATTAATGTATGATGTTTGGAGTTGAATCTAGAAGAAGTCAGATGAACCAGGCAAGAAACGAAAAAGAATAAAGAAAATCAGCTCTAGCAAGTGCGCACGGGCAGGGCGTGCGTCTGTAGCATGGCCCGTGCGCCATTACCAGAGAAGACACTGCCTACAGCATGGCGTGCAACCTGGTCGTGCCAAGACGCATGGCCCGTGCGCCATTGCAGCTGAATCAAGTGCCTACGGCCTGACGCACAACCCGTGCGTTTGTGCGGGGAAAACATGGTTTGACTGTTTTTTATGAGATTTTGACCCAAATGGAGTATAAATAGAGACGAGGCGGCCCCAAACAAAAAAAAAACAACCGATATTTGCCCTAGAAAGCGAGAGAAAAGAGCAACATTCTCTTTGGAGGAGTCGGGAGATTGATCGAGGTCGCAATCAATGTTTTTACATACATTCTATTTGGATATCTTATGTTGAATAGAGATGCTAGCATTGATAATCCAATCAATGTTTTTACATACATCTCGAGAGAGATGGTAAAATACTTTCGTGATTGTCTTATAGGGAAGAATAATAATAACTTTGGTTGTGATTAATCGGATAACAAAAGGGGTATTTATTGAAACCATAGCCCTGGATTCCATTCATCTCATTGATCTTTCAATCGACTTTTACTTTGTCTTTTTATGATAAATTCTTGTCTTAGTTTTATAAACCATTCATCAAATTCCGATCGTTGGGATAAAAAATAAGACTATTACAATCTCAATACTTAGTACAATAATTTATTGGTCTCTGTGGATTCGACTTTGCTTACCCTATTCTATAAACTACAACGTACACTTGCGGTGAAGCTAAAAATAAGGCGAACAAATTTTTGGCACCGTTGTCGGGGGACGAATTAAATTTTAGTACTAATATTGAGATAAATAGAATTAATTTTAATTTAGACCTTTTTTCTTTCTTTTTATTTGTTGTTAATTTTACTCCTACTGTGTTTGACTTGTTTCTTTTAGTTGGTTTAGGTAGTGCATGAACACTCGCTCGAAGCAAAGAGAATTAGCACCGTTCATACCAGAAGTTGAGGCTTTTGCTTGGCGAATTAGTGCGGCTACTAAACGGGCAGAAAAATAACAAGATCAGGCTATGGGGGACGTGGAAGATAACAACGGATGAAATAATTGAGTCAACAATAGAGGTAACAATGGGGCCAACAGGGTCATTAATGAGTTATCGATACCAGAAAATCCAATGATCAAAGATCAGCGATGATTACTTTCGCCCACAGACAAATCGCAACTATGGTGGAATTGCCGATGTCCGAATTAATGCGAATAATTTTGAGCTAAGGCCATCACTGATTTCGATGGTGCGTGAGAACCAGTTTGGGGTTTTCCATCCGAGGATCCCAACTCTCATCTTGCGAACTTCATGCAAATTTGCAACACAATCAAGATGAATGTGGTAAGCGATGATCTATACGTTTGCGCCTATTCCTTTCACTTTAAGGGATAAGGCTAGAAACTGGCTAGGCACACTAACTCGAGAGAGTGTGAATACTTGGGGCAAGCTGAGTCAGAAATTCCTATTTAAGTACTTGCCACCAAGTAAGACACTTGTTCGCCTTATTTTTAGTTTCACCGCAAGTGTACGGTACAGTTTATAGAATAGGGTTAGCAAGGCCGAATCCACAGGGACTAATAAATTATTGTACTAAGTACTGAGATTGTAATAGCTTTATTTTTATCCAGATGATCGAAATTTATTGGATTGGTTTTATTAATGCAAGACAAGAATTTATCCTAAAATAAACAAAGTAAAGAGTGATTGAAAGATCAAGAAGATGAATGGATTCCTGGGTTATGGTGTCAGTTAATATCCCCTTTCATTATCAGATTAATCACAACCAAAGTTATTCGTATTCTTCCCTATAGAACAATTACAAAAGTATTTTACCCTCTCTCTCGAGATGTATGTAAAAACGTTGATTGGAATATCTATGCTAGCATCTCTACTCAACATGAGATATCCAACTCCCAAAAGCACAAAAGATGAAATATCCTCACAAATATTCACAGATTTCTCAATCTTACAAATATTCATGCCAAGTACTCACAGATCTAGTATTGAAACTCATCTCTCGAATTATGAATCAATACATCAAAGCAAGTTAAACCAAACGCGTTTTGATAAAACAAGAATTAAAACAAAGTACTCAAATAGGATTGGAAAACATTAACTTCAACTGTAATTAATCATCAAATAAAAGTATCCATTAACCTACTCCCAAACCCGGGAATTACAAGATGTTTAGCCAGACATAGGAAATAAATAATCCATAGACAAATTATTCAAGTTCATATCTAACTAATCAAAAGTAAATGATACGATGGAATGAGTAAACTCAGGGATATTGATGATCTCTCGATCTATCTTCAATCCTCAAGCGTGTGGTTGCGACCTCGATCAATCTATCCAATCCTTCGATAGAAGGTTGCTCTTTTCTCTGCGTTCTAGGGCAAAAGTCAGTTTGTCTCCGTTTGTGGCCGCCCCATCTCTATTTGTACTCCGTTCGGGTTAAAACCAAGTTTAGGAGCTGTCAAACTCTATTTTCCCGCATAGGCGCACGGGCTGTGCGCCTAGCGCACGCCCAGCCCATGCTAGGTACCACAGGATTGTTCTTTTTGCTAAAGGGCGCATGGGTCGTGCGCATCACACACGACCAGCCCGTGCATCCTGCCATGGCTTGAGTCTCACTTTTGGCTAGCGCACGGGTCGTGCTAGGGACGCACGCCCTGCCCGTGCGCACCTGCTGGAACTGATACTTGTTCGTTTTCTTTCGTTTCTCGTTCGGTTCGTCTGACTTATTCTCGATTCAACTCCAAACATTGTACGTTACTTCTAGTATCTACATTCTAAGCCATCTATGGAGGATATTTTCACCTCGTTTATGAATGAGATGAGGAACCGATTTAATAAGAATGAGGCGAAGCTGGATAAAATTGAGAATCATGTCACTCAATTGGCTAATTAGCTATGATTGTTGGTGAGCTTGATGTCGAGAAAGGCAAGTTTAAGAGCACACTAAGGTAAATCGAAGGAGCGAGTGTAAAGCCCGTTCGTCCGAGGAGTTGAGCGGAATACGAGGGTGAAAATACTTGAAATCTTGAACACATGCGGGAGCGCACGACGGTGTGCCACCGCATGGGCAGGTCGTGCGTGGTACATGGACAATCGAGAAATCCAGTCCGGAAGGCGTGGGAATGGAAGCAAATGGCGATGTTGAGGCCGAGGAAGGAGTTGAGGTCA